>CM040793.1:5752693-6317693 GCA_022829025.1 Squalius cephalus | reverse complement strand
TGTCATCCATCATCTCCTCCCTTCCTCTTTCATCCTCATCCTCTTCACCATAAATGTGTTTTAGCTGGTCAGATCAATACATAATAATGAACACCAAAAACATGTTGGATGTTGGAGAATAACAATGTCTTTTCTGTTCACCAAATGTTTTTAATCTACACCTTTGCTTCAATGCAAATGAACAAGCGCACCGTTATTTGTTGTGTAGTGACGTGTGTGTGTTCAAGTTAGCCAGATATGAGCAGATTCTGCGCAAGTGAGTAAACATAATAAGTAAACCGCTATATTGGCTCGTGATTCGACAGCGTTACCCGCCACTGTTGATACATTTACCCGCATTTGGCGTGTTGGCGGGTGTTAATTTCAAATCCTACATATATATATATATCAGTACTGTGTACTTGACTGTTTAGTTTTGCATTAAAAAGTTACTTTTGTGATGCAAAACAATGTGCATTAGCTTTCACACATGAAATGCAGCATGTGTGTATTCAGTTATCCGACGCAACGAAGGACAGATACAATTTGGGTGCCTTTAAATCAGTGGTCTCAAACCGGTTCCACGGAGGGCCTAGTGTATGCAGGTTTTCTCTTTTACCTTGAACCAAACTGATTGAGTAGGTCACTAATTGGTTAAGATCTCCCCTCACCTGGTAGTCTAGGTCTTAATTGGGCACTAATTGAAGGGAAAGACCAAAAACCTGCATACACTAGGCCCTCCGTGGAACCGGTTTGAGAACTCTGCTTTAAATTCATGCTTTTCTCTTTGTCTCACAGTCGCAGAGATCTGGGCATCGAGAGGAACAACACTTTCAAGTAAGAATAATTCAAGCAAACCCAGAATGCATCTGTCTCTTACGTTTGCTCCTCTTTTGACGTGTGTGTGTGTGTGTGTGTGTGTTCAGATGTCCTGTGATGCTGGTGGTCGGTGATCAGGCTCCGTATGAAGATGCTGCTGTGAGTCTTCAGTCAAATAAACACGTTCATCCACGGATCCCCATGATTCCTCTCACTGTGTGTGTGTGTGTGTTTCTGTCCACTAGGTGGAGTGCAACAGCAAACTAGATCCAACCACCACCTCATTCCTCAAGGTTTGGACTTCACCAAGCTTTATGCATGATTTGATCAATTATAAAACAAATAGGAAGACAAAACATGTATTTATGTTGTTTATGAGGAGTTCAGTCCAACAAGTGATTGTTGTGTGAAAATCAAGAGGATTTGTGCTTGTGTTTCCTCCAGATGGCTGACGCCGGCGGGATGCCACAACTGACTCAGGTACGCCATGTCAATTTAAAATGGATTATTTATCAATGCAATTAATTTATACTGATGAAAAGTGTGCGGTGTGTAAAAGAAATGTGTGTGTTTACAGCCCAGCAAACTGACAGAAGCCTTCAAGTACTTCATTCAAGGCATGGGATACAGTAAGTGACCCGAGAGGGGTTTCATTCATGGGAAATATCACAAATATTTCAAATAAATGCTGTTCTTTTGAACTTTCTGTTCATCAAAGAATCCTGAAAAATAAAATGAATGACAGTTTACACAAAAATATGAAGCAGCATAACTGTTTTCAACATAATAATCATAAATAATAATAATAATCATAAATGTTTCTTGAGCATCAAATCATCATATTATACTGATTTCTGAAGGATCATGTGACACTGAAGACTGGAGTAATGATGCTGAAAATTCAGCTTTGATCACAAGAATAAATTACACTTTACTATATATTCACATAGAAAACAGCTGATTTATATTGTAATAATATTTCATGATTTTTACTGTATTTTGATTAAATAAATGCAGCTTTGGTGAGGAAAAGTAGGAAAATACTTATTTCAAAAACATTAAGAAAATGTTACCGATTCAAACCTTTTGAATGCCAATCTAACACTATACACAGCAATGCTTTATCTTCTCACCAGTAAACGAGTTTAACCCAGATAACTGAAGCAAATGGAAACTATTATTTTAGTTTCCAAAAAATAACTATTATATAAATTATTTTATTAGTAAATAATCGTTGACAGAAGCGCTGTATTTTATGCTGTTTTTAAACAGCGAGGTCTGGACCGTAATGTCAGAGTTTCCGAGATCGAAGGATCCTTGTATTGCATTTTCTGCATTAAAAATAGCAACTAGTTTTAATTCCAGTGACACTATTTAGTACATATTTAGTAATTTTTCTGTGTTTGTTCTCTGACGTTTGCTGCTTCTCTTCTTTTTTTCTCTTTTTTTTCCATAAATGCAAAAAATACAAAGTTGTCACGTTTATAATACACAATGTTTGTGTGTAATATACAAATCAAAATGGTCAAAATGTACACTGACTGTCAGCACAATACAGAGAAAGAAATGAGTTCATTTGACAGAAAAAAAAAGAGAAAAAGGAACACGAGGGTAGAAAATTAATTTATACATCAATTAAGGCGTTTCAAATTAAAGACATTCTACTTGCTTTCTTATTTCCTGAAGATGAAATACTGTGGAGATACTTTTTAAATTCTTCCAAAAAAAAAAAAAAAAAAAAAATATATATATAGTCAAGCATTCTCATTAGCAGAGTTTGATCACTCTCAGGAAAAAAGGTACAAAAGCTGTCACTGTGGCGGTAACTTTTAAAGAAAGGTACACTTTTGTTCCTTTTAGGTACTAATATGTACATTAAAGGTATCAATATGCGCTCTTTAGGTACAGAAGTGTGCCTTTTGAAAAGGTGCCGCCCCAGTGACAGCTTTTGTGTCCTATAGTGTCCTAAACATTATTAATTATGCCAATACTTTTCCAAAGTTGTGTGACAGGCCCAAAATAAATGAAAGAAAGACTAAATGAACATGGTGTATCAATATCATTAGTATTGGTCTTCCTAAGATGTCTGACATGTGTTAACCTCTGCTTGTGTTCCTCCTCCAGTGGCGTCGTCCTGCATGACGCGTCTCTCTCGCTCGCGCACCACCTCCCTCTCCTCCTCCTACTCCATGGAGGGCTCTCGTTCCCGATCCCGCACGCTGTCCCAGGGCTCCCAGGGAGGACAGCTGCCGCCCAGCCCGTCCCAGACCATGGAGGTGTCGTGCTGAGGAGCGCCAGAGACGGGAGATGAAGCGCTTGAGTCCTGCGGGCCGTGAAGCGAGCGAGCGAGTGACGGATGACGACTCTCTCGCTCCCTTCGCCGACCCGTCAGGCACGGGCCTTTAGTGAGCCCAGATGTAGTGTTAACCAATAGTGATACTTCTAATACGAATATTGATTATGACATTAATATTAATAACGACAAGCGTCACTTAAAAAAAAAAAATTAAATAACGATGTTTCTCTTAAATACATGTTGAATTTCTAAACAAAAGAATAGAGAAAAGAGTATATAAGCTCATGATGTGTGTCTATCGACTTTTATGTGATTTTTTTGGTGTGCTTTTTTCTTTCGTTTTTGTATTTTGTATTATTTTTTTTTCTCTTATACAATCCTGCTGCTGTGGGAGAGGAACATTATTTTCGGAGACGTTGGCGACAGTTTTAGGCCGAACGAAGACTCGTCTCTGTAGTCGACAGCCAGCTCATGTCTTCCATTTGATCCTTTGCGGAAAAAAAGAAAAGCTATATACGTAAAAAGCGAGAAAGAAAAATACTGTAATTATGTTTGACTTTGATTTGTTTGGTTGCGGGGGTCGGGGCCTTCGGGGTCTTTGCCTGTTCTGAATTGCATGCCAGAATTTGTTTTGACCACGTCAGTCTACGTTTTTCTTTTTTGGTATTTTACGTTCCTTTTATTTCGGTGAGAGTGCGTGTGTGTGGTCAGTAGGAAATAAAAAAACGTGACAGTCACAGGAGTCGTCGTTTTGAAGTCAATGTGAAATGACGTTCATATTTTACTTCTGTAATCCAATGTAATTTCACCGAAACAGGAAATTCAGTGAGAATAAATGTAGAACGGGATTATCTGTGAGGAATTGATTAGATGGTGAAAACGATATAAGAAGAAATTGAGGACGGCGATCGAAAAGGAAAGTTGTTTCAAGGGTGAAGCGAGGTTGATGAAAGACTACGACGACGTGCACCGATGAATCGTTCACAGTAAGAGCAGAAACACGAATTAAGAAAGTTAATAAAGTCTAATTCATGCGGACGTTCAGTGGATTGTTAGAAGTGCTTCCATCAATGAGTGTGTTTACATGTACAACAAAACCATCAAAATCAGCTCCTTGTGAAAACACACCCTGCGAATCAATGAATCAAAGAAAACTCTGTTTACACATTATATTTTGACGTTATCCATTTTTTCCCGTCACAATCACAAATGATCATGTCGGCTTGCAGGGAAAATATTCTGAGCAACTTGTTTTGAAATCTATTCTAGTTTCATAAACAGAAATCTAGTGACTTGTGTGTGTCATGAATGAGCCGACATAAGGCATTTCATCCCGATGTCATGAGAAAGAGTAACTTTTGCAAATTGGTGGAGAATTAGTACGATGTGATTTCACCACCAATTCACCAAATTGTAAAATAGTTACGAATTGCCACAAGAGTGTGTTGGTCATTTACATAATCCGGTGCTTTGGCTTTAAGAGGCTTTCCCCAATAATAATAAATTTTTTTTTAAAAAGTACTTTTTTCCCCCCACTGTTTAAGGCATTATTAAGTATAACCGGTGTAAGGTCATGCATGCGAACACACTCATTCAGTCAAGTTATGACACAATCACAGACAACTCTGATGTTGTTTGAGAAAAAACCCGCAGGATGAATATACACTCCAAACGTTTTGACCTCGTCCAGTGTTACAGTGAATTATAGGAATATCGGTCTTTATTCAAGCAGATACTGACCTGTAAGTGGGAATTAATCTACAATGTGTCTTCTTCGTTGACTTTTCAACCCGATTACATTAGAAAACGAAACTATTGTACAAGGTGGCGATTTCGTATGAATTCGTTTCGTACAGATACGTGCGATGTTTAGACAAACTTAAGCATGAAGGTCCACGCCTAAGCATCCGTGAGGTGTAAAGAGATCATACACAAACATATGAATGGGATCGAGACATGTTCCTGAATCCTAGAACAACATTCTTGTCCAACAATTTAGTCTTAGCCCTATCCCTACGCCTAAACCCATGACCTAGCCCTAAATGATGGTGAATAACTCTGAAGTAGAAGCACCTAACACTGATTGTAAGCCAAAGCTTGACATTAACTGTAAACTTGTCCCTCAGATCTGATTGGTTGATTAGAATGTTTTTCCAGGATCAATAAAAATGTTGATCCAGGAACATGTTGTACTTGTATAGGTCCATACGATATAGCCACCAATAGTCGAAATGTAAAATAGTTACCTTGAGTTGTGTTTTTGAGAGTGTACCATGGCAGTACCAGATTTGTGGATGTGTTATGTGACTATTGTTGTACCATGGTATTTTTTCGAACTACAGTGGAGTACATTATCATAGTACAGCATTTGACTATGGTACTGTGGTATATATAAAAATACCATAGTACTGCCACAGTACTGTAACCAGGTTAGTCAGAGTTTCGATGGAAACGTTGAGGGTTGGCTCATGATGATGCACATTTCTTTTTTTTTTTTTTTTAATTGGCTGTCCCTGGATTTAACGTAACTTGAGAGCACTAACTCTGGTTTAAAGTCTATTCATCTAATGCTGAATCATAGTGACTCGTACACATAGTAAAACAATGCATGTGCACATGAGTGTCAGTTCTGACATGTCTGAGCGTGTGTGAGGTGCTCAAACCCTCTAAAGCACAATAAGGGAATATGTGTGCCATTGTTTAGAAGAATAGTGATGATTCAAAGCGCTTGTGTTACTTTTCCTTTTCTGACTAACCAGCCCCTTCACTGCCAACAGGGTTTAGCCATGTTAGTAACCCATTACTTCCAAGAGCTCTTTCAATCGTCAAGCCACTGAGATTAGAAACTTGGTATAGCTGCCATGTATAAATTGTAAAACAATTTACAATTTGTTATTGTGCGACAGTGAAGCGACATATGAGCTCTAAAGAACACCGAAATCACTGCGGGTTTGTGCGATCATTTTTACCAGATTGCCAGTAGACACTTGCCAGAGAACCAAAACTGTCCTCAAAACTGCAAATGCATCGTAACAATCAGGTTCAGCAAAACACTGCCCTGCCAATAACAATAAGTCATTAAATGATTAAACAACATCAATTGGAAAGTTCTTCCAGTACTGCCGTGAACATTGGTTTGTTTGTGCTTTCAGGAGCTTTGGAGCTGTAGCACTTTGTTTGTAGAGATTCTCAAATCACATTTCATTCGTCTTCATCCTGTTTCAGAGAGGTTTTATTTTGTTTACGAATAAGTTGGAATTAGTTGGATGTGTACGCAGTGTACGCTGGTATTTTTCCTCTTTCTTTCGAATGGAAAGTTCATGTTGTGATCAGTGTGGGAATATTAATGATCGCGATCCACATCCCAGATTCACATGAGCCTTTACCAAAAATAGAAATAGTTTGAATCTGAAATGTTTTACCAAATAAATAGAGAAATAACCATAAAAAATGTGAATTAAAATGAAAATAATGAGGTAAAGGGACGGATTAGGTCGTGGCGTGTGTTGTTGAGACGGTGTGAATGTAAATGTGTATCCATTTTCTTTCTTTCTTTTTATTTTTTGACTCTCCTCAATGAAATCCTTTTCACCTTTTATTTTCTGTGAAGTAGATTTGCATCTCAATGTCCTCATGGGTTAGACATCAGTGTGCTAGTTCTTGTGTAACTTTTTTAGCCTTAGCACTAAAAAAGGAAATAGCTAATGTAATAAAAAAATTAATAAAAAAAAATGTCATTAATAACAGAATGCAATCAAAATTATTTGTGTGGCTAATTTCTCTGTGTAATACTATGAACAACTGGGAAAAATTAATTAAAGGGATCAAAATTACACTCTTGTTATTTGTTTCTTATTTTCATATATACTTTTGGGTCATGCAAACATATTCTTATGTTGTCCTGTGGATTGAATTGATCTGACTTTTGAGTATCCTTGAATGAATAACTCATCAGGAATAGATACAGTGAAAATGTGCAGTTTTAAATTTGTATTTGTTTGCGTTATGATCATATAAAATGAACTAGTATTTTCATAAGATCTAAAACAATACATGTATATTAATTAACCATAATTTTTAACCTGAGGTTTCTCAGATTGTGATTTTTATTTTTTGTTTGTATTTAAGTTTTACATTTAAAGTTCTATTTTAAAAGTTTTTCACACATGATTTAACAGAAGAAGACAAAACAAAAAAGTGCAAAATTGTAGGGGGTTCTGAAGAGCCAAACACAATTATTTCAGTTATACTCTAATTTAAAAATAAAATAAAAATTAACGACATCCAGGCTTTAACATCAGAAAGGCAGACGATGAGAGAGTCTAAGCCATTCTTGTGCTTTGGGGCAGATACATTTATTTATCATTTGCATAGAAATGATAATAAGCCATGCTTTTCAAAAATAGTGTTAAGGGAATCGTATTGAGAGAAAACAAAATAGGGGCCAACATAGAGCCTTGGGGGACACCACAAGTCAAGGGAACAACACCAGAGTGGAAATCTCCTATATTAACTGAAAAACTTCTATAGTTCAACTTCAGCTTAGAGCAGTTCCTCTAATGCCCACAACGTGCTCTAACTGAGACAGAAGAATGTCATGACAAAAATGATACTGTTTATGGAGATTGTCAGACCTCTGTAATGGTTTGTGTGTTGTTGGTTTTTTTTTTGTTTTGTTTTTCTAATTTTAGAAAACCAAACTATGGTTACTCGTGTGTCTATGTGCATTGATGAGGTCAGTGTTGATATACTGTTGCTAGAGGGCTGAAATCACTTCTAAAATAAGAACAATAAGATTTTAGAGGAAGCACTGAAACACAATCCTGTCCTTCATTGCCAAATGTACAATTATCCAGTGGGTCAGAAAGAGGTTTCCACAGTGATCAAAGATCTGATTGCTCACACAAACACTTATAAACCTCACAGAACGACCGACCAACGATACAGACGACTGCAGGTATGTGAACCTTCATGATCTTTACTAATATTGTAAGCAGTGTAATATAACTGAAAAAAAAAAGACTGCACTGGTAACTCATTTACATAATTTAACTTTTTTGTTTATTACACCTAATGGTCAGAGTGTTATTAATGGGTTATGCATTTATACAGATTAATAATTGATTAGCTTGATTAATATATATTTTTTCAGTTATACTTATAACTTATTTAAGAATGAAATCATTTTGAGGCATAAGCGAATTCCCTGTGGATGACTAACACACATATTATTTTCTTGAACCATTTAATCAGAAGAAAGAAGACATCATAAACACTGTGGTAATTAATATTATTTATATATATATATATATATATATATATATATATATATATATATATATATATATATATATATATATATATAGACCCTTTCCAAAAAAATTGAATATCATGGAAAAGTTTATTTATTTCCATAATTCCAATCAAAACGTTAACCTTCCATAGATTATAGATTCAGGGCCCACAACTTAAACGATTTCAAGTATTTAGTTGTTTATTTGTACATAATTTGGGCTTCCAGCTCATAAACCCACGAAACAAGATTTCAAAAAATTAGAATATTACATGAAATCACACAGTAATTACACAGTGATACCATGGTCATTGAAGCAGGTTTTGGTTCTTTTGGCAGTGTGGGCAGGTGCAAATCCTGCTGGAAAATGAAGGAAGCATGAAGTGCTCTAAAAATGTCCTGGTTGACTTAATAAAGCACAGTGGACCAAAGTCCTCTTTTCTGATGAGAGCAAATTTTGCATCTCATTTGGAAACCAAGGTCCCAGAGTCTGGAGGAAGAATGGAGAGGCACACAATCCAAGATGCTTGAAGTCCAGTGTGAAGTTTCCACAGTCTGTGTTGGTTTGGGGAGCCATGTCATCGGCTGGTGTTGGTCCACTGTGCTGTCCACTCAACACAGCCGTCTACCAGGACATTTCCAGAGCACTTTATGCTTCCTTCAGCAGACAAGCTTTATGGAGATGCTGACTTCATTTTCCAGCAGGATTTGCACTGGCCCACACTGCCAAAATAACCAAAACCTGCTTCAATGACCATGGTATCACTGTGTAATTACTGTGTGATTTCATGTAATATTCTAATTTTTTGAAATCTTGTTTCGTGGGTTTATGAGCTGGAAGCCCAAATTATGTACAAATAAACAACTAAATACTTGAAATTGTTTAAGTTGTGGGCCCTGAATCTATAATCTATGGAAGTTTAATGTTTTGAATGGAATTATGGAAATAAATAAACTTTTCCATGATATTCAAATTTTTTGGAAAGGGTCTGTATATATATATATATATATATATATATATATATATATATATATATATATATATATATATATATATATATAATATTTTAAGCTAAAAAAAAACAAGAAATGATGATGCATAATATGTGGTTATTTTATATTTACATGTATTTGTTTATTACTCATTTTAATTATTGCATATTATACAAATATATTTGTACAGTATAATTGATGAAAAAATATTTTAACTAATTCCAGCTGTGTGAAAAATAAAAATGAGTATGTGAGTAAGTAATACTTGTATTTCTGTTTGACTCTAACAGTGATTAAAATACAGCTTTATTGCAGTATAATTCAATAATATCAGCAGTAGAATCAAAGCTCAAATTTTTGCCTGTCCAATGTGGTTCAACAAACATTTATATTCCAAAGAAAAGATGCAGTATTTCGGTCTTTTTGCTGTAACTGCTTTTCTGCTCTTCAATGGATGTCACTGCACCACAACACTGTTGGCATCATCTGTAACTGCCCTCCCATCCACAAGCAATCCAACCACAACCATTGCAACTACAACCACTGGGGCCCCAACTACTGGAACTACAACCACTGAAACCCCAGTTACTGGAACTACCACCACTGCCACTATAACCATTGCAACTACAACTACTGGAACTACAAACACTGGAACCACAACTACTGCAACTACATTCACTGGAACCACAACTACTGGAACCACAACCACTGGAACCACAACCACTGGAACCACAAATACTGGAACGACAACCACTGGAACCACAACCACTGGAACCATGACTACTGGAACTACAACCACTGGAACCACAACCACTGGAACTCCAAGTACTGGAACGACAACCACTGGAACCACAACCACGGCAACAACAACCACTGCTACTAAAACTAATCCCTGGTGAAAAAAAATATGCTAAGTATACTTGCAGCAAGAGTAATTTTCAGTATACTTCAAGTGTGTTAATGATTAGTTAACTTGAAGTGTGCTATTTTGTAACAACTAATTTTATACTGAGTATATTTTAGTTGTAATTAAATTGTAGCAAGCATAATTTGAAATGTATTTAGTGTACTTGTATGTGTTAAATAAGAACAACTTAAAGTATACTTTGCACACTTTAAGTGTATGCCTGAGTTGGGACTAATTGCATGCTTTATTAGTGATATTAGAATTTGTTTTTGAAAATATATTAAATTACAGTTCTTTTAAAGTGCATTACAATTTGTATTGTGAAAATAGGTAAATGCATGATGCTAATGTAATTTTTATATATTTTTATATACAATTTTTTGTTAATATATTTTCAATGTAATATTGAAAAGGGAATTGTGGCAATCAGGGCGTGGCCGAGAGCTGTGGGAATGTTGTGAAGCAGGTGGATGAGAGCTAATGAGCGAATATCATACCTGCGAGCCACACCGGTCTCGAGTCTTAAGGAGGAGCTCCAGAAGGATAAAAGGAGGAGTGATGACAAGAGAGGACGAGTGATGACGAGAGATTATTATATTTACATGCGGCAGTCATCCGTGAGGGGCTGCAACTTCACTTTTGTTTTGTTGTTTGTTTATTTTTGGATTAAAGTTTATGTTGAATGTTTGCTGTCCCCGTCTCCTTCTTCCCTGAGCTTTAAACATTGTTACAGGAATATATTTGAAACACTTTTTTTTTCCTACCAGGGTTGGAAACACAACTACTGGAAATACAACCACTGAAACCCCAACTACTAGAACTACAACCAATGGAACTGTTGTACCCCTGAAAAGGGGGAGAAGATTAATACACACACAAAACTCGCGCAGTTTCTCCACTGGAAGCTTTATGTAGAATTGGTAATCAAAATTAATCATTTGTATAAACAAAATTAAACATTTATATTACAAATTAACTTCATTGACATCTTTCAGATCAGTATTCAGCAGTTTTTACCATATACGTATATAATTACATGAGTACACTCTTATATAAAAGGCTATTTGAGACTCATGACACTATAAAGTACACACAGAAATACAATAAAGCATTTTAAAGCATTTAACGGTTACCTGAGACTCAACTCTTTTCAATCTTACTCTTTTTAGTCATCTATGCATATTAACTCTATGGCAAATCAGTTATAAGCATGTAAATGTACAATTCCAGCTAGATGTTTTAGCCTAACATTCTCAAGTCACTTTTACTCTACACAACTTTGAAATAAGTTGACAAATCAGCACTATATAAACAGGATTACACATGAAATACACAAATTGAACATACACGAGCTTCGCGCCATTAAATAGGCCTAACGCTATTCCCAACGCGCACAAAATGGAGTCTTGAGCTCGCGCACTTCTAAACTACACATTTTAAACATTTCGGACACACAATCAATATAACAATCACGTCTCTATACTCTCAAACATATTATTAATCTTATTAAAGTGTTTTAAACTAATAATCACACTTAATACCTGAAAAGGGGGAGAAGATTAATACACACACAAAACTCGCGCAGTTTCTCCACTGGAAGCTTTATGTAGAATGGAAAAAACCCGCGAGCTCTCCCCCTAGTGTTGACGCAGACCAGAACAATCGATCGTCCAACTTATCGTGCCCATAAACTGATCACAGATTAACTAAGTATAACTATAAAGTAACATATTTATATTTTATAGACTTTTCTACATATTGTAAATAGTGAATATATTTATATATATTATATATAATTATATATCACAGTGTACACAGACTTATGCATTTAAATGTACGTATGTTCATTCAATCTGTCACACACTCCCCTACAAAAATAAATGTCGTCTCGACATTCTCTTTAAAGAGTCTCTAAGTACCTTTTGTAAGTTGCATAAAATAAAATACATTTTCTTGCGCAAGAATTTTCTATTCAATCTTTTCACAGTCCATGGCTCGTTCCGAACTTAATAGTTCACTTTATGGAAAATCAAGAGTTTCTCAGCAAGAACAGTCCATGAGTGTATCACAGAGCAAAAAGTTTAAAGAGGCATGAAACAACAGTCCATATTCCTGTTTGATTTTAGGAATTCAACAGCCTCTCACACTCACAGTCCATAAGGCAAACAGTCCATAGTTTTTCAAAATGTCAAAGTTCAAAACTGTTCAAGGCAATAATCCTCAGACAAAACAGTCCATCTTTTTTTTTTCAAAGTGCCAGACTGTAACAGTCTACAATGCAAAGAGTCTCCAAGGTTTCAAGTACACAGTCTCGTATGAACTTTAACTGTTCATGGTCCTTATTTAGTGAATTGTATACACCAAAGGCAACTGGTAGCAGTATTGCTGAACAGGTGGCACCCATGTCGACAGACACTGTGCAGGCATGTAAAGTAAGTTCTGTTGTGGTGTTTGCAAGATTCCATTTAGTTGCTTGACATCATACGACGGTGTACCGAGCTCATCATAGGTTAGTACTCTTGGTGGGTATCTTTCTCTTTTAGGCAGCTGGTAAGTTTGCTCACTTTGACTCTCTTGGTTTTCAGCAGGTGACATGGGAGTAGGAACTTGTTCATCAGCAGGTAAGTTAAACTCTTGTTCTGCACTGTAAGTCCCTGCAGGTGGCTCTTGTTCCTCTTGGTCATTTTCCACAGAAGACATGTACTCAGGAACCTGTGCCAGGACCTCATTTGGATGCTCATCGGACTCTGAGGTAAGTAGCGGTTCAAGGTTTTCAGGTCCATCCGCAAAGTCTGATTGAAATACTTGTGGAGACACATAATGCAAGTCCATTTCATCTTCACTCTCCTCATCAGACTCTGTATCATTACTTAGAGGCTTTGACAACTCACGTTTCTGTCTGGGTTTTGGATGTGGAGCAGTTTCGAGAGGTAAGTGGTCACAAGGCATTAATAAATTGCGATGGAGAACTCTGGATCGTCCCTTTCCCCTTTCTGGCTTAACTTCATAAATTGGGAGCTCACCACCCATCTGTCGCACAACTGTATGGATGCTATCTTCCCAGAAATTGCGAAGTTTTCCCGGGCCTCCTCGTGGTGTTAAGTTCTTTACCAGGACACGATCACCTGGCTGCAGTGTGGTGCTCCTCACTTTGTTGTCAAAGTTCTTTTTGCTCCTGTCTGCAGATTTTTTAGCACACTCTCTGGCAATTTTATATGCCTCCTCCATTCCGTGTTTCCATTTTTCGACATACTCTCTCTGGTGACAGGAAGGCATTTCTGAATTTAACCCAAACAGCATGTCAACAGGCAATCTCGGAGACCTCCCATATAACAGGTAGAAAGGAGAGAACCCGGTGACTTCTGAGCGGGTACAATTGTAAGCATACAGCAGCTTATTCAAGGAATCTTTCCAGTTAGACTTTTGACTTGCTGTGAGTGTTCTGAGCATCTGTAATAGTGTCCTATTAAAACGTTCGGCTTGGCCATTGCCTTGAGGGTGATATGGGGTTGTCCTTGAGCCTGTGATGCCGCAGTACTTTTGGAGCTGTTCAAACAATTGATTCTCAAACTCCCCACCTTGATCATGGTGGATGCGAGAGGGGAAGCCGAATTTTAAGGCGAAATCATTAAAGATGCGATCTGCAGCAGTTTTACCTGATTTGGAGGTAGTGGCGTATGCTTGGGCGAATCGGGTGAAATGGTCTACTACCACAAGAATATACTCAAAACCTCCTTTACAGCGGTCTAAGTGTAGAAAATCAATTGAGATCAATTCAAATGGCTGGGTCGTAACAATGTTTGTTAATGGGGCTCTTGTCTCATAACAGGGCTTCTTCTGCTTTAGGCATGTGCATGTTTTTGTGACATAATGCTCAATTTCTGCCTGCATGTAAGGCCAAAAGAAACGTTCACGAATGAGTGAGAGAGTGCGTTCTGTACCTTGATGGCCCATTTCATCGTGAAGCTCTCGCAAGGCTGTTTCTTTAAATTTCTCAGGCAGGACCAACTGTGTGCGGGTGGGAGTGGTTCGGCAGAGGACACCATCCTTATCAATGGTAAGTTTTCTCCATTCACGAAAAAGGCATTTTGTTTTTAGGCTGTATGTCTTGAGCTGTTTCACTTGTGGTTTTAATTCAGACAACTTGCATTGGTATACAGGACTAATTTCTTTGTCATTGATTTGAGCTTCTCTTATCTCATTTACAGACAATGGGGTGATGGTAGGAACTGCTGCACAGACTTCAATGGAGGAACAGTTTGTCGATACTGACCATGGAATGCTGGGTCCTTCTTGAACTTCTACCGCCTGAATTGTTGCACCTATCACGTCTGATGACAGCTCCTCCGAACACTCATTCATCACTGTTCCGATGTCAAGGGGCATTCTGGATAGTGTATCAGCGTCAATATTTTCTCGGCCAGGGCGATATCTGATTGTGAAGTGGAAATCTGCTAATTCAGCCACCCACCTGCAGCCTGTAGCATTCAATTTAGCAGTTGACAGGACATATGTAAGGGGATTGTTGTCACTATAAACGGTAAAGGTTGGGGCATAATACAAGTAATCACGGAATTTTTCAGTGACTGACCACTTCAGAGCAAGAAATTCCAGCTTGCCTGAGTGTAGGTGGTAATTTTTCTCGGCAGCAGATAAAGTACGAGATCCGTAGGCAATCACACGAAGTTTTCCATTTTGATTCTGGTACAATACTGCACCCAAGCCTCTGGCTGACGCGTCTGTATGCAGGACAAAAGACTGTGAAAAGTCAGGGAATGCTAATACAGGGGGCTGGAGCAGACAGTCAATTAGTTGCTCAAGAGTGTTCTGATGCTGATCAGTCCAGGTAATAGGCTTACTCGATGGAACACCAGTTTTCATGTATTTTGTTTTTGACTTTCTCTGATTGTTTCTCATGTGGGCATTATCTTCTGGAGTGCTTCTTAACAGGTCGTACAAAGGGCTAGCGATGCGAGAGAAATCTTTAATGTACTGCCTGTAGTAGCTAAGTAGACCAAGAATTCTCCTCAACTCACCGACATTTTTTGGTTGTTTGTCTTTCAGGGATCTGACAGCTTCTGTGTCTGCAGGATCAACTTTACTTCCCTCTGCAGAGACTATTCTTCCCAGGTAACGGACTTCAGGTTTGAAAAGCTCACACTTCTTTGGCTTGAGTTTGATGCCATGTTCCTTCAGCCGTTGCAGCACTTCCTTTACATCCTGGACGTGGTTCTCAAAGGTCTTACTAAACACCAAGGTGTCATCAAGGTATGGGATGCATATCTCGTCTCGCAGGCCTTCTAAACACTCTTCCATACACCGTTGGAAGGCCGCTGGAGCATTCATCAGCCCAAAAGGAATTCGCACCCATTCATATAGACCCCAGGGTGTCACAAAAGCCGTTAGGTGCTTACTTTCTCTTGACATGAACCCCTGGTGGTAGGCCTTCCCTTGATCTAATGATGAAAACCAAGCATTACCCCCAAGGCTGTCCATAATGTCCTGCACTCTCGGAATCGGTTGTCTATCTGGGTGAGTCTTTCGGTTTAAGTCTCTATAATCAATGCATAAACGAAGGCTGCCATCTTTCTTCCTTACGCAGACGATTGGAGATGAATATGATGAGTTGGATTTTTCAATCCATCCTTGTGCTATGAGGTCATGCAAATATTCTTTCATTTCACGATACAAGGGTTTTGGCACAGACAAGTAACTGCGACTGACTGGCTCCTCATCCTTAAGTGAGATACTCAATTGCAAATCTCTGATGCACCCAATGTCATTGTCTGACTTAGAAAATGAATGGCATTCTTCTCTTAGCATTTGCTGTACTATCTGTTTCTGGTATTTACTCAGGTGACTGACATCGACGGGCGGGTCCCATTCATCAGTGCTGGTGAGGTCAAGACAGTGATCCGCAGCCTGGATGTGACATACTTCAACAGAAGTAGGATTTGCTGACACCTCAAACATACTAGCAGGTAAGACATTCTTGACAAGCTGTACTGTACCGATCGGAGTCTGGCCCATAAGAGTAACATCATGGTCAGTGTCATTGTACACCTCAATTGTGATATTTGTTGGAGCCCCCTTTTTTAGCTTCACTAGACTTTCTGTGAATTCAAGCCCCTCCGGCCACTGGTGATTCACATCAGGTTCAAAAATGAGTGTGCTGTCCTCTTTAACTGGCTGTATATACACTCGGCATGAGACCTGCACAGTACTACGTTTGGGGACATAAACATGCTCTTTTGTGGTCTTTACTGTGTATTCACATGAGCTCTCTGCACTCAGAAGTTGAATGAATGCCTGGACTTTGCTCCTCTTTAGGCTGGGAAATGCAGTTTTCACAGTTCTCTCCAGTATTTTGTTATTGACGGTGTTTGGTTGTGCTTGTTCAATGGCGTTCACAATTTGTTCTATCACATTGAAACCTATGAGAGGGTGAGAGAGGTTTTGACCCCTTGCTACGAGCATAGGAATGACAAGTTCAGCTTCGTGAGATGCCTGTGATGATAATTTAAATGTCACTTCAACATACCCAATATATGGTATATTAATGCCGTTGGCAGCTACAAGGTTCAACGTATTTGGAGCCTCAAGAATGTCAGACACATCCCTCAATGGTACTTCCGGTAAGTACTCCTGTTTCCACACTTCATCAATAACACATACCTGAGAGCCAGTGTCCCACAGTGCTTGAAATCGTTGGCCGTGCAGGTAACATTCAACAAGACATTGTCTCCCAACTAATGACGTCACCAGGGAATGCTGGTTAACCTGAGTGCTGCAAGGGTTGTGAATACTCATTGTCCTAAAGAAGTTTGACATTGATTTTGTTGTGTTGATGCAAGTTTGCTTGTGTTCAGCCCAATGGTGAGTTTGGCAGGTCTTAGAACAATACAGTATTTTTTTACATTGTGAACACTGCTTCATCTGCCTATCTGTCTTTCCACAGGCTGCACATCTCCGGGACTGATCAGTAGATCTGGTTACTCCCTGTCCCGCGGAAGTAACCGGTCTCCGTTTAAAGGAGTCTCTCTTGAAGGCCTAATGCCACGAATTCTGCATCCGGCTTGGAAGTGCTCACCACTGCCACATCGAAAACAATGCATGCAACGTTCCTCTGTTCTTTGCTGCTGACAATTGAAGCATTTTCTTGCTTGTGAACGAGGAGCCGGTGCATAATATTGTCGAGGCATATACTGGGGTTGAAACTGAGTGTTCACTCTTGTTTGGTTGGCACCCGGTGATGTCCAATAGGGCTGCACTTGACCCTGAACAACTTCTCTGTCAGAATTTCTCTGTGAAGGAATGGGAAATTGTGGTGAGGCAAAGGCTGGTTGCTGCAACGATTCCCTGATGTGAGCTATTTCAGCATTGAGTGTTTTTAGTGAAGCTACATCAGTTCTCAGCTCTTTAAGTTCGGTCAACACGTCAAAAGATGATTTCGGCACATTTTGAGTCACATTGGATTTCTTATCAGTCACTTCATCACTGGACTTAACTGCATGGACAACCGTAGTTGTGTGCTGCACATTGGTTTTCTTTTTCTTTTGTCTTTCTGCCTCATTAGCACAAGCACTGTTTAATTTCTCCAACAGAGCCTCATCAGTGGTTTTGGGGTCCAGAAGTAGGGGCTGCATGTCTACCTTTATGCTGTCACTTTGGAGACCGGTGAGTACAGTATGTAAGAACATGCTTTGAACTAATGCTGGATCATATTTGAGGCCTGATTCGGCTTCTTGAGATGCAAACAGGATTTTCTGGCGCAGGTCAAGAACACGCATAAGGAAATTCTGTGGTGTTTCTTTGTTCCCTTGGCATTCAGAGGTGAGTAGCTTATAAAGTTCAGTTGCACTTTTTTCTTGGAAGTGAGAGCGCAGGATTCGTCTTAAGGTAGGTAGAGTCAGGTTTGATTTTCCTTCTAGATAGCTTCTTAACTGTAAGCCTGGGGAAATGGCACGAATGACTGCATCAACGATCTCACATTCTGGGTAGCCTCTGCTCAACCCGTTCTCAATTTGGTGTGCTAAACTTGAAAAAGTTAATTTTTCTTTTTGACCTGGGTCACCAATTTGTCCAGAAATTTTGAAATCTTTGCGCCAATGTGGGCTGGGGTGTTGGGTATTCACTAATTGTTGTGGGCATGCAGCAATTTGAAGCTGAGGTTGGAAAACACTAGGTTTTGTGTTCACTTCTTCCAGCTGTTGAATTTCACTCAATTTTAGTCTCATTGCACTTTTTAACTCATCTAACTCCCTTTGCAATCGATCTTTTTCTGTGACTTCACTTGATTCTGCGATCTCCTTTTCAGTGACTGTATTTACTTCTTTAATTTGATCTCTCAGACTTAACAGTAGCGACATGCCGCCATCTTCTAGTTCCGTCATGTCTTCTTCGAGATGTTGAAGGATATGAGAGATCAAAGACATGCGAGATTTAGATGAAATATTCTCTTGATCTGCTATTTTCAGGAACTCACAAACACTAAGAAGCTTGTCTTTGGGTAGTGGGTTTAGCATGGCAATCACTTCAACTTGCATTTCCTCTAGCACTGTTGTTTCCATTTTGACAATAGAGTGGGCCTTTTCACTGAGTTGGGGCTTACTTGAGACTAACTGAACTTTGTGTTTCACCTGATGATCTCTGTGGCCTCAGGTTTCTGGTTCTTTGCCTCTGTCTTGCCTTTACTGCAGGAACTCAATCCACTCTTCACTGTTAAGCTGGGTTGTTTTAGGGGATGTACTGCATCAGGAAGTGTCGACCGGGTATGTGACGACTGCCCTCCGAAGAGTAGATCCCAGCGGTGCCTCCAAAATGTTGTACCCCTGAAAAGGGGGAGAAGATTAATACACACACAAAACTCGCGCAGTTTCTCCACTGGAAGCTTTATGTAGAATTGGTAATCAAAATTAATCATTTGTATAAACAAAATTAAACATTTATATTACAAATTAACTTCATTGACATCTTTCAGATCAGTATTCAGCAGTTTTTACCATATACGTATATAATTACATGAGTACACTCTTATATAAAAGGCTATTTGAGACTCATGACACTATAAAGTACACACAGAAATACAATAAAGCATTTTAAAGCATTTAACGGTTACCTGAGACTCAACTCTTTTCAATCTTACTCTTTTTAGTCATCTATGCATATTAACTCTATGGCAAATCAGTTATAAGCATGTAAATGTACAATTCCAGCTAGATGTTTTAGCCTAACATTCTCAAGTCACTTTTACTCTACACAACTTTGAAATAAGTTGACAAATCAGCACTATATAAACAGGATTACACATGAAATACACAAATTGAACATACACGAGCTTCGCGCCATTAAATAGGCCTAACGCTATTCCCAACGCGCACAAAATGGAGTCTTGAGCTCGCGCACTTCTAAACTACACATTTTAAACATTTCGGACACACAATCAATATAACAATCACGTCTCTATACTCTCAAACATATTATTAATCTTATTAAAGTGTTTTAAACTAATAATCACACTTAATACCTGAAAAGGGGGAGAAGATTAATACACACACAAAACTCGCGCAGTTTCTCCACTGGAAGCTTTATGTAGAATGGAAAAAACCCGCGAGCTCTCCCCCTAGTGTTGACGCAGACCAGAACAATCGATCGTCCAACTTATCGTGCCCATAAACTGATCACAGATTAACTAAGTATAACTATAAAGTAACATATTTATATTTTATAGACTTTTCTACATATTGTAAATAGTGAATATATTTATATATATTATATATAATTATATATCACAGTGTACACAGACTTATGCATTTAAATGTACGTATGTTCATTCAATCTGTCACAGAACCACAACTACTGGAAACACAGCACCAGCTACAAAAGTGACTATGTTAACGAAGGGTTCAACTAAAAGTGGAGCAACAGTTACAGCTTCATCCTCAGTCTATCAGCTTCTCTGTACAGGTAGAATGATAACATTTATCATATTAAATCGGTCAAGATTGAATGATATGTTATTGCCACTTATTGTAGACAAAAAATAAGTGGTATAAAAAAGTTTTGACAATTTGGTTGAATTGTCTGTTGTAACCCTCGTTCCTTGAAGGAGGTAACGGAGACGTTACATCGAAAAGACGGCATTGTGGGATTTCACACTTGAGCCCAATCACCTTCGAGTGGTAACAAAACAAGCCAATGGACATTGGCGAGTGAGATTTGGTTGGCAAGCCAATCCCCAGGACATACGTGTATATAAGCTTGTCGGCAACTCATTCAGGTTTGTGCTGAGGAGCTAAGATAATAATTCATTACATTTATATAGCGCTTTTTCTGAGACCTCAAAGCGCTTTACATAGATGGGGGAATCTCCTCAACCACCACCAATGTGCAGCATCCACTTGGATGATGCGACGGCAGCCATATTGCGCCAGAACGCCCACCACACACCAGCTTACTGGTGGAGAGGAGACAGTGATGAAGCCAATCAGTATATATGGGGATGATTAGGAGGCCATGATGGACAGGGGCCAAGGGGCAAATTTGGCCAGGATGCCGGGGTTACACCCCAACTCTTTTTCCGAAGGAAATCCTGGGATTTTTAATGACCACAGAGAGTCAGGACCTCGGCTTAACGTCTCATCCGAAGGACGGTGCTCTTTTGGCAGTATAGTGTCCCCGTCACTACACTGGGGCATTATGACCCACACAGACCACAGAGTGAGCACCCCCTGCTGGCCTCACTAACACCTCTTCCAACAGCAACCTGGTTTTTCTCAGGAGGTCTCCCATCCAGGTACTAACCAGGCTCAGCCCTGCTTAGCTTCAGTGGGCAACCAGTCTTGGGCTACAGGCTGATTGATGCTGGAAGATGGGGTCCCGCCCATTCAGTGGTGGAACAGGATTGTGGCAGGGAGGACATAATGTCTCTGTTCCCTTCTTCAGGGAACGAGGGTTACAACAGTGTATAGACGTTTAGTCACATTCAACTCTAAAGACTGACGTGATGGGGTCCCTATAGACAACCGCTGACCCTTCCCAGCATCCCGAACAGTCGTACGGACCTTCATACCCGGTGGGACGGAGCGACAGCACTTTCCAAGGGGAAGGTCGATAGCTGCTGTTCCTATCTGTTTCACCCAGCCACAACTGGTTGGATAACAGTGGTGAGTCCAGATGGAAAGTGACGCTATGGAGACCACATCCTGCCCAAAGGGAGGGAGGTAACATGTGGAAGATACAATACATAGATGGACTGACCTGTGGGGCAGTGCTACATATGAAAGATCTCTGCAATGGAACCATTGCCAATGCAGAGATGGGTGCAGAGTGGAATCAGCCCAGGGAAGGACACGGGTTGGCCGACAATGAAAGAAGTGGAAGAATACACACATGGGAATACAAAGAGGGAATCACAACATATGGGGCATCTAGCCCAGTACAATGGGCTGACCGACTGGAAATGCATCTCTAGTACTGGGCCTGACAGCCGAAGGATGCTTGGAGGAAACACCTTCCAGGGTTCGCCAAGCAAATAGGGCGCTCGTACCCCTCGAATGGCGCTGCAAGCAAGACACCGAGCCAGCCTTCCCACACATTACATGTTTGTACCCGTGTAGAAACCGGCTAGAATCTCGAGAAGGTATTTGGTGTCACCCAGCCTGCAGCTCTGCCAGACAGGTGCCACGTGTTAATGCCTAGGAGGAGGCAACAGTCCAAATGGAGTAAGCCCTCACTCCGACAGAGCACTGCTCGCCTTGTGACTGGTACGCCAAGATGATGGCATCCACTATCTAGAGAGCCAACTTCAGTTTGAAGACAGTCTTTCCCTTCTCCTGACCTCCAAAGCAGACAAAGATCTGCTCTGAGCTTCTAAAGGTCTGCGTGCAGTCCATGTAGACGCAAGGGCTGGGTCCTTCAGAGGCAGCTCTTACAAGTTCACCATCTTGTCCCGAAAGGGAGTGGTGGGAACTTTGGGCACATATCCGGGCCAGGGTCTCAGGATTACGTGAGTCAGAGAGCGCAGTCAGGAGCACTGTCTGGAGAGACAGGATCTTAAGATAGACTGACTCTAGCAGCTCAAAGAGTACTCTCTGCACGGCTTTAAGTAGAACATGGAGGTCCCAAGAGGGGATGAGGCGTGGCCGAGGAGAATTTAATCTCTTGGTGTCAACATACACTATCAAGATGGAGGGAGACAGCCTGTTGGGGAAACAGCTTCAATGAAGAACAGGGGAACTTCCACGTCTGGCTTCTGGATGGGACACGTCAGATTTAAGTGGCCTACCACCGGGGGTGGTAGACACTATCACTCAACCCAGAGCTCCCTCTACTAGGCGAGCTTATGTCTTGAAGTGGAGTCTGTTCATTGATTGGTATTCTTCCCATGCAAATCTCACTCGCCAATGTCCATTGGTCTGTTTTGTTACCACTCTTGAAGGTGATTGGGCTCCCAAGTGAGATCCAACAACATCAGTCTTTCCGACGTAACGTTCAACGTGACTGACCGGAATGAATAAGCAGGTCAATTTATTGTATGACTTATACAAACATATTTTATATGTTTAATTAAAGATATGCTATAATACCAAAACTAAGATTTCTAACTGGAATGATTTAATTCAGTTAGCCTTTAGATACATAAATGTACATTTAACTCATGGAAATGGACTGGTCAATCACATTGAGTCAACTAATTTACTTAAATTTTTGACCAAGTTCAGTTTAAGGATTTCATTTTTACAGGTTATTCTCATGAGAATATTAAAGTCAACATGAAATTTTGACACACAACCACTGATCTATAAAATGACTGGATAGCTCATGACGTTCTAAACTGCCAGCAGCCAGTGAAGCCAGTTCGAGCGGTCATCTTAAGATTCCCTACCAGCAGAGGGCTCTAACGGCCGTTATCCAAAGATTGGTAGCCCCGACGGCACTTTTAAGATGACCCGCTGTGCAGCATAAAAGTGTAAAACGACGTTCACAAAAGGATGTAGAAAAACTGCCCACAGGTTGTAATTCAAGCCCTAAAAGTACTAATTTATATGCACAATTGTCGCTATCCCCATGTTGTTTTCTCCGAGGCAAGAGTAATGCTTCTTTAAAAAAAAAAAAAAAAAAAAAAAAAGATAAAACAGTCACCTGTAGCCTATGAGAAACCTCAGAGCAGCAATAATCACAATTAAGTGTCCAATAGCGACACCATTTGACAGCTTCAAAAGAGCTTCGTGCAGAGTCCGTTTACTGTTACTAACATTAACCAATACAATTTGTATTGTGCATTTCCTACTGTTACTGTGCTTGCTAACTAATCAAACACTTCATTTGAACAAACTACTGATAAAACACAATCAGAAAGAGTAATTTTTCTTCAGTGACAAATCTTTCATTGTTTTATTTGACTGTTAAAATTGTTTATCTACCATTTAAGATAGCTCTTCAGTGAAGGCTGACTAGTGTTCTCGTACAGCTTTTAACACTTCTTCATTACTGACACCTGCTGTTAGCCTAGACAGACACTCTCCAAGCTCCTCTCCCCAGTATCAAAGCAATTTTTAACAAGCAGGAAAAATTTTCGACTTTAAACAAATACCCATTTAAATGCTTAGGATGTTTGCATTGTAAGAATGTACAGGGATTATTTAGATTTTTAAAACGGTGTCTCGTTAGGCAATGTTTTCTCAGTCAAATCATAAACTGTCCTATTGATTCAATAAAATGCGCGAGCTCACTAGGGAATACCAATATGGCGGCGCGGTGGCTTCACTGTTTATGACGTCATGAGCTATCCAGTCATTAAATAGATCATTGCACACAACGTATTTTACATCTGTTAATATTTATGATTGGATAATTGAATAATACAATTGATTTGGTGGTGATACCTTCCCTCAGTGGTTTATTAGGAGTTTGATAGCAATACATTATCCAATAGTCCACATGGTTTAAAAGATCAGTAGTTTCAGTTAAGGTTTGATAAAAGATAAGGATTTAATTTTATTTTTATTTATTTATTGAAATAATGTGCACTTACTGTATGCATGCAAAAACAAATAAATAGACTAATATCGAATAATGCATGCAAATACTCATTTCCCTGAACAATCAAATAATAATGTTAATTTCATTTTACTGGACTCCTAAACAAATGCATGTGATGTGTATTGTTTCTGTGCAGGTATTCTGACCTGGATGCTGTCGCTTGTTCAGTGGAGAAATTAGCAGAAACGGAGACCTGAACATCAAATCAATCCAGATGCAGCAGATAACTTAACAACAATTGTTTATTTTGTTATTTTCAGATTTGATTGTTTTTTTGGTGTTCGGTTTTGCCATGTTAATAAATATTCTTCAATATTGCTAAATTTGTGAAGTATTATCATCATATGTACAACGTTCTATTAACGCATCACAATCACATGCAGCTCACTTAAAATATAGGAAAGATGGGGGGGAAATTCCCCAAACATATATATTTAGATATAAGTTTAACATGTGCAGGATGATGATGCATCAGCCAAGGTGTTATTAAAGGCACAATATGTAAGATTTTAGGATTAAGACACTAGAACAATGTTGTATATTTTGTTGACTTGTGTACTTTTTCCCCAAATGTTTCCAACAATGTTTAAATATTGAGAAATCAGCCATTTTAACCAGTGTAACGGCCAATGTCATTGTGTCACCTGTCAATGACGTCATCACTACACTTGATTTCTGTTTTCACATTTCAATTCAATTCAGTTCACATTTATTTGTATAGCAATTTTCATAATACATATCATTTCAAAGCAGCTTTACAGAAAATGCATGTGTCTACATTACAAATTTGAGTGATCTGTTATCAGATAAGACAAGTAATGCATTTCAGATACCAATCCCATTCACTTAATTTTAGGCAGAAACAATGAGCTCATTGAAGTAATTATCACAAGTTTTGAACATAATAATTACATTTTATAGAACATTTAGCATATTGGTGCATGTTGATTCAGAGTTTGCTTCATCTGAAGTCTTCACAGGTGTTTGTCGTCTGAAGTCTTCATAATAGGCTGGATCCAAGCTGGAGCTGACACACTCTCTAGTGGGTGGGCATCCCGAGATAAAACAGAAAAAAACTAATGGAAAATTAATTGAGCAGTTGCTGTTCAGAACATTTCAAGCAAAGATGCATTTGATCTGATATAACTATAGTACAAGGTGACGAGATGCATTATATAGTGATGGCAATTTCAAAACACTGCTTCATGAAGCTTCGAAGCCTTTACAGATCTTTTGTTCCTCCGAATCAATGGTTCTGAGTATCAAACTGCCAGAGTGATGTGATTTCTGTCAACCCATAAATCATGAGTATTCACTGAGAACCATTGAACAAGTGTCAGTGGGTTTTACCTGATCTCTGATCAGTTGTATACATTTGTAGACTAGTTAATTAGACAGTAATTAGACATAATTAAAATGAATATTGGTAGTTAATAATCTTATTGGCCTGTTTAGCTGAGCCATTCATAGAACAAACAAAACAAACCCTGACAATTTATAAGAAAAAACATATATGCATTCTATAATCTTATTATATGATTAGATAATTATATTTGAAAGATTTTACTTTCAATAAAAAAATTGCAATAGATTTGTAAAAGGGTGTTTTAATGCATGTTTGGCCCGGGTTTCTGTTGCATTTACACTGTTCTGACCACTAGAGGTCACCATAGAGACGGGTGTCAGATTGTTTCGAAGCCTCGACACAATACAACACATTTGCTTCAATTGTTTCAGTGTTTCACAAAGCCTCGATCTGCCCACCACTAGCATTATGTCAATGCTTGGCTAAAGAGATGTGTCTTTAATCTAGATTTAACAGTAAATTCCCCGGTGTTGAATTAACACACCTCTGTGTTCATATGGGAACCACCAGCAGGGCTTTAAATGAGAACTGAAGCAGTGTTAGAATTAATTAGATACTTAAGTGATTAATTGAGTGATGATTGTTTGATTATCATCTGATGTTAACAAGCAGAATCACTGAGGAAAATAGAAACACAAGAAACGATAGATAAATAGAAACGACATTAAAGCTCTCTTATTACATTCCAGACTGACTGTATTTCTGTCATTTGTCTACAGTTCTTTTTGAGAATTAACAGGTTTAGATGTTGATGTTTTGTTGGAATTATCTGGTCATCGTTATGGTGATCAGTGTTTCCTTTAGTTTGACAATTTTACTCCTTGCTTTTTATACCACTTTGTGGTTATACATTAGGGGTGTAACGATTCGTTTTAACAACGATTCGATTCGTATCGCGATTCGTGGTTGTCGATATGATTCAAGGACGATATTGGTTCATTTAGAACGATACGATCCGAAACGATTCAGTGACTTGAAATCGATTCAGTGACTTTTTAGCCAAAAATTCTTGTAAGGGAATCAGGTATCAATTAATTATGGATATAAACAAACAAGTAAACAACAATTAATGTCAAATGCATTCACATTTTATTTGAATAAAGTAGGGCTGCACGATTATGACAAAAATCATATTTATTGATTATTCCCTTGATTATTCCCATGGCATTTTGTTATGGAAACAAACAACAATTAGGCTACCATGGTGATACACAATAGGCTACTTAGAAGAACTGGTAAAGAAACATGGAAACTGCTCCTGATAAATAGCAACACACATGACGTACCAATAACGTAATTTATTGGTGTTTTACTTTTATTTTGTAACTTACTAATTTATGATGTTGCATGCTCGTATTTCTTTTGCGCTTTAGTGAAGTGATACAGCGCGCGCCGGCGCATTTGCGCGTGCAATTAAAGAGTGCACGATGACAGGACATGAAATTTCGTTTTTCTGAGGTGAGAGACTTTATTTCGTTACAAGTTATGAAAATAATGGTAGTATAATGGCACGGATATAGCCTGACAACTTGTCAGGCTATATATCCGTGTCATCATCTGACCGCAGATACTGAATCTGGACAACACGTTTTTGTTTTTTTTCTCATTTAAATCGTAACGACGTTGCATGCTTGTAGTTTATTTTGTGCTTTATATATAGTGAAGAGATATAGGCCTACAGCGCGCTCCCCCGCATTTGCGCGTGCAATTGAAGAGTGCGCGCTACTGCAGTATAGCGGCTGAGAGGACAGGAAAGCCCGTTTTTCTGAGGTGAGAGACTTTGCGCTGCTTGTTGTCTTCGCGCTGAACGCATGGCGATCACGTCACAGATAGGCAGACTGAATCGAGTAGCCTAACGTTTAACGCCTTTATCATTAAAAGTGCTAAGAAAAAACATCCATATAAAGTCTAACATGCTTAAATCCAATGCGTTATTTCCTAGTATCGATATAATCGATTCATTACCTTTTAAAACGATGTTAGATCGATATATGTCGTCCGGAAGGCCAACTTGCCGAGCACAGATCGATGTAGTTGGATCATAGGAATATAAATCGATACATCGATGTAGTTGATGAATCGTTACACCCCTATTATACATGTTAACAAAACATAATTTGTTGAAAAGGAATCCATAAACAAAAAACATCCAGTGATATTGTTTTCATCATCATAAAGAAAAACGCTTAAAGTTATCACTGACCAAAAGTGGTTATTCGTTATTTTTCACCAATATTTTCTTGCCACAGGTCAGAGATTCTAAATACATTCTTGGGAAACTTTTGTTTTGTTTTTTTATCAGCATCAATAATCAGCATATGAATTTCAACTGGGGATTTACTTAAAGGTGCAATGTGTAATAATTCTGAGGGTCTATTGACAGAAATGCAATATAAGATCCATAACTATGTTTTCAGTGGTGTATAAAGACCTTACTTAATGAACCGTTATGTTTTTATTACCTTAGAATGAGTCATTTATATCTACATAACCGCGGGCACCCCCCTTCTATGAAGGTCTATCGTGACGTCATGTTTCTACCATAGCCGACAGCGAACAAACAGCACTACAGAGAAGCAGAAAAAGACGCAGCAGAATTTCGGGAAAATTAATGACCACAGTTATTGTTTAGGACAAGAGCCGATGGAGGGTAAATCTGCTTCGAAGAAGAGAAAGTATGATGAAGCCAGAGAAATAAGGAAGAAACTTAGGCAAAAATCACGGGGCAACATCGGTGTGGCTTTTCACCAATGGAAGGGTCTTATTATGAGGGAAAAAGGCTTTCAAAGCGACGCCGAAGTTGCCTGTTTTCTGCTGGACAGGTAAGGTATTCCAACTTTAACAATGCAAATGAAAACTGTTGTTTCATAATGTTAGCATTACCTAGAAGCTAGCCATAGACACCGTGAGAAGTGACTTTTCCCTTGTCAGTGGTGTAAAATATGTAGTTAGATTGTTTCATGTAACTTAGTTCTTCTCACTCGCTGTGTTATGGCTTTGCTATGTGGGGATAAATGTGCTGGTTACGTTTGTGAGACAATCAGCTGATTAGTACTATTGACCGTAAAACACAAACGTTAACAGCTCATATTAACCAGCTAAACTTTTACTACCCTGTTAGAAAAAAATTGTAGTTGGATAGTTTCATGTGGTTCTTCTCCCTCGCTGTGTTGTGGGTTTGCTATGTTGGTTGAAATGTGCTGGTTACGTTCGTGAGACAATCAGCTGATTATATTACATATTAAGACCCTTGATCCTCACCTGACTATGGCTTTGTAAAAACATGCTGTCTGAACGATGCCTCGGACATCGTAACGTTAGCTATTTCCCCTTACCTAGCTGCTTTGATGCTCTTATCCATAGCTCTTATCTTATACTAACTAGCATGGAAACAAGCTATGATAAAGTCAGTGAATAAAAGACTAACACAATGATGAACAAGTAAAAATAACAATCATTTATTTTCAATCATTTTTTTATTTTTATACAATCACAGCAATAACACATGGTTTTACTGAATAATTAAGTTAATATAATTTAATATAAAATATAATATAAAGAAACCCCATTGCTTGATTTGCTACTCTCTGCTGACTCAGACGACGACATGTTTTATCCTACGTCGGCCACCGTAGCTTCTCCTTCGAGTTTGCAAATTGAGGGATAAGCCGTGAGTGACTGTTTGTTTGCAATTCGCAAACCTCACCACTAGATGCCGCTAAAAAATACACACAGCACGTTTAATGCTGCAATGCATGCTGGGAGTCATAAGTTTTATACTATGGTGGCTCCCAGTATTTGCACGGTGTTTGTTATCTTTTTCATAATGTTTGATCTCTGGCAAGAAAGTATTGTTGGTAAAAATCTACTATAAGAAGTAACCACTTTTGGTCAATGATGACATTAATCATTTTTCATTATGATGATGAAAAATATATCACCTGATCATCTTTGTTTATGGCTTATTTTGCAACAAATGATGTGTTTCGGTAAACACTATAACAAAAAAATGCAAACTGACATAAAGAGCAAAGATCAAACTGCCCAACTAAAGGAAACACTGATCACCATAACGATGACCAAATATTTTCAACAAAACATCAACATCTAAACCTCTGTTAATTCTCAAAAAGAACTGTAGACAAATGACAGAAATACAGTCAGTCTGGTTTGTAATAAGATAGCTTTAATATCGTTCAGTTGATTTCATCTAAAGCTGTGGTTGACGTCAGTTGTAGTTCTTGTTTTTCTCTTTCCTCCAGTGATTCTGCTCGTTATCAACGGGTGTCTTCAATAATCAAACAATCATCACTCAGTTAATCACTTAATTATATAATTAACTCAAACACGCTTCAGTGTTATTTTAACACTCTGCTGGTGGTTCCCATATGAAAACCTAGCGGTGTTAATTTAACACCGGGGAATTTACTAGGAAACTGGGAGAGCGAGTCTGAGCCACAAACATCATTAGGAAGGCAATTCCAGAGTTTAGGAGCCAAATGTGAAAACGCTGTCCATCCTTTAGTGGACTTTGATATTCTAGGTACTAGTCAAGTCAAGTCAAGTCATCTTCATTTATATAGCGCTTTTAACAATGTAGATTGTTTCAAAGCAGCTTTACAGAGATAAACGTATAATTTAAGGCAACAGAGATTATTTTGGCTTTATAGCGGTTCTTTAGTAAAGTTATTTTCCAGCTAAGGTTAGTTATGATTGAATCGCTTCCGTCGCAACGATCATTTGTTATTAAATTAGGGGCCGCTAAGACGACACCATTCTCTCTACACAAACTTTAAACGCGATCCTGTGAGAAACGCTGATGGCGTTCACATGCGCATTAAGAATTGGTTCTATAGTTATGTGCGTTTGAATATATGTGCGCAGGTTTGTAATTCCCTACAAACCAAGCCTAAACAAAGTACTGGTGTTTTCTTATAATTTTTGATACAGAATTTTATTTTATTCTATCAATTCGGGGTAGATACGCGAATTGAGTTTCCCGACGACGCTTTATCTGTAGAGTGGTAAAGGGATCCTCCATAGGGAGAGACTAGTTGGCACTTCAGCACTGCATTGTCATCGGGTCCAGGTGAAGGTCCTTCATCAGATCTGGATACGGCCTGGATCCGGCAGGTATCTAACAAAAGTTGTCTCCATAACAGACAAGAGCTGGTCTGAGGTCCTGAGGCTTTGCATTCTGTCCTGATATAACAGAGAAGGGACAGAGAAAAGCCAGGGTTGGCCTGCCTTTGTACTGACTTTGAACCCTCGAACGCAAAAACACAGGCATAGTCTGTGTTGCGGAAGGATAGAGATCTGAAGTATGCGTCCTTCAGGTCGAACGCTGCAGTCCAATCTCGGGGACGGAGCATTCGAAAATGCGACTGTGCGTTAGCAACTTGAAAGGATGCTTAGAAAAGGGCCCGATTCAAGACTTACAGGTCAAAAATTGGCCGTAACCCACCACCTTTCTTGGGTACCATGAAGTAGGGGCCAATAAGCCGGTCTTCATATCGGCTGGAGGAACCGGCTCAATCACATCCTTCGCCAGTAGGACTGCGATGTCCGCACGCCTGCCAGGGGCACAGTCGCTCAACACCGAAGAGAAGCAAATAGCGCTGATTGGGTGGATGCCGGCCGAACTGAATCGTAAACCGAGTCTGATAGTACGGAGGCGCCAGCTGGATCGGTTGGGAGCATTTTAAGCTTCTACGAACCGGGCCAGGGACTGAGGCACCACAGACATACCCGGGTGGGGCAGCAAGGGGGAGGACAGGGACCCAGCTCGGAAGACCCAGGGGCGGCCCGAAGCGGGGTCTGTGTGTGCAGTGCAACACTTACCTGCCTCCACGGTTCGACAGGGAGGTGCATGAGAAGGCGTTTGAGCGGGTCCTTGAACCGCACCCAGCTGCCAGCTGGCGACACAACAGGAGGCTGAGGCTTTACAGGGTCACACACCGCCAGTCTGGCCTTCTTGGGACCCAGGAACGAAGGAATTTGCTCTTTTGACAATTCGGGTACAGCTGGACTCCAGGGAGTCAGTGGCGGAACGGCAACCATCTGAAGAGCTTCTTCCCCCATCCCTGGGTGGCCTGTCTCAGGGACGCTTGGTCTGACGCTTGCCACCTGGTTTGGCAGCGGCCGAGAAGGGCTGAGCGGCCTGCCTGTGGCCGACTCCACGCTGCGGCCTGGTTGAAGGCTGCTGCGGTGGCCTAGCTGGAGCGGAGGCGGTGGCAAGAGGACTCTCTCTGCGACAAGCAGGCGGCAGAGAACTGTTGGGCGCAGTTCTCTACCATGTCGCCGAACAGCCCAACCTGGGAAATAGGGGTCCAGCTACCGAACCTTGTCCGTATCCCTCATAGCGACCAGGTTGAGCCGGAGATGGCGCTCCTGGACAACTAAGGTGGACATTGCCAGACCGATTGCGTAAGCCGCAAGGTCGGTTCGAGGTCGAGGTGGGTTGCGGTGCGGAGCTCACCTATGAGCGCACGGTCTGGGCGACTACGTCGAACGTGACTGAACTGAAAGGGAACCTTATTTAACCTTTTTATTTTTTACTTTAGCATTTGTTATGAAAATAGCAACCTACACATATAGAAACAATACAACATATCACAGTTGTTATATAAATCTAAAGTAAAAAATATATTTTTAAATATATTTAAGATTATAAATTAGTCAACATTTACAGCAATAAATACAATAAAATGTAATAAATTCTTATAAGGTTGGTCATGAATAGATCAAAAAGCTTTCTAATAGTTATGACTTGCCATGAATTGCGAGTTTTTGAGTGTTTACCATGGCAGTACCAGATTTGTGGATGTGTACTATTGTTGTACCATGGTATTTTTTTAACTACAGTGGAGTACATTATCATAGTACAGTATTTGATTAATTATGGTAATCATCTTGTACTGTGGTAAATCAAAATACCATGGTACTGCCACAGGACTGTAACCCAGTTAGTCAGAGTTTCGATGGAAACGTTGAGGGTTGGTTGATGAGGTCAGTGTTGATATACTGTTGCTAGAGGGCTGAAATCACTTCTAAAATAAGAACAATAAGATTTTAGAGGAAGCACTGAAACACAATCCTGTCCTTCATTGCCAAATGTACAATTATCCAGTGGGTCAGAAAGAGGTTTCCACAGTGATCAAAGATCTGATTGCTCACACAAACACTTATAAACCTCACAGACCGACCGACCAACAACACAGACGACTGCAGGTATGTGAGCCTTCATGATCTTTACTAATACTGTAAGCAGTTTAATGTGACTAAAAGACTATTTAAAAAGACTCCGCCACTGGTAATTCAATTACATAATTTACCTTTTTTTTGTCCTTTTTTGTTTATTAAACTTAATGGTTAGAGTTTTATTAATGGATTTTGCATCATTTATCTAGATTAATAATTGATTAGCTGGATTAATACATTTTGATTAATTTATACTCATAACAAAAAATGAAATATTTTGGGCAGAAGCGATTTCCCTGTGGACGACTAACAAGGAGGTTCTTTTCTGGAACAGTTTAATCAGAAGAAAGAAGACATCATAAACACTGTGGTAATTAATGTTCAAAAATAAAATATACAATATTTTAACCTAAATGAAATAAGCCACAGCCCAACATATTATGATGCATAATATGTGGTTATGTTATTACCCATTTTATTTTTTGTATTGTATATATTATGAAAAATATATTTAACTAACTTAAATATCATAACAGCTGTGTGCAAAGTTAAAACAACATAAACTGTATGAGTATGTTAGTAATTCTTGTATTTTTGTATGACTCTCCTTATACTGTGCTTAAAATCCAGATACATTGCAGTATGATTCAATAAAATCTGCAGTAGAATCAAATCATCTATTTCAGCTAAAAATATTGTGTGGTTCAACATTTATATCCCAAAGGAAGATGAAGTATTTCGGTCTTTTTGCTGTAACTGCTCTTCTGCTCTTCAACGGCTGTCACTGCACCACAACAGCACTGTTGGACTCATCTGTGACTGTCCTCCCATCCACAAGCAATCCAACCACAACCACAAACACTGGAACCCAAACTACTGAAACTACTACTACTGGAACTGCAACTACAACCATTAGTACCGCAACTACTGGAACCACAACTACCGCAACATCTGGTACTGCCACAACCACAGCACCAGCTATAACAGCGACCATGATCACAGGTTCAACCACAAGTGGAGCAACAGTTACAGCTTCATCTTCAGTCTATCAGCTTCTCTGTGCAGGTAGAATGATAACATTTATCATATTCAATTTGTCAAGTTGTATAGATCTGTGGCCAGTTGTATAAACTGTTAAGACTAGTCTTACAAGTTAGTCATTCAGTTTTATTCTTTAAGACTGTTAATAACTTTTTAAAATCAGTAACATTAAAAACATAGATCTAATTTGACACCGAACAGTAAGACTGATTACCCCTAACTAACTTCTAGTTGATCATACTAGTTCTTAAAACACAGTCTTAACGTAATGGCTATGTTTATGCAACTGGCCCCTGGTCTTGCAACTTATTGTACAATTCACTGTAAAAAGTGAATAGTTGGATCAACTTAAAAAAATTACTTCAATTGGTAACACCTAAAGAAATTAAGTTTTCTTAACTTAAATTATCACGTTTTATCATGAAAAACGTGATAATTTAAGTTGAGAAAACTTAATTTCTTTAGGTGTTACCAATTGAAGTAATTTTTTTAAGTTGATCCAACTGTTCACTTTTTACAGTGAACGAAGTATATGTGGTATAAAAAAGTATATGAGTTTTGACAATTTAGTTCCATAATTCAACAAACAATGACAGACAAAGCGGAATAAACAAGCAGGTTAATTTATTCTGTCACTTATATACAGACATATTTTATTATCTATATTTTTAATTGAAGAAATTATATAATACCAACACTATGATTTCAAATGAATGATTTCACTCAACTAGCCTTTGGATTCAGAAATGTACATCTAACTAATGGAAATGGACTGGCCAAGGCAATGAATTCACTCAAATTTTATGAGCATGTTCAGTTTGTTAAGGATTTAATTTGTTATTCTCATGAGTCAATATTACTCATTATTCTCATTATCTCATTATTTTTACACAACCTATTTTGCATCTGTCAATAGCCGTATGTCTTATTGAAACCGGATATTCAAGGGGAAAAAATGTTTTGCATCTTGATTTTATCCATATTAACAACTGACTGTATGGTGAAAAGTGGACTTTATACATTTGCTCAATGGTTTATTCATAGTTTGATAACAATGCCAAAGTTATTTGGCTATTTTTTTTTTTACATTATTCAATTGTCCTCATGGTTTAAATAAAAGAGCAGAAGTTTCAGTGTTGATAAAAGATTAGGATTTTACTTTTATTTATTTATTGGAATAATGTGCACTTACTGTATGGATGCAAAGATAAATAAATAGACTATTGAATAATGATGCAAATTCTTACTTCCCTGAACAATAATATTTTAATGGAATTTGTTTTTATTGGGCTCCTAAACAAAGGCATGTGATGTGTATTGTTTCTGTGCAGGTATTCTGACCTGGATGCTGTCGCTTGTTCAGTGGAGAAATTAGCAGAAACTGAGACCTGAATGTCGACTCATTCCAGGAGCGTCGGACAACTTAATATATTAATTGTTTATTTTATGTTATGTTCAGATTTTATTGTTTTTTTGGTCTTCAGTGTGGCCATGCTAATAAATATTCTTATTCCTTTGTGTTGTATCATCATACAGTACACCAATCTATTACCAAATCACATGCAGCTAATACAAGATATAGGGAAGGTGAAGGAAAATACTGCTCAATATAAAGATTTAAGTTTAGCATGTGCAGGATTATGATGCATCAGCCAATGTGTTTTTAAGGGAAATAAATACAAACATTTGTTAATTTGGTTGTCAATATACAATTATTCAAAGAGACCATCTTACTTCAGAATATAGAACAATAATTATCTTATGTAGCAAAAATCAATTCCTTCAGTTATAACAACAGGTCTAGCTCACATTTCCACTGCCACCAACTTCATGTTTGAGTGCAACTTTAATAATGTGTGTGACTGCTTCTTTAAGAGCTGCACGGTAGACGTGCCACGATTAACCAATCAGAAGGGAGAGCGTGTAGAGCGCTGCCTTTGCTTGTTTCCCAGACCAGAATATAAGAAGAGATTAACGTTTTATTTTTTTGTGCTCTCTTAAATATAAAATATAAATAAATTCTGGTGCTTTGAGTTGACAGGGGAATTTGCATATCTCTGCTGTTCCATCAATCGGGAACGTTATAAATATAATATTCATGAGTCAAACGACCTGACCTTATGGGATTAGAACTGTTAACGTTACATTATTCCACATACATAGATGTAAAGAGATTCACAAAAATGTATAAAATTCCCAAATAAATAGATTAACCTGTTAACCGTTGCCAGTGCGCCCCATAGACATAATAAATACATAGACGCCCTATTGGCCGCTTTGGAACGTTGCTGCGATACGTCAACGCGTCCGCCATTTTGCCGAGGGCAAGACTGCGCTGTAACAGCTGTAATCAAATGCAAGTAAACAGGTGAGCTGCGTTTTTTCTGGATTAAAAAAAAAAATTTATTTATCAACCGATTTCAGTGGTTTGTGTGTGGTGTACAAAAAAGTTCAATCTCTAGTTATTTAAAATCTCGATAGACTTATAAAATATTTTTTAAATAAGGAATGGCCAAAGCTCAGGCTTGTCATTTATTTGGCTTTTTATTCTTGGATAAGAATTGTGAAGACCCCCATACTGAGATATAATTTAATTTTCACATTAAATTAAATAAAGTTTTCTTATTGTGGAAAAAGCATATTCTGTCATTGACCCGATATTAGCAATAACAAAGATAACTGATGGATCCTTTATGGTAATACATGATATATGGTACAACTACAGTGCAATTCAAATAGTAAATATAAGATAAAGTGAGAAGTAGGCTAATAGTAAATAGTTTAGTCAATAAAATAAACAAACAGTATACAGCAAATAAAATAGTAATGAAAAGTATATATAATATCATAAGTACTATAATAGCAATAGAATATGAAATATCAATTACAGAATTTAGACAAAAAAATAATAAGTTAAATAATTACTATGAATAGTACAATAATTTAACAGCATTTACTATAATAGATTGATAATCGCAAGTGGTATATTATTATAATAACAATAATAAATAATGTAAATGTATACATTTTAAAATATTATTACATAGGCTATATAAAATAAAATGACGCAACCCTCTTTTTGTTACATTTCAGTTTTTAAAAGGTATAAGAAGCTATACAAGTCAAGAAAGTAAACGATCCAGTCAAACATACAGCAGGCTACACCGTTAAAGTTAAATAGCCTAAATATATAAAGTTATGAAACTTCACTTTGCCCTCAGCCAAAACAATCTGCCAAGGAACAAATTATAGATTAATGAAACCAAAGATCGCCCGTTAGATAAACACAAGACGAATTAGCCTATTCTCACTAGACTGACAGCGACGAACGTCAGAACTCATAAGCACAAGCCGTGGCAAGGCTGTTCTCGGCGGGGTACATGAGCGCTGAGCGCCCGCGGTGATCGCTGGATCTCACAACTCCGAAACCGTCAGATAACATTTTTAAAAAGGCGCTCTCTTTATAAATAAACCACAGATTTGAGCTTTAAACAACTACATTGTCGACTGAAAAACTCTTAAAACTACATTTCGTGACACAATAACAGTAGTATTTTTAAATTTCGCGGCCTTTCTCCTCTGAAAATAAAAATAGTAGATGAAATGCAACCAGAAACAAATTTTCAGTTTTGCTTGTGAAAGGTAATTCCCTGAGACCTGTTTTCAATTGTGTGGCGATTTGTAAAGCCCCAAGCAGCACACGAAATAGGCATTTTTCTCAATTCTCGTTATGAGAGGTATGGGAAAGTTGCCCTCCGCAGTATGGCGGCGCCGTTGACGTACGATCCAGCGTCTATTTATTATGTCTATGGTGCGCCCGCGCACTGAAGCGTCTTTTATTTATTTAATTCAAAGTTACTATCAGATTTAATGTTATACCTTGACAAACTATACATAATTAAAAAAGATATAATACTCAAGTTTCAGTATTTGACCACTATTGTATTCTGAGAAACTCATAGTAACAGTTATGTCTTAATTTGTGTCAGGAGTTCTGAAATGAAAAAATGTAGCCACGGCTGCGGATCCGCTCCGGAACGGCGGCGGAGTCAATAGATTTCCATTAAAGTCAATGTGTGTATTTTCACTGACTGCGGAACGGCTGCGTTCCGACTCCGGCGATCCGCAGCCCTCCGGAGCAGATACGCAGAGCTTCTATTTTTGCCGGATGCCGGAGAGCTCCGCAGCAATTCAGCACTTATATCGCGCGATCATAAGTGAATTCGCGAGATCTCGTGGGTCCTTGTGACTTCAGTTGTCAGTCATGGTCGCAGCCGTTCTGCAACAAATCCGGACCTAGTGGGTATTGAAGGACGGCGGAGCGGAGCCGACACGCAGCGGAGCCGATCTGCAGCCGTTCCGCAGTTGGTGGAATCAGAGCCCGTCTACGGAGAGCCTGCCCACTCCCTATTAAGTCCTATTGTACCGAATTTTGGTTGTAGTTCCACCAGAGTTCCACTGGGGGTGATCGCCATGAGTGCAAAATGAATGGGAGTCAATGGGGCTAGACGGTTAATTTGTCTCTTTCACATGATTGCCGTTGAGAAATCTCAGATCTGATTGTAGATTTTGCAAGTTCAACATGGGTTTTAGGTCGAAAGTTGAATGAACGAGTACTTATGTCCTTTCCATTTCTTACAGGTTGAGTTGTTGTTGCCCATAACACGCTAGCATTCTGCTAATGAAGTCAGCATTCTGACGTCATTGACATTTTGAAAGACTTTTTAAAGCAAATAAGTGACTCTAAAAAATCTAACACCCAGCAATGTGTAATTTCTTTGCATCTCCTTTCGAATACAACATTCAAATTACTAGACAAAAAATTATATCCTGAGAAAAGTGGATTTTGAGGGGTATACCGCCATTGACCTCCATTCATTCTGCACTCATCCTGTGAGCGCCCTCATATGGAATCAGAGTGGAACTGCAACCAGTTCAGAAGCCGGAAGTGTAGTGAGAGTGAAACTTCTCGCCATAAGAGGCCCTGTCCCAAATCGCGCACTTCATGTGGACTTTCGGTCTCGTGGACTTGAATTGCGCGTGCTCGCCGAGTCTACGAGTCCGTAGACTGTCCCATTCAGCATTTTAACGCTCTGAAGTGTGCTCAGCAGCGCCCCCTTTGTACCCTTGAAGCGGTCTTCCGCGAAGCCCGCATAGAAGCAGGCTTCACGCACTTTAACTACCCAGGAATCCTTGCGAAAGGCCAATCAGACAACGGATGGGAGGAGATTTCGCTCACGGATAATTGTTGACATGGCTGAGAAGAAAATATTACGGTTTTTATTACCTAGATGTATATTTTACTAGTTGTTACCTACAGTTTATACAAACATTATGGTCATCGAGCAGTGGTTGATGTCTCAAACATAATAATAGTGTGTTGAATAATACGATCGCATTATAATTCATTAAATAAATAGAACCGAATGTCGGGGCTTTACTGAGTCATATGTAAACATAGTATGAATATTGAAACATGTAAATTCATCTGAAACTCATGCACATTTTCATTATGTGTTAAAATTGTAATCTTAGTTCAAATGGAACATTATGTATTATTATGTAGCTAGCTACAACTGTATACATCTTTTAAATAAGCATGATGTATCTATTGTCTAATGCCCAGGTGGCATGCACAATATAAAAATATAGATCTGTAAAATTAGGCTGTGTAGTTGACATGGAGATAAGACGTCGGAGCGCAAAAACGTGATTTCTCCTGTCCAACAACAACCAGACCGTTATTTCCGGCGTGACGATCGAGTCTGTCCCAAAAATACCTCTCAATGCGCCCTCGTGGACTCGCGCCAAGGGCCCTATAGGTCTGCACTACATGACGTCACCAAAGTGTGGACTCTGAGGAAGTCCACAAGTCCGGAGTGTGCCATTTGGGACAGGCCTGCATCTCATTTTATTTGTTTACTTTATTGGGACTATTTTTGACAGTTTCATATTTTTTCTAAGAGTCTGGGCCCAGTGAAGGTTAAAAACTGACTGAAAAGAAATGTAAAGTGATGTGAAAGTTTGAATATGCTCCAAAAAGATCCCAGACAGCAACATAGTGTCGGCCCAGATCCGGCCCACATCCGGTACATGTGGATTCAGCGCTTACCAGATGTGGGCCGGATCTGGGCTGACACTATGTTGCTCTCTGGGATAATCGTGAGTAATGTAAGGTTATTTCCTTGATTTCTAACTGGTTTTGGAGGTTCATTTCACAACTTTAGTTAATTGTGAAGTAAGGGAAACAAGTGAGTTTGAAATTGAGTTTTTATTCATTTTATTTTCTTATTACATTTACCTTTTGTGTTTTTACGGTCTTCTATTCACTTTCCTCACAATATAATATTAGGCTAATACATCAGTAACTAACCCAGAGCACTCTAGATATTGGTATAGAGTGCTGCTACATAAGTAATATTGCAACAATTTTAACCGCATATGACCATGGTACTTTATACAGTATGGAATTACTTTTCTGCCAATAATAATAAACATAACTTAAACATAATAAACATAAACATAATCAAGAAACTAATGAAAATATAAATTGAAACTGAATAAAATATCCTTGAAACTGAAAAAGAATAAATCGCAGGCAAAATTTTTTCTTCGTTTTTAATACACTGCATGTTTTGCTAACTATTTCTCTTATTTCAGTCGCTGTTCTGAACTTACAAATGTGCTTCCAGAGTTTTCATATACGCTTCTGAAGTTTTCGTTTACGCTTCTGGAGTTTTCGTTTACGCTGCCTGAGTTTTCGTTTGCTGTTCTGACACATTTCTCTCGTGGGGGCGGAGCTAGTAGCAGTGTGTTCTGATTGGCTACTGAGTTTTTTATTGACAGCTTCTTGAAATATTTGCAATGTTTGCAATATTTGAAAAATGCTGGAAAAGTGGGCAGACCCCAGCAGAGATAGAGGGGACGAACCGAGGGGACGACTTTTCTCCCCCACCTTCACCTGAAGTGGAGGAGGGTGAATTGTTTGTGGACACAGGGCTAGAGCCATATCAAATCGAGCCGCTGGCTCAAACTGCAGTCTTAACTCCCGCATCGCGATCGGCATCCGACGATGCAAGCGAAGCAGCCGCGCAAGGGAGAATGGGGCCAGTGTCTGAGTGAAAATAAATACTTCCTCACAGGGTCGCAAGACGACGTAAAGTACATGCATCTGATGAGTTTTATCGAGTTGATATCAATAGCGCGCGCTCTCTTTAGGCATATATTTTGCCGCTATATGAAAAAATCCAGCAAAATGCGCCGACGCATTTGTCGACCCCAGAGGATTAACTTTAGCCTAACCATAAATTGTGATTAAAATATATATGATCACTCCCATCAAGACGCCGCTGCGGTGGTGGAGTCCATGCAGGAGGAGCAGCGTTTGGCACTGCGGCACTTTTCAGCGAGAGCTGTGTGGAGAAGCCCATCTACTCTATCCTGATCGTTTTCAATACTCGCAATTCCAACTCCTGACTCGCTACAGTGGTTTTGACGAAACAAGATGGTTTTTATACCGCCAAGAGCGTGGTGAGCTGGAACCTGCTTACATCACGTAGTAGCCTACCGCTTACGTCACGCAGTAACACAAACATCCAATAGGAAAATTCAACTGCAGCAGCCACCGTTCAACCTGAAGGGGTTTTTACACCATATATTGTAGAATTAAAACACTTTATACCCAAATGTCAAAAAAGTTACTCGAATCAATGAACAGCACTAATAAAGCCCCATTCTTACAGATCATTAACTAAAAAAAGTTGACGTTTTTTTTCTGCTGACACTGGAATTAATACGGATACTTGCTTACCTTTTGACTTGGTGTTTTTGCCTGTAGAAAAGACGAAAGAGTGTATTACGCTGTCCAGTTTTCTCCCTGAACGATGATGAGAGATCCTATGGCAATTCTCAATTCAGCATGACTGACCTACAATAGTGAATCTTTTCAAAAACACGCCAGAAAATCTAAATACTGCCCTAAACTCACTAGCAGAAAGGCAGCGCATTATAAACAGACCAGACCTCAGCTTCACACTCTCTATATTTACCGCCTCGATGGCAGGCAAGTATTTAAATTCAGTAGAAAATTCGCTCCTCTGCAGGGACGGACTGGGGCTAAAAAACAGCCCTGGACTTTCTCCCAAATAGGCCCATCATCCGGCCATTCGCCTAGCCGTGTGCGACAGACACTAGCCAGGATGTCCTGATACTATATGCCACAATACTGTAGCCTATCAGACAAGGTATTTACAGCAAGTAACATCTCAAAACCAATGATGATTATTGGGGTTGTGTTTATTAATGAAGCCTCAGCCTTCAAATAAAAACAAAAAATGTACACTGCCATAAAATACAAATAATGAAATGTCACTGGCTACAGAAACCCCAAATTACACAAACTTGTAATTATAAAACATATAGTTACTATACCAGGGGTCTCCAACCTTTTTGTGTGCAAGGGCTACCTCAAGTGATAAAATAATCTAGAAGGAATTTTTATTTGTTATACTCCAATATTTATTATAACATGGTGAAGCTTTTTTACTTTTCACCATCATATGGGAAATAATAAAATATCTTGATATTCTGGTTCAGACTTAAAAAAAAAAAAAAAATTCCTGAAAAATTATGAAAATATTTATTGATTTTTTATTGATTTTCTATAAACCTATTGTATGTGTTATCAAAAACAGTAGCCCAAACAATTAGTATAAATATAAATGAAAAAAAAATAAAAATAAATAAAAATAAACTGCCATAACTTCTAAACAAAACATTACTGCATTAGGCCTACATTTAATACATTTACATGACTATATTAATATAACAGCATTTTAAATATGAATACAGGCACATTTCTGCCAAAAAAGTTTGTTTTAATAAAGTTAATTCATAAGTTTTGGTGTGAAATGTCTTTTAGCTGGTTTGTTCTCGGAACAATGTTTCGCCTGTTTTTTTTTGTTGTTTTTTTTGTTTGTTTTTTTGCGTCAATATGTTGAGAATATCAGCGCTGTTTCATCTGGCTTTTTACAAGCTTAAATCACATAGTCATTTGTGGGTTTATAATAGAGATAGAGAATTCTGCGCTGAATTTAAATGCTTCTCAGTGGATCGCGCAGCTCTGTGTAATAGCCTAATGTTCGCGTGATCGAGATCAGCTTTGTCCGCGATCGCTGTTTTTTGGGCCGAGCTGATAATGCTCTGCGCTGCTCATATCAAACAAGTTTTGTTCCGCTTTTTGAGCGTTTGCCATTTGATGTTTCTCATACGCAACGCAAATGACAGCGTATAATCAAAGAGAGTTGGTTAATTTTGTAGAGGCAAAAGTTCAAATTGAAACGTTTAGTTGAAAAGGTCGCAAAATTATACCATTCGAAGTCTGGAACCCCGACGGCAAGTTGGGGCTATTTATAGAATGTGTTTAGCGGGAAACTCACAGGCACCACGTTGGAGACCACTGCTATTCAAATATAATGTAAGCAAATTTAAAAGTGCGGCCTTATAAAACTAACTTTCTGTCAGTGGCTATAGGCCGACTCTTCTTCCTCAGTTGTTGTTTTTTACACGTATATAAGTGATCATATTAGTGCCCCTGCTGTTGGCTGTTCATATTGCTTTATTAGACTTTTTTTTTTTTTTTGTGCCGACGGCCCTCGGTTGGACGGCCGTTCTGGACTTTTCCAGAACGCACAGATTGTCAGTCCGTCCCTGACTCTATATACATTCATGGCACAATTCAAACGGGATCAGAAAATAATTATTTTCTCTCATTCACTTGCATTGACGATTTTTCAACCTAGAGGTCCACTTGGGGTTTTACGGATGGGCGGGACTTACCAGCTCTTTAAAGTTTGTCTAGGCTCTGATTGGGTATTTCACATGTCAGTTAGGTTTGGAGAGCGATGTGATAGGCCAGAGGGGGCGGGAGGAGAGAGTGAGAAGAGAGGGGACGATTCCGAAGAAGAGGAGATAGAAGTAAAAAATAACAACAACGGCACAGAGTGTGTGACGCAGTTACTATTTGAGTGTTCATTTGTTTTACTAATAGTAGTGAGTCTATGTAATTTCGTACAGAAGTTACAGTGTTGATCTCCTACATTAATTCATTGTGAGTGTGTGTAATAGCCTATACTCGCGCATGTGACGCACTTGTTATTCACGGGTGATTTGGATGAACCGGAGACAGCTCCTCTGGCCATGTTGGATTCCATCACCAGGTAGCGCTTCAGGTACCCTGGATTGCCTGAAAGTTCCCCTGGCCTCGTTGGAGCATGACAATCGTGAGTAGTATTTTCCATTATTGTTGGCTCTACTGGTAAGAGTGAAGCGGCGATTTCTATTGTTTCCGCCCCATCGCACACGAGCGTCGTTCAGGCCTGATACGGATACTTGCTTACCTTTTGACTTGGTGTTTTTGCCTGTAGAAAAGACGAAAGAGTGTATTACGCTGTCCAGTTTTCTCCCTGAACGATGATGAGAGATCCTATGGCAATTCTCAATTCAGCATGAATGACCTACAATGGTGAATTTTTTCAAACACACGCCAGAAAATCCAAATACTGCCCTAAACTCACTAGCAGAAAGGCAGCGCATTATAAACAGACCAGACCTCAGCTTCACACTCTCTATATTTACCGCCTCGATGGCAGGCAAGTATTTAAATTCAGTAGAAAAATCGCTCCTCTGCATTACATAAGGATCCAACATATATTGTGATATTCTGTTTATACCTTTCTAAATCAGTACATTACTGACTTTTCCTTCTCCTCCATTCTGCTTTTCACTTCCCTCAGTCTGAATCAGAATCACGTGTCTTTAAACAAGCTATTGATGGACCTTGTTGAATGCTCAATGTTTTGACATAAGATTCCTTATCAAGCCAGTTTAGCGTTTGCTATATTACTTTTACATCATCTTTCATTAAATTAAGTGGTGTCAACCAACTTCTCTGGTTCATTTTAGAATTGATTTTAGACTAAACTGATTTTTTTTCTGCAGCTGACGTGGTCATTTTAAAGGTTAAGAGACTGTGAAACTTAGTTTTCTGCACAAGAGTTGCTTTGTGCTTTATATCTGATTGATGTTTATGAATAATAATCTATGTTTTCAGTGTAAATTGGATTTCTGATATGAGTGGTTTCATTAACTGTGGAAAAAGGATTTGTTAGAACTATATGTGCACTAGTCCAGGTGTGTGTGTGTGTGTGTGTTCGCACTGGTGTGTTGGTGTTAGGACACCTTAGCCAGGATTAAAGGGATAGTTCACTTTGAAATTAATTTTTGATATGTTTTAGCTTACCTCAAGGGCATCCAAGATGTAGGTGTCTTTGTTTCCGCAGTAGTTTCAATTTTGATATTTTTAGGTCAAACCGTTCTTGTCTGTCAGTCATTTCATGCAGGTCTATGGTCACTGGCTCAAAACACAAGCACAGAGTCCAAATTAAAACAATTCCCCATCGTCCAAATGAAACAATTCCCCATCATAAGTACACCTTGATGGCCTAAGACACGAAACGAGCGGTTTGTGTGAGAAAACGAACAGTATTTATATCGTTGTTATCTCTTGAAAACAGCACACGTCCAAATGATCTGACGGCGCGGGCGGGTATAGATATATACATAGATTTCGCCTTGGCTACTGCAGTTCATTGGAACGAAACCGTAGCCAAGCGACATCTAGTGTATCTATACCCGCCCGCGCCGTCAGATCATTTGGACGTGTGCTGTTTTCAAGAGATAACAACGATATAAATACTGTTCGTTTTCTCACACAAACCGCTCGTTTCGTGTCTTAGGCCATCAAGGTGTACTTATGATGGGGAATTGTTTCATTTGGACGATGGGGAATTGTTTTAATTTGGACTCTGTGCTTGTGTTTTGAGCCAGTGACCATAGACCTGCATGAAATGACTGACAGACAAGAACGGTTTGACCTAAAAATATCAAAATTGAAACTACTGCGGAAACAAAGACACCTACATCTTGGATGCCCTTGAGGTAAGCTAAAACATATCAAAAATTAATTTCAAAGTGAACTATCCCTTTTAGTTTCCAGATTTTAATGAAAATATTCTGAAGAAACCGCACAGTCAGACCACAGGTCTGTGTAAAATGTTCTAAAACGTTGTCATATTCACGTTCATCTGTTCCGAAAAAAAAAAAAACACGCTTTTAGCGACACTCACTGGACATTTCACTTTGAAACTGTCGAAAAACGTGCAGGACTCAACGTATTTTGTGTTTTGCAAAAATGTTGCCACAGGTATGTTTTTCAAATGAGACTGGGTTAGTTTTATTGCTTTATTGCAGGGTGCGTTTTATCTCAGCTTTTGACTTAGCAGGAAAATCAAGTCTTACACGATCAAACCAACCGTATATATGAGCCAGAGGTGACGGAAGAGGAGGAAGAGTATGAGGAAGAGAAACAGTAAGGTGTGGACAGTGTTGTGAAGGCTGGATGTGTCAGTCTAGAGGGTTTTTCCCTTCATCTGGAAACATTTCTTGTGATGTGGACAAAGTCCTGAGGCCAGAGCCAGCATGCTTTTCATTTAGAGTTTTATTTTTATTGTCTGAGACTATGATTTCAGGCAAACCATGTGTTGCAAGAAGTAGTCTCAGGGCCCTATCTTGCACCCAGCGCAATTGTCTTTGTACACCGACGCATGTATCATTCCTATTTTGCACCCGACACACAGCGGACTTTTCCCTCCACAGACGCACGTCGGTAAATTAGGGAATGAACTTGCGCTCCCGGGGCGGTTCAGAGCAAAGAGGAGGCGTGTTCCGGCGCAAACGTTTCCTGGTGCTATTTTGCAGTTTCAGAAAACAATTCTGCCACAGACCAGGAAAAACCTAGTCTAAAGTCAGTGGCGCATTGCGCATGTTATTCAAATGCTATTTTAAGGGCGCATGCTTGGCCATAATCAATGTAGTGTGTGCATCTACACACAGACGCAGCAGTTCTCATTTTTAGAAAACCATACGTTATTACAAGGAAAAATATTAACACACGAGGGAAATCATTGTGGTGTCCATGAAGATGTGAAAAAATGGGCAATTGGGCATTAATCTAGTTTACACATTTACAAAAATTATTATACGCCTGTTTAACCAAAGCTAATCTGGGTGTGTTTCTCCATCCCCATACAATGTCACTTCTCTGTGTTTTACGGCCCTGACTAGAACAGTGCTCTCCTCGGCTGTGAACCGCTCCAAATCCGCCGTTATAATAGCAGTCCACCATGGAACAAGCGCGCCTGCTCTTAAAGGGAATGTGAGATGACGCTCTGATTGGTTTATTTCACGTTACGCCCAAACCACACCTATGAGTAATGAAGCTACTTCAGACCAACCCATTTTAGATTTGTGTCGGGCACAAGAGTCATTTATCCCGCCGGTATGATAGCAACAGCGCCCACGATCTGCCCACAAAGTTATTTGCGTTTCGTGTTGATACTTGCGTTTCAGATCGTTAAAATAGGGCCCTATGTGTGTTAATGATAGCTGACGATGGCATTGAACTCATCAGACACACCTTCAGCCACTTGCTATGAGTATCAACCACTATGAGGAATATTTTGCTCTGAAAAGGGCCTGCAAATTCAATATGCAGCCAGGACCATCTTTTTGTTGTCCACTCCCAAGGGTGCACTTTCGCCTTAGGAGGTGCATGACGTGACTTCTGACAGGTTTCACATGCCTTGACAGTTTCCTCAATATCTCTGTCCATGCCCGGCCACCACACATAACTCACATAACCTGTGAGTCCCTTCATGTGTACAATGCCTGTGTGTGCATCATGCAACATAGCAAATACATCCCTCCTCGCCAAACAAAGAACAACCACACGGCTTCTCCATAGCAAACAGTTCTTATGTGCAGTGTAGGGGTGGGGAAAAAATCGTTCACAAAAATCGTTAAAAAAATCGTTCATTAATCACGATTCTATCTTCCGTCGATTTAAAGCAATTCACAAATTTCAAAAATATATTTTTTTGCCACTGATCAGGGCTGCATTTCCCAAAGCATCGTAAGCTTAAATTGATCGTAGAACGATTACCACCAATCAACATACACTCTAAAATTGGCTGGGTTAAAAACAACCCAATTGGCAACCCAGTGCTGGGTAAATATTGGACAGAACACATGCTGGGTTAAATTAACCCAGTGACATTTTAACCCAGCAGGCTGGGTTGTCTAGAAACCCAAGATGTAGTAATTTTTTTACCATTAATGGATTTGCTATTCTGGGTTATTTTTGCTGGGTTATTTTTCTTTTTCTTATAATTTCACCTGTGCTTTACTGTAAAACTTTGAATTAAGAAACAATGAAGAACATGTTTAGACTTAAAATAATTTTTAATGCTTGTCAACTGACATTCACAAATGTGTTAAAATTGGCAACAATGACAACAAACTGCACATTAAATTTAAATGCAAAAATCATTTAGTGCTGACATCAAAGTAGTTCAATATTGTCAGTTTTAATAAATAAAGATTAGTTCTAAAACTATTACATGTTTAACGGTTTAAATACAGTGACATTGACAATTATATTTTAAATTCAGCAAATGCAAAATCATTTAAAAATACATCAAGTATTAAATAGTCAAATACAATTAAAGAAAGAAAGAAGATTAGTTCTGAACAATGACATTTATACGTTTAACTATTACATGTGTAACGGTCTAAATACGCAGTGAAATCAACAGACAATTCATTTTAAAGTCAGCAAATGCAAAATCATTTTTAAAATATGCAAAAATGTACACAAGTATAGTTAAATAAAGTCAAATACAGTTAAGAAAGAAAGAAAATTAGTTTTGAACAATGTAATTTATACCATTTAATTCTTAGGAAATTAAAGTGAAATTCACAGATGTGCAAAATTGTAGGCCTATTTTACAGTATGTACACAGTAAAATTTACTTTTTTTTTGACTCCGAAGAAGAAGACGACTCTTAGACACGGGTTATGTAGACTCTGCCCGGTTTAGAAACTACACCATGTTCGTTCCGACCTATAAAAGAAAATAAACACAAAAATACAGATTGTTTAAATGGCAACGGTTTCATTATTCAGTTGAAGTCAGTTCAGTGTTGATTCAATTCAGTTCAATAACTGTGTGAAGTTTATCATGAAATGGAGTTTATCATGATTTCAACAATCAATATTTTTATTTGGCGAAAAGCCATATAATAAGTGGTATGCTTTACATTATGTCTTGTTTGATCTTGTTTTTTTGTCTAGGATCAAAGTTGCTTAACAGGAATTGTTTTGAGGTAATGTACATCCAGTCAGTTTTCATCACAAAATAAACTCCTTCAGGATGATACGAGATCCCTCCACTTTGTGTTGATTACCCTGTTGAAGTTTATTCTGCAATATCAACTGGCTGGATGTACAGGATCCCTTGCGTAATGCACAGGCAGTTCCAGTCAGGTTACAATGCAATTTAAATAGCAGTTATACGGTTTTATACTTACTAGATGAAGATCAATGAAAGCCTTTCTAGCTTCGTCAATAGATGGCCGATTTACCTTCTGACCAATACACTGTGGCAGGAAGAAGAAGGGGAAGGACCAAAAGAGCAAAATCACCTCTATTCTCTGCAGAAAAGAGACATAACATCTCAGAAACAGGACCAGCTACAACAAATATACTAAAGTTTGTGCAATAAGCTACAGACATAAAAAATAAATATGCAATAATGATACTAAATACCTTGCCTTTTATGTTGTATTGACGATTTAAAACAACAAACATCACCTTGTGGAATATTTTCCAAAGACTGATTCAATTTTTCTAAATTAATTGCAATCCTTAAAATTTTGTTACATAAAATAGGCTATATCTCCCTTTGGAGTGACTGATTTTTGTAACCTTACAGATCTTTTTTATGCAAACAGCAACACAACACACTAACTAAAGTTGAAAAAATTAAAAAGAATAGCAGGGCCATACTATAGTAGGTTTGAATAGTAGGTTCATTAAAAAATGAACATGTAGCTACTGATATTTATCCAAATGAATCGACATTGAATCAAGATCGGAATCGAACCACAAGCTTAGGTATACGTTAAATTGCTAAATTCAGAAGTTGGCAGCCTTGTGAGCTACCTATATTTAAGCACGGATCAAATTTATATGCGTTAAGTTTCGCGAGGTTGAGTTGATTATCACAGGCAGTCAATTATAGATGTAAAAGCAGCAAAAGTGTATAATAAACATGAACTTACCGTTAAACTTGTCGATAAGACTGGGTAACTGCCACTCGAAGAGAAGAGTTCATATCCATATGGTTTTCTAACTAGGAAAAAAAAAACGAAATTTTAAATTACATCACTTACCAAAAACGAATTTATGTAGCCTATGTAAAAAATACTTTTTGTACTACACCAAATCACCTCACTGGTCCAACCCACGGCACTGATGTAAGCACGCACGCACTTTGAAAGTGTTCGCGGTGCTGATAAGTCGATTCATTTCCGGGAATCATTTTGTTTCAAACTTGCAAGTGTGAACCGGTTTATTTGAACCGGATGGTAGTTTCTTTTATACCTGCGGTCCCACGACATTTACGTAGGCTACTTTTTATGCCTTTTACATGTCGGTAAGGACAATTGCAGGCGTTTTACCTAAGGGCAGCGAGTCATATTACTCAATTGTTTTGTTTTGAGTGACTCGACTCACTTTGTTCAATTCGCTTGTCAGTGACAGAAACGACTCTTTCCTCTGTTTTCACAGATATTCACATATTTCATAATTCCGTGTGATACAGAATCATTAACTGTATTAATCTGTCGTCTCACATTAAAATGACTATGCGAGTCAATATCTGATTCTGAGGTAACTTAATAGCCGTTTGTCGTAAGTTGCATCACCAATCTTAGTCTGACTATATAAATTTAAGAATTATTGGTGCGAAAAAAGTTATAATTGTGCTAATTCAAACTAATTATTAAGAAAAAATAAAATAAAACATTATATAAACTTACCTTAAAACAGTTGCACCCAGCTGCTTTGCCCCTTTGTCCTCTCAAAATGACAGCTGGAGCGAATTTAAACATCTCCAAGGCGGGAAGCTCGTGAAACAACCCAGCGTTGCGACCCAGCAGGTTTAACCCAAAAACTGGAAAATTAAAACTACCCAAAGGTGTTTTAAATGTGATAAAATAACCCAACAAAATTACCCAACAGACTTGACCCAGCATTCTGGGTTAAAAAACAACCCAGCATTTTTTAGAGTGTAGGCTTACAATGCTTTTAGGAAACGCAACCCAAATCCAGATGATAGTCACTTTCTTTCACAGATATGTCTGTCGACTTGATGCTCACTCATTTTAATGATGCAAAAGATGCACGTGAGCTCACGCCGTTAGAAGGGAAAATTTGAACCCTGAGCGGCAGTGGGCTAGATTAAATGTATATGTAATTTAAACTATGTAACTCCCGCTCGCTTGGGACTAACAGTAGCGGCTGTTCATTTCTCTGCTGTTCAATTCTCGAATTTGAATAAAATTTAAATTCGATATATGAATATATTTTATTAAATAATATTAAATTTGATCATAGATTTTTATGTATTGTGCACAAGTTTATTAACTAAATCACGAACACACCTAATCTAAACAAATACACATACGTACATGGGTAAAATGGAAAGTGACAGGATGAAATTGTAAACAGGGAATGATATGGAAAAGATTAATTAAACCATGAAAAGAACCATCCGTTTATTTTCAGAGCACCTCATTAAATGTATACTTGTATGGCTTTTGTAGTGAAAGCATTTCGTGAAGTTCCTGAAGAAGGATTTTGATGGATCCATGAGTTTCAATCGATTTATTCAAATTACAGTCTGACTCTGTTGGGAGAGTGAAGGCATAGCAGGCTGTGGTCAAGGCCTGCCGGCACCCATTGGCCCCGGTGGGGGTCCCCACAGACATCAGCCCGAAGAAGCAGCAGAAGAAACCAGAAGAAGAAGAGAGAGGGTCACTGTGAATTTGTCTCTAATAAAGCCTGAGAAAGGCCCACCTCTCTGGGTTTGCTTGACCAATGAGAAGGGTGGAATTTCCAAGTGGGAACATTCCTCTGTTGGCGATTTATGGATCTTTGTTTTGAGCTTGCTCATTTGCATATGCAGCTGGATTGGTTGCTGATGAAGAAACTATGAAAGATTATTGTGCTACTAATATGTTGTGCAGCTATCGACATATCATATACACAATCATTTCAATCTTCAAAGTACCATTTTATAGAGACCAAACATGGTATAGGTGAGGTTACATTGACGACCATTGGTTCTATCGTAAAATACACAGTATCAAAAAAATAAAAAGACACTACACAAGTCAGTAAATCATCCACACAATGTTCTGGGATGCATGTTCATACAGGAAAGTCTGTTTTAAGGTCTGTTTCTTATATTACAGTGCTATGCGTAAGTTTAGACACCCATGCTAAAGTTGACTAAAAAGAGGAATATAAAATCATCTTTTGGAAATTGAACTTAATGCCTTAATTAAAAAAAATAGGAAAAATCCAACCTTTAAGGACACCAATTTTCTTTGTGAATGAATAATGTATCGTAAATAAATAAATGTTCTTCCTTAAAATACAGGGTGCATAAGTCTGGACACCCCTATGTTAAATTCCCATAGAGGCAGGCAGATTTTTATTTTTAAAGGCCAGTTACTTCATGGATCCAGGATACTATGCATCCTGATAAAGTTCCCTTGGCCTTTGGAATTAAAATAGCCCCACATCATCACATAGCCTTCACCATACCTAGAGATTGGCATGGGGTACTTTCCATAAGATCATCTCTCAATGCAAATCAAACTAGCTATTAGGCTAACTGAAATAAAACCATGCCAATCTCTAGGTATGGTGAAGGCTATGTGATGATGTGGGGCTATTTTAATTCCAAAGGCCAAGGGAACTTTATCAGGATGCATAGTATCCTGGATCCATGAAGTAACTGGCCTTTAAAAATAAAAATCTGCCTGCCTCTATGGGAATTTAACATAGGAGTGTCCAAACTTATGCACCCTGTATTTTAAGGAAGAACATTTATTTATTTACGATAAATTATTCATTCACAAATAAAATTGGTGTCCTTAAAGGTTGGATTTTTCCTAAATTTTTTTTAACTAAGGCATTAAGTTCAATTTCCAAAAGATGATTTTATATTCCTCTTTTTAGTCAACTTTAGCATGGGTGTCTAAACTTATGCATAGCACTGTATTTTATATTATTTATTATTATATTTCATTCCTAAGACTGTGGGCTTTAAAGCTTATTTGTTAAATGTTACAAATAGTTATGTGTCTGATTGTCATTACAGGCGTAACAGCATCATCACGCCACACATCATGTTCTCACACAGTGAAAAATACTTCACGGAGCAAAGAGGTTTCCAATATGAAATGATATTGTCATAGTTAAATAACATGAGAAATCAACTGGGTTAACTAACTTTTGCCAACTAGATCAAAATTAGCATTACCCCGATTAACTAAACTTATTTTACCTGGTTATGGTCTTGAAAAAATGAATGAATGAATGAATGAATGAAACAAGTTCAGTAAGTTAGACACTGTTTGCAAATCTCATGCACTCTTTCTGCAAAACTCTAAACACATTCGCACTCATTAAAACACATTTCGCACTGTGATACATTTGTCGCAAAACACTAAACACAAGAGGCAAAAGTTAAACACAACTACGACACAGTTGTCATCGTTTACACACAACGATTCAAAATTGTTCACACTTATTTCTTATGATGTGATCAAACCAACTGTATGAAATATGAGCCAGTTCAGGTGCACAGGTGACACGGGTGAACTGAATATTGATATGAACAATAGAATATATGGAAACAAACAGAGAGCGAGGAGGAAGAGTATGAATAAGAGGAGGAAGAGTATGAATAAGAGGAGGAAGAGTATGAATAAGAGGAGGAAGAGTATGAATAAGAGGAGGAAGAGTATGAATAAGAGGAGGAAGAGTATGAATAAGAGGAGGATGAGTATGAATAAGAGGAGGATGAGTATGATGAGTATGAATAAGAGGAGGATGAGTATGAATAAGAGGAGGATGAGTATGAGTAAGAGGAGGACGAGTAAGAGGAGGAGGATGAGTAGGAGGAGGATGAGTAAGAGGAGGAAGAGGACTATGAGGAAGAGGACTATGAGGAAGAGTAGGAGGAGTATGAGTATGAGTAGGAGGAGGAAGAGTGAGTAGGAGGAGGAAGAGTATGAGTAGGAGGAGGATGAGGAAGAGGATGAGGAAGAGGATGAGGAAGAGGAAGAGAAACAGTAAGGTGTGGACAGTGTTGTGAAGGCTGGATGTGTCAGTCTAGAGGGATTTTCCCTTCATCTGGAAACATTTCCTGTAATGTGGACAAAGTCCTGAGGCCAGAGCCAGCAGAAGGACATGATGATGAAGCAGAATCAGTCTCTCACTGACCTTGATGTTACAGTTGAACAACTTACAATAATCGAGTGTCCGGTAACATGCTTTTCATTTAGAGTTTTATTGGACCCTTTGGCTTTTGCAGTTTGACTGCAGTATTTTTACAGAATGCAAATTACTGAATATACAGACATTCAACAGGCCTACCATTCATTAATTCAGTACAATACAATACTTACAGTACATACAGTATATAGTAGATTCACCTTACTCAGTTGCAATTACTATACTTTTTTTCTGCAATTGCAAAAATTGTTTACTGAATACAATTATTATTATTGTTATCATTTGTCAGGGTTTGTTCTATGAATGGTTCAGCTAAACACTAATGTTAAGTCAAGTTCATGTTTATTTTGTATTTAGTTCACGTTTATGGTAATAAACTGCACTTGGGTTCAGTAATACTCGCCTCAGGTGGACGCATGTAACAGAAAGCTAGAACGTTATTAATGAACCCAAGAGAATCCAAGAGAATCATTCCCAGGATGATTATGTGATGGAGTTTGTGAACTTTCCAGCCAGGTGGAATTAAATTATGTTGCACTTAAGGACATGTTTCTTACGGGTTAAGATGAGCATCTTGCTAATTTAATGCCACACCATACCCTCAATGGACTCTGGCTCACTACATAGACTTTGCTTTGCTGCTAAGCGGTTGATCATTCATGGTGGGAATTGCAGAGGAGGAACCCAGCAATTCCTCGGCGCATATCACGCCAGAGCCCTGCATATCATGGCCACTTTGCCAGAGCCTCTCCATTTCATGTTCATGGCATTGCAGAGTCTCCCAAATATTTTTTTGGGGGGTGTATGACACTCCTGGCCACGGAGTCAGATCCCATGTCGAACGTGGACCACACGCCAGTGCTTCTAAGGGACCGTTCGGTATTTATGGAAGGGGCCACCGGAGGAAAATAGGGGAGGGTCATGTCTTTTTATTCTTTGTTGAGGGGAGGGTCATCCAACTTTTTTTAGTCTAGGGGGAGGGTCACCCAACTTTTATATTCATTAAAACAGCAACATTTCAAAGTGGCTTGTTTGGTGCTATTTTTTTCCATTTAGCTCCATGTTGATCTCGCGTTATCAGCCCCCCTTCGATATCAGATGGGTCTGACCCAACAAAAATCCAGTTTGGCGCTGTTTGACAGTGTGCGCTTCAGTTCGCGCTTAGAGAAAAAGTGCATCATGTCAGAACAGAATGCCAAAGAAATGTTTACCCGGCAAAGCTTTAAAGCACGAGCAAATAATGAACTTTTGTTAAGTGCACAGTGTCCTGTGAGTGTAACTCTACCGCTGCATTAACATGTGATGTGAACGTACGTCGAGTTTTACAGTACTGGGACTGAGGCGCCAGAACTGCTGATAGAATGTGCGCTGTAGCGCGATACTGCATATTTTAGTTTCCATTCTTATTTTGTTTCCACGATGTGTAAGATAGGGCTACCACCAGCCGCGGCGCTACCATTGGGCCCGGGTGGGCATTTAGGTCCGGGCCCACCCATTTTCTATAGCCTATGGTTTTGTACGTTTCTTCATTCGGATCTATTTGCGATGATCGATCCAAATTCTAAACAAACAGTTTACATGCTTCGTCCTTGTTACAATATTCATTAAGATAATAATTAATAAATGCACGCATAATTATCAGTGAACTTGATAAATGTTGCAGATATGTTTTACATGCATGCACAAACAAATGCCTTTCAACTTGTGTGTGCAAAATTCAGAATAAAATGAATGTGCAGCAATTTGTACAAATACAGAGTTTGTAGGCCTACTGTGTTGTTACCATTAAATAAGCTCATTTAGTTTCATTTTTGTTAAAATATAATAATGTTATTTTTCATCTATGTTGATTATGAAAAGTGAACCGCACACACGAGTATACGCAATATCGAGAGACATGGAGCGGGTCAGACATGATTTTGACCACTTAATTAAGTTTTGTTTTGCAGAAAACGATTTTTTAAAGTGAATTTCGTTTTGTATAAATTGTATCTTAATTTTAATATTTTTTATCAACCAATTGCCAAATACCAAATATAGCAGACAACACAATCATAGAGGCGCCCGCGTGGTCACTTGCACTGCTCGTAAACAGGAGCGCATCTCATCCTAACTTAACGAAACTCAGCATATGCCTCACATACATGAAATATATCTTAAGAAAGCTTGAAATGTCTTTTTAACAATTTAAAACGAAAAGAAATAGGCTACTCTCTGGTTATGTAATGATGTGCATTTCTTTCTATAGGCGTGTTCAATACGGAGATGGCGATCGTCAACTTCATCTTTACAGCTGTTGTTGCTGTTAATAAACTAAAAATAATAGGCTTATAATTTTATTAGACAATAAATTAAATGAAATTTTTATTGTATTAAAAAAGCAACAAAAAAATCCTGTTTATCAATATTGTGTGTGTGTGTGTGTCGAAATAATTTGTCCGCAGCTGCTCAACAAAAAAAAAAAAAAACCACTGTCAGTGTTTTGTAAGGAACAGGCAAATATGTTCAATATAGCAGGAGACATTTTAATTGTTTACTAATAAAACAGTTATTTTTTATGTCAGTGTCGGCTAGACATGAAGTTGAAGTTGATGAAGTTGAAAGTTGATGAAGTTGAAAGTTGAAGCCTACTAATAGCACTATTAGTAGGCTATTATTTAAGTTAACATAAAATACATAGACCTACACCACAAAAACTAGTTGAGGATTAATTCGTTAAAATTGGGCGATTCCAGTGAATGGACGTGACATTTGCAGTCAAAACTTAAAATAAAAATTCTCAGAAAATGCATTTATTTGAAACGTCTGAAAGGAGTCAAGACATTAGAAAAATATCAGTCTACACATGCGTTTTATATTTAATATGAGGGAAATACACATGTGACGTGACACAAAAAAATAACTTTTAGGTGGCAAAATATTTTTTAGTAATTCTATAAATTACACTGTGCAAACCAAAATATATATACCCACCGGATGAATAAAGATCGGCCTCCACAGAAAATAAAATTTTATAATATTTTTATTTTATTTTTCGTGTTTGCATTTATGTGAAAAAAAAAAAAAAAATGTTACGGACGTGACAGTTCTCCATTACGCACGGACATGACTGCTCTAAAGCGACTTTAAAAATTGCACAGAGACCTCAAACAGAAAGCACAAAGCTTTTCTTTAAAGTGAATTTCGTTTTTTTATTAATTTTATCTTAATTTTAATCAATGTTTCATCTGGATTTAATAAATAAGAAGTAGTCTAAATATAGTAGAAAATAGATAATCATGACACGGAGGCGCGGGCGAGTGAACTGGACTCTTGTCTCATAAATGAACCGAAACTCAGCGTAAGGTGTGCTACTTGCCTCATAGACCTGAGAAATATATAGAAAGCTTGAAATGTCTACTTTTAAACATGCAGAACAATTCAAAACGAAGGAAAACAGACTGCTTTCTCCTTATGAAATGTGCATTTCTCTCTGGCGCGTTCTGAGACGATCGCGACGCATCGTCAACTTCATCTTTGCAGTCGACACAGAAAACACTTGTTTATTAAAAACAATTAAAATGTCTAGGCCTATATGACATATTAATAATCATTACTTTTGCCGGTTCTTTGTGACAGCTTTTAGATGCTTTATTAGCAGCGCCACCCACATGTTGAACGCGTCACACCGCATCAGCAACGAAAACATGATTTTTTTTCAAATCTAAAATAAAAAATCGTGATACGAACCGAATCGTAGGTTTGGTCTATCGTTACAGCCAGATGAGAAAGCAAGAGTTTATGGTTTAAAAAACAAACAAACAATGGCTATCTGAACATCTTTGCCAAGCGCAAACCAGTACAGAATTAGGCTAATCAATAAATTATCGGGGAGGGTCATGCCTTTTTTCACAATCATTTTGGAGGGTCATAGAAAAAATTGTTGCTGGCGAAGGGAGGGTCATGTCTTTTTTGACAACAGATCTCAAAACTCCTCCGGTGGCCCCTTAAATAAATAACGAACAGTCCCTAAGGCCCCAGAAAACAGAGAGGGTGAAATGTCCGTTTATGAAAATAGCTGGCCACATGTAAACGTAGCCTAAAACCGGTGGTCCCGGACATTGTCCCTTTGTCCACGGCATTGCATGTGATTGCAACCGCCATTATGTGTGTTTGGGTTACACACACTTCACCAGAGTCGCCCCTGACCACTACAGCTCCTCCCGAGGTTGATTGTCTTAATTCTTCAAAGGTGTTTCTTGTTAGTCATTAGTCTTGTTGTATATTTCCATTGTCAAGCTTTGTCAATGTAACTTGCTGTTGGGGAGTTTCTTGTCAAGTTCATGTTTATTTTGTATGTAGTTTACCTTTTATGGTAATAAGGAAACTGCTCTTGGGTTCAGTAATACTTACCTCCAGTGGACGTACGTTACAATAATATATAAGGTCAGAAGAAAAAGAAGAAGAATATTAAGTTTAAATAGGATTTCAGTAAGTTGGCTCTCTCAAGTCGCTCTCGCTCTGTGTAATGACAGAAGACTCTTCTCAGCCGCTCCAGTAACTGACGCAACCCGGAAAAACTATCAGTGTAGATTTTGCCGATAAACTAAAGTTCCACCAATCAACTATCGGTACCGATATATCGGCAAAACCGATTAATCTGTCGACCTCTACTTGAAAGAGATTGAATTATAAAAATATGAGCTTTGTATCAAGCTACAACCCTCCTAAATGTGAATATATTGAAAAATATGTAATGTAACTCTATATTCAGTAATGTGTATGATAATTTATACATTATATAAAAACATAGTGATATAAACTTTGTATTTATTGTCATTGTGCTTGTTGCAACAGAGTTGAGGCAAGATCTATGCCCAGTGGTCACGTTTATTAACAATTCAGATCCAAACAAAAGTGCAGGAGAATAACTAACTTAATGTAGACAAGAACAGACTAATTACAAACTGAGGTCCATAAAAACAGAGAAACCAAACAGTTAAACTAGGGCTGCCAGCTATCTGGCACTCAGCGTGAGACTCTTACAATGACACTGTTCTCATGCCTTCAGGCCACACATACATTTTCTTACATATTAAAAAAAAAAAAAGCAAAACAATGAGGACACTGTAAACCAACAAACAAGACAGAGCAGGTAACTTTTGACATGAAAAGCAGTTTACAAAATTACAAAATTATTACGGGTTGTTCCTTCACAAAATCCAAACATTCAGTGTAAGAGTAAAAAAATGACACAACATTATTTATAGTAAGTTTATTTGATTCACAGCTTATTTAGAGTTTTGACCTCGACAACCCAACTGCATTTACCGCAGACAGTCTAAACTAAAAGTTTTTTTTGGTAATTGTTCTACACATTGTCATATAGATAACCTGTAAATACAGTAGTTTATTAAGGTTAAATCTTGCTAACCACTCTTACTAAAAAAATGGGGTAAGCACACTTACATTCTCATTTTAAGAGGTGTTAAATGTGGTTTGATTTGTTTACATTAATGTATTAGGCTAACTAGGGATGGCGAAAACTAAAAAATTTCTTGACCGACCACCGAGCCTCATTAGCTGAAACCGGTTAACCGATTAGTTTAAAATATGCTACGCTATTTGAAATAACAGCCATTTCGAGCCGCGCCTGCTATTTCGCAACTCTGTCGCATCTCTCTGTCGCTCTGCCTCCCGCTCACACACACACTGCCCAGGTGCCGCCCTTCCACTCACGTCACTTTGCGAAACATGAGTCCCGCAAACGCGGCGCCGAGGAGCTTGTATGTAATCGGAGGACAAATGGCTCCTTAGTTTCGAAATGGTTTGGGTACAAGGTGATCGCGTTGAAAATAAAGGCGTTTGTCTAGCGTTAGAAGCTCATTTGAAACATTGCCGGCTCATTGCGCGGCTCATTTAAGAAAATTACAGCTCCGAAGAGACGCCGCTTTAGTTTGAGGTAGTGCTAACAATAATTGAAAGATGATGATCATCATCACCTTATAAGTACAAACAGGCGAGTTATGAAAAATTGAGTGTGAGGGATTTGTTCACTTCACACAAAAAGATCATGGAATGAGATGGCTAACTGTAGTAGCGTTGTATGGCGTCACGGTTCGGTGTATAAATTTACACAGAGAATACACGCTATATAAATAAATAAAACTCACGTGCAAATTAATTAATGTAATGCGGAACTACTGTTAGATACGCGGTTTCTTTAGGGACACCTAATCTGTAGCCCCGCCTTAGCTCAGACTGCGATGTAAAGATTGCAATGCTGGAATATGTTGTGTGTGTGTGTGTGTGTGTGAGAGAGCGAGAGAGAGAGGGAGAGAGGCGCGGGCGCGACTGAAAAGTCGTGTGTGTTTAAAGTCGCAAAGTGTTAACTTATATTTGTGTGCGCGCGCGGGCGTGTGTGTGTGTGAGGCACGGGCGCGATCAAACAGTGGAAACATAAAAACATACTCCGTCATTTTGTTTATACAGGACATCATTCAAACTGCAAAGTGTTTAAGTTACTGTTAATGAAAATTTTAAGGAAAACAAATATATTAATCTGAAATGTAGCAAATTAATTTTCAAATTCATTCAGGTACAATTACCAAACATATCTCAAGGTCTTTTGTACAAATGCAGATTGGTCAAGTGTTCAATAAATGTTTTTGTTGAGAAATTTTGTCTATCTTAAGTAATTATTTGTGTTACATTTTATCTTTCAAATAGAGGTTAAAAACAAGCACATAATCGGCCAAATATTGGCCAAAATAAATCGGCAGCATTTATCCCGGATTTCAAAAGATCGGCATCGGCCTGAATAAACCCATATCGGTCGACCTCTAATTTTGATATAGCCTACATTGGAACAAACACTATAATAACATATTAGTTTAGTTTATTTTTGACAAAACATACTATATATTTAACATATGAGCAGAAACTGGTGAACTAAAGCTTATTTGATGTGGCAGTAGTCTATTTTACAGTAAAAACGTTATAATCTATCCAAAACTAGGCAACAAAATGTTGTCTTTTAGATTTCATCTGTAATATAGTAAACAACAGCGCGCATCTGTGCCGTTCATTCATTCACACAGACATGCGATTCATATTTAAACAGTCTTTTTTTGCGGTTTACAGACACTATTCCATATCGCAATTAGAACAAAGCACTTGAGAATAAATAACTTACTATATACAGTCCTCAGCTGAATCCGTTGCTCCTCGAAATGGAACTAAACCAGCACTTCTGAGGTAAATTTCCCAGGATTATTCCTCACAGCCTCGAAAGACGACTAAAAGTACATTAATCTGATTAAACTTGATGTGTTTTATCGAGCTGATGTGGGCGTTGACACGTCTGCATGTATTGCCTCAGATCATTTGTGTTTGAGTAGCGTGCGCTCTCCTTGGGCGTGTTCACATTAACAGATAATGAGCTGAATGAGAATGACTGACTTCTCTCTCTTTTCATATGGATTACATAAACAGAGAATATTTGTTCTCGTTTTGAATTAGATCATTTAAAAGTACACACTTAATTGATTATAAAGATATATAGCTCATGCCTGGGTGACTAGTATTCCCTGAGTTTTGTTTAAGTTTAGAGACTGCACCAGAAAAAAAGTTCATGGAGACGGAGAGCCAGAAAACACACCCTGTTAATTTTCTTTATTTTAAAAAAGCACAATGTTTTATTTCGATTGTAAGTGGACACATAAAAAGTAGACATTTAACAGTTGATTTTTTTTCATATTTCTTAAGTCTGTATGACCAAAAATGATGCGCCGGCGCGTTTGCCGACCCCAGAGGGTTAAAGTCGTTTTATTTTTCATGTTTAGGAGCGTACATCCTATCTTTATTCAGCCTGTGAAATGTGAGAGAGAAGCATGAATCGGTTCATTTCAATTCAATTCAATTCAAACAACTTTATTTATCCCCGTAGGGCAATTCAGTTTTAGCCTACCAGTCGTATCAATAAGACAAGAAGACAGCACTTAGTCAAGCATTCAGAAACACTGTCAATGACATCATATTGCATTTGGGCGCCAAAACAAAGCAACAAATACACAGGCCACAATACATAGGCTAAGCAGCGACCAACCAAGGGCAAGGTCGCGTCGTCCTGAGGGCATTAGACAGAATTCCTGACTAAGAACATGGTCATGATAACTCATGACCTGTCTAGCTTTCTGGATCACCCGTTTTTTCCAGAGGGAGCTCAGGTCTGTCAGCTGAACTCCAATGATCTTAGAGCAGATTTAACAATACTGCGGAGGCTGTTCTTGTCCCTCACAGACAATCCATTAAACCAGCAGATGAAAGAAAATGTTAAAAGGCTTTCAATAAATGAATAATAAAAGTTACATAAGATCCTTTGAGATACATTGAAAGAATTTAGCTTCCGCATCAAGTGGATTATTTGTTGTCCCTGCTTAGTGATTGACTCTGTGTTTTTATCAAACTTAAGGTTGGAGTCAAACGTGGTTCCTAAGTACTTATACGTCTCTACAATTTCAACATTTTCACCATGAATAATGCTGGCTTCTGGGTTAAAATGGTTCTTTCTAAAATCAATGATTAACTCCTTAGTTTTTGTCACATTAAGGTCCAGGAAATTGTCATCACACCAATTCACAAATTGTGATAAGGCACTTCCATGACCCGATTGGGCCCCCTGAAGAAGTGACAGTAGGGCAGTGTCATCAAAAAATTTCACAAGGTAGCTACCCAATTGGGAAGTCCTGCAGCTATCAGTGTACATAATAAAAAGCAAAGGAGAAAGGACACAGCCCTGCGGAGACCCTGTGTTTGAAGTGACGATACTGGACATGTGGCCATTCACAAATACCTGTTGGAGTCTGTCTGTTAAAAAATTTAAGAGCAACAATAAAATCTGATTAGGTGGATTAAAATAAGAGGCCAGTTGCTCAATTAGAATATGAGGCTGCATCTTGTTAAAAGCTGAAGATAAATCAGCAAATAAAAGTCTTGCATGTGATTTAGGTCTTTCGAGGTGCTTATATAATCTATCTAAGATGAAAATCTTAGAGTCATCCATACTTTTCCCAGCTTGATAGGCAAATTGTAGTGGATTTTCCATCGAATAGGGAGACAATTTCATCTTTCAGTATTTTCTCGAAAGTTTTCATCACAAGTGATGTTAGTGTAACTGGTATGAATTCTTTCATTTCTCTTGCATTATTAGATTTAGGGACAGGTATTATAATTGATGTTTTCCATATGGCAGGAATCTGACCACACTTGATACACATCTGAAAAAGTGTTGTAAACACCTCACTGAGCTGGTCCACACAATAACACAAAACGCATCCACAGATGGAGTCAGGGCCAGCAGCTTTATGTATGTTTACTTTCTTGAAAAGATTTATGACATTACCTTGTGTTATCACTAGCCCATTCTTTGGAACCAAAGATTCCCGCATTTCAGAGATATTGTTCAGACAATTAGACCTTTCAAAATGAGAAAAAGAATTAAAGCCATTTGCCAAGTCAGCATTTTCCACACCATTTACATAAATGACCTCCTTGGTCTTACAGGAATACTAATTAATTGATGCCATGGATTGTATACCTGTCCAGGCTGCCCTAAGGTCCCCTCTACAATACAGACTTTCGATTTTATTTCTGTAATTCATTTTGGCTTTCCTTATTTCGACCTTAACTTCTCTGGAAGCTGCTTTTTTCTCCAGGGGGTTTCCTGAATAAAATATTCTTTTCTTTTTATTGATGGCAGATGTAAGTTCTTTGGTCACCCAAGGTTTATTATTTGGGAAAATAACCACTTTTTTAGATGGGATTACTGAGTCCACGCAGAATGTGATATATGATGAAACAGTGTCTGTAAGTTCAGTATTATCATCACAACCATCATAAAAAAATTGCCAGTCTGTACACTCAAAGCATGCCTGGAGAGAGGAGATGATGGCCTCTGACCAGATTTTCACTGTCCTCTCCTCCCGCTCTAGGTGCCTGAAGAATGGTTTGTATACAGGCATGAGATAGACACTGCCATGGTAAGAATCACCAAAAGAAGGCATAGGCAGAGATTTGTAAGCTCCACTTACTGAGCCATAGCATAAATCTAGCATAGTGTTCTTCTGTGTTGTAGAACAAGTCACATACTATTCATACATCCTCAAAGTCTTTTTCTAAATTGCAATTATTAAAATCTCCAAGGATAAACTTAGGTGCCTCTGGGCAGATAGAGTCCAGTTTATGCGTGACGTCAGCGATCAGCTGGGCAGCAGCTGTGGCATTGGACAGTGGGTGAATGTACACTAATGTGTAAAAGAGCTGTTGAAATTCACGAGGCAAATAAAAGGGACGGAGAGAAATAGTCAACAATTCCACATCTGTGGTACATATCTTCTCTCTGATAACGACAATGTTACAGTACCTTTCGTTCACGTAGAAGCACACGCCTCCTCCTCGGTTCTTGCCGGTGATCTCCGATGACCGGTCCATACGAATTGGGCTTCCAAACCCAGTTAAATTCAGGTCCGAGTCCAGGTTTGCATCACCGAGCCATGTTTCAGTAAAGTCAAGGAGACAAGTGTCTTTTACTTCCCGTTTAAACTTGGCATATGTTTCCAGCTCATCTATCTTGTTTCTGATAGACTGTACATTTGACAACAGGACCGAAGGAAGTGGTGTTAATTTGCGGCGGTTCTCAAGCCGAAGAGTCTTAAGTCTCCAACGCAAACCACCTCTTCTTCCTCGTTTCCGATGACCTGACGACTTAGACGGCCTGCAAAGTTCCATCGGTATGCCCGATGATACAGTTCCCACTGCAGAAGTCCGTAAAGACAGGAGAAGCTTGCGGCTTACTTTCCCCTTATACACCATGTCCTACGGCGTGACTGGCAAAGCCCAGAAGAAGCGTTGACACGCAAAAAATTGCAAAAAGCTCCACGAGTAATCCCATAATCTGCATTACTGAAACACTGACAAGTTATTTCTTTCAAACACACGCGCCACAGTTTAAGACACGGTTAAAAACAACAAAAACGACTGGGAGACTACTGGGTCGCACACTATGAAGCGCCCCGGAAGTACTGTTGTACATGTACATGACTCTCTATGTTCTTCACACTCCTGGATGAAAACATTAGATATTCTGAATGAGCAAAGACGACTTGAGTGTGACCATACTATTGCTTCATACTAGTGCGACCAGGAAGTATATAAGGGGCACCTAGGGAACATGTCAGCCACTTCTCATCTGAGGGGACTGTGCAGGCAGCCCAGAGGCATGGCAATGAGACACAGTCATAACCCGAGATATTCCCTTTCGAAAGGGAACTCGCACTGCATCCTGAGACGTTTATGGAGAATGAAATGCATGCGCCACCATGCTGAGAGGAGTGCATACCAAAACAATGGCTGTGAATATAGCACAATAATGGCAACTTCCAGCAGAAGCGCCAACACCACTCACCCCATTCTGGTCACACATTAGATTGTCAGTGACAATACTCTCCATGGCCACTGCCTGAGTTATCATGCCACCATAAGCTCAGTAGAGTTGTGGCTTCAGCTTCGAAAGACTCTCTAGAAAGAGGAAGCCAACTCTCCCAACACACTTATAATCAAGGCGGCCCCCAGAGGGCCGAACTCATGGCATAAAACTATGTGGCCCAGATAAGCGGAGGCCTTATCAAACTTCAAAGGCTGCTCAAGGGCTTGGAACCAAGATCTTCACTGGTAACGGATTCCTTTAAGGGAATATGGCCAGGGACCTAACCAGAACACTGGCCAGTCACTTTTAGGGGGACAGTATGTCAACCACCATAGTAGGGCTGCCCCCGACTAAAGATATTCCTAGTCGACTAACACTCCTGCATTTTAGCGATTAGTCGAATAATCGTTCATTTATTATATTAATATAAAAACTTGCGTATATACAAGGAAAGGTATAGTCCAAGTTGAAGTTTAACACTTCCATATGACAGAAAATGCTAAAGCATGATATTAGCGCGTTCAAAATGAAAATTAAGCGCTTAAAACAGAATAGTAAAGCGTTTAAAGTATACAGCGCTTACGGACACAAAAACCAGTGTCCGGAACGTTAGGCTAATTATAACATAAAAATAGCAATCAGACTGTCTGTGCATTTTAATAATTTATTATCAAAAATACAAACTGTAACAGTTACATGTCTCAAAAAAAAAAAAAAAAAAAAACAGTTTTGAATAAAATAAACAAAAATTCGTTCTTTAAAATAAATTAAATAAACTCATTAGTAAAGGCCTAGTACAAAACAAGGCAAAAAATAAAATAAAATAAAAAAATACTGTAGCAAAAACGCTGTTTGGTATAAAAATACAGTGGAAAATTAACATAATTTTTATATTGTTCAAAAGGAAAATTAACAAAAACGAACAATTTAATAAATGCACATGGCACATCGCACAACGCCAAAACTTAGAATAAAAAAGAAGGCGGCAAACAAATCAACAGCCTAAGTATTTGATTAAATTGTTTAGAACAACTATATTTAAGACAAAAGCCGCAAACTGCCATTAAGACGACGGATGAGTCTTGACCTTAAACAACAAATTGCAAACATCAGACTAATTTTTCTTACAGAATAAAAAACAACTTCTGCATTATATAAAAACGAATAAATAAAAATAATATGTATTTATTTATTTGTATAGCCTACCCCTCATAAAAATACCCGTTTTTTTTATTTTTTTATTTTTTATATAGCCTAACGGATAGCAAACAGAAATTAAGCATTTACCTAAGCTTTCAATTCGATTTTATTTTTTTCATATTATGTGAGAGGAACACCAGCTTGTCCACATTGTTGGGAAGAAGGGAGCTTCTCGACTTGATCACAATGAAGCCGGCCGCTCTGATGGAGTGGATGTGGAAGGGATACAGTTTAGCTGCTTTAGGCGCCGTTCACATATCGCGCCTAAAAACGCGTAGAAAACGCTAGGCGCGCCGCGTTCTCCTTTTTCGAAAGCGCTAGGGCGGTTGCGCTCTGCTAAGCAACCATCAGCCGCACTCTCCGTTACAGTTGTCACGTGACCTACGGTGCGCTTGCGGCATTCTGAAAAGTTGAGATGTTTTTATCTCGATGCGAAGCGGACGCGCTCGGAAAAAACGAGGGGTCTGTACATACCGTATATAAAGTGCGCTTTGGTATACAGCGAGGCACGAGATCTCGTTGATCTCTCGTTGCTTTGATGTCATGTCATACACTGATTGCGCAGCCCCTGATTGCGTAATTTTTTCACGTGATTTTTTTTTGCGACTAACCGACTAATGAAAATGTATTCGACCAAGCCCTCTTCATATCGACTAACGTTTAGTCGACTATTTGGGGGCAGCCCTACACCATAGCCTCCCTGGTGGCTATGGTGGTTAACATGACCCGGTCTGCCCTGAGACCTAATCTAGCCAATGACCTGTCTGTTTCCTAAACAGAGCCTCTTACTGTACTATTACTGCCTCATGAGAGGTAGCTAGATGAAAGGGACTGCAAAAAGGCAGTAACCAACTCACACCGGATAAAGAGATGGGCATCCTGGGGAACAGGACTTATCATAGCGCTTTCCAACCCTTACAACTGAGGGGACTTACTCTGCTCAACCCTGGACCTACAGAGTGCTATCTTTTTCAAAGCACTGTGGAGGCTGGGTACTCCAAAGGGAGTACCTAACAGCCTAATAATACAATCTACCGGGGAGGTCTCATTTGAGTCCTTCAACCTTCTGATCAGACTAAGGGAGCGAAATACTCTACAGAAAGCATACTCAACACCATCCTGGATAGGAGGGAGTACTTAAAAGGCTCTACTTTGAGGAGCCCATAGGGCCTGCAATTTTTTTTTTTTTTTCAAAAAAAAAAAAAGCCTGCAACTTTTATTGGCCTATTGCAGATGGCGGGCCCCGGTCGGGCGACTCTAGCTGCCAGTCTTCAGCTGGAGGCTCTCCTTCAGGAGCAACCTACTCTGAGCGACTGCAGACTAGGAGGCAGAGATGCTACGGCAAAAAAACGCCCTCTGAGAGACGCATTCCTAAAGTGCTTAGCCTAGGCCGGAGATTGGGGCTTCCCAAAAACATTTTGAGGGCCGGCACACACCTATTCATGAACTTCCTGGAGCTCAGTGGCCAACTCACTTAATACACTTTTTTTCTTTCTTTTTTTCTCCCCATTCTGTCACCTGATGGAGTTTTGGTTCCTTGTCACCACTGTCGCCTTTTTCGCCTTTGTTGCCATTGGCTTATGGCTTCCTTAGTTGGGGACATTTAATTTAATATTCAACAATATTATTGATCTGCCTGCATCGACACCACTGTGAGAACTGAACTGAGCTGGACGATGACATCACGGTTTTCTCCAAAGCGACTATATGTCTCTCTCTCTCTAATTAGAAGCTTTAGCTTTAGTTTTACAGTGACAATTATCACTGTAAAGCTGCTTTGAAACATTCTATTTTTTTTAAGGTGACTTGACTTGACAGGGGAACTGACCACCTGGAGCTCAGCAGAGATAACGACTCTTATGAGTGAAACCAACTTCACATATTGTACCTTTTAAAGTCATTATTTGAGTAAGCCTATTCAAACTTAAAATTTAACCATAGTAATAATCATTGAAAGCATGTTGCATCATTTGTATTATGTAAAATTATTACTTTAGAATGTTACAAAGCACATTATATTTTAATAATTTTTTTGGATCAAAAGCCATAAGTGTATTTACCCATTTTAACTTGAGGAAACATGAACAGGAATAAACCAGAGCAAAACAAAAAATGCATCCCTTTGTGTCAAGCTACAACCCTCCTAAATGTGAATATACTGAAAATATGTAATGTAACTAAAAATACAGTAATGAATATGATGATTTATACATCAGATAAAAATGTATTTATATGTTTTTATTTATTGTCATTGTGCTTGTTGCAACAGAGTTGAGGCAAGATCTATGCCCAGTGGTCACGTTTATTAACAATTCAGATCCAAACAAAAGTGCAGGAGAATAACTAACTTAATGTAGAAAAGAACAGACTAATTACAAACTGAGGTCCATAAAAACAGAGAAACCAAACAGTTAAACCAGGGCTGCCAGCTATCTGGCACTCAGCGTGAGACTCTTACAATGACACTGTTCTCATGCCTTCAGGCCACACATACATTTTCTTACATAATACATTTTTTTTGCAAAGCAATGAGGACACTGTCACCGACAAACAAGACAGAGCAGGTAACTTTTGACATGAAAAGCAGTTTACAAAATTACGAAATTTTTACGAAATTCAAACTGTAAATACATGTGACGTATCAGATCGCTGTAGAGCCTCAGGTCAAGTGGCACGTGCAATGATCATCTCTTACTTTTTACTACTAGAGTAGTTAGTAAAAATGGATTAATCAGTGTTTCAACTGTGGAAAGATGTCAATAAAACAGCTGGAGAATGATGTCATGTAACGTAACATTTAGCCTACCTCTAGAAAGCCATTTAATGACCATATCATGTTAGTTAGCTAGAAAAATTAACTATAGAGAGTAGTATTTTGCTAAATATATTCACTATTTTACTTATTTTAAGTCAAGTCACCTTTATGTATATAGCGCTTTTTATAAAACAGATTGTTTGTAAAAGCAGCTTTACAGAGATAACAGGAAAATAATGTTTGTAAACAAAGTTTGTTTCTAGAGGAAAATAGCGTCTCAGCTATTAATATAGAGATTGGCATGGTTTTATTTCAGTTAGCCTAATAGCTAGTTTGATTTGCATTGAGAGATGATCTTATGGAAAGTACCCCATGCCAATCTCTAGGTATGGTGAAGGCTATGTGATGATGTGGGGCTATTTTAATTCCAAAGGCCAAGGGAACTTTATCAGGATGCATAGTATCCTAAAAAAAAAAAACAAAAAAAAAAACTTACAAATAAAAATCTGCCTGCCTCTATGGGAATTTAACATAGGGGTGTCCAAACTTATGCACCCTGTATTTTAAGGAAGAACATTTATTTATTTACGATACATTATTCATTCACAAAGAAAATTGGTGTCCTTAAAGGTTGGATTTTTCCTAATTTTTTTAATTAAGGCATTAAGTTCAATTTCCAAAAGATGATTTTTTATTCCTCTTTTTAGTCAACTTTAGCATGGGTGTCTAAACTTATGCATATCACTGTATATATATATATACTGTATATACACACATACATACATAGATACATACACTGAACAAAATTATAAACGCTACACTTTTGTTTTTGCCCCCATTTTTTCATGAGCTGAACTCAAAGATCTAAGACTTTTTCTATGTGCACAAAAGGCCTATTTCTCTCAAATATTGTTCACAAATCTGCCTAAATCTGTGTTAGTGATCACTTCTCCTTTGCCGATATAATCCATCCACTTCACTGGTGTGGCATATCAAGATGTTGATTAGACAGCATGATCATTGCACAGGTGTGGCTTAGGCTGGCCACAATACAAGGCCACTCTAAAATGTGCCGTTTTATCACACAGCACGATGCCACAGATGTCGCAAGTTTTGAGGGAGTGTGCAATTGGCATGCTGACTGCAGGAATGTCCACCAGAGCTGTTGCCCGTGAATTGAATGTTCATTTCTCTACCATAAGCCGTCTCCAAAGGCGTTTCAGAGAATATGGCAGTACATCCAACAGGCCTCACAACTGCAGACCACGTGGTCCTACCAATATCCATCAACTTTGCACAGCCATTGAAGAGGAATGGACAAACATTCCACAGGCCACAATCAACAACCTTTTGTTTTTTTTCAATAATCAATTTTTTCAGGCAGATCAATAATGTTGTTGAATATTAAATTAAATGTCCCCAACTAAGGGCCCTTTCACACCTATCTAGTTTGGTCCGGATTTTCGGTCTTTTCAGTTTGATCTGAATCAAAATTACAGGTGTGAAACCTCCCCCGGACCATGGTCCAGACCAAACAGACGATATTTGGTCAGACAAAAAGAGGTAGTCTTGGTCCGGATCAAACTGAACAAAGGTTTGGTTTGTTTCTAGTGTGAAAGCACTTTCTATATGGTTTGGACTTTCTGACCATTTACAGGAAGTTCCGGTGGTTCCCGCATAGCCTAAACAACTGAAGAAGAATATTTATGTGCAGATCTGTCAGTCACACACACACACACACACACACACATTTGTCCTGCGTCCTGCCGGCGACGATAAAATAAACAACGAGGATGTTCATTTGGCAAATTTGAACTAGCCTCAAGTATAGCTGGTGCTGCAGGGAGTAATGCCATAATAAAAGTATAGTGTCAACAACATACGTCTGTTCATTCATTCTTGTCAAAGTTACCTGCCGAATTGACAACACGCTGAAGTCAGACGCACGTCCGTTTACAAACCAATTAATGTCAAGATGCAGCCCACATAGATGATGATGACGGGATGCAAGTACTTCATGTAAAGTTCTTTAGTGCGCTCGCTTAATTGCAATGAGAAACCAAACCAAAACTAACCAAATGTTTACAATGTATCAAAACATGAACTCTTGTTCAGACTTTGGTGCGGACTTTCAGGTGTGAAAACGCCCTTGGCAAGACAAAAGCCAATGGCGAAAAAGAGGCAAGGGAACCAAAACTCCATCAGTGACAGAATGGAGAAAAAAACCTTGGGAGAACCCAGGCTCAGCCGGGGGCCAGTTCTCCTCTAGCCAACGAACGAACAGTGTGTGATTATGATTCAGGCAGCATCATAAAAAATGGTGCGATATATACTGTATATACAGTATATTAGAGTCGTGCAAAAGTACAGACTTCGGTACCAGGTACTGACATTTTAAAAATGTGACGCTTTGAGCACTGTTGAAAGGAATCAACGGAATAAACACCTCTGATTGGCCATTGTGTTCACGTGCTCATCGGATATGTCTGAGAGCACACGGAAGTGTTTGAAAGTGTTTTGAAAGTGGGAGTGGGAGCGTTTGAAAGCACAAGCAGGCGTCTATCAGCGGACCTGCTTTCAAACGCTCCCGTGTGTATCTGTGTAAGCGCTGGGTGAAGAGTGTCATTGATGTTTAAAACATGTTTTTGAAGCGCTGATCATTGTAGCCAATCACAGACATATCCGATGAGCGCGTGAACACAATGGGAAATCAGAGGCGTTTACGATTCCACTCAGCAGTGCTCAAAGCGTCACATTTTTAAAATTTAAAAGTTGGTACTTTTATATAAACAGTATATATTTTGTCACTTTTGGGTGGAAACCTTGTATCTCCATATTATATTGTGTGAGCATTGTATTATATATTCATGATGATTGTGTACCCCAGACAGCAACATTGTGTTGGCCCAGATCCGGGCCACATCCGGCACATGTGGATCCATGGGCACAATGTTGCTGTCTTGGACTGCGTATAGTGATGAATATAGCCTAAATCCACTGTTTAAACTGCAACAAAAATACATGGTCCCATTTGTTCTTTCTCGTTTTAATTGAACAAATACTTCAAGTGAAATGATAACATAGAAATTAAACATGGTTTCACACAAACAAACTACAAAAAGTCCTTACATGCATGCAAGTTCAGCTTAAATATTCAGATAGACCCACCCTTTTTTACCAGTTTATATGTCAAAACACAAGACCGGTTTTAACAGGGGTGCACACCTGGTTTGCTCTCAAGTTAATGCTTAGTCATACTCAAGATAATTTGGGTAAATACATTTTTGATTTTGATCCAAAATCTAATGATGCATGATTGATTTGGCATCAAGTCTGAACTGGAATTCGGAAGTTCGTATGTGCTCAAAAAGTAAAATCATATACTTATGAACTTTTTTAACCAAACTGGTGTTGGTTCTTGTGCCAGAGGTGGTGCTCCGCCAGGGGAACCAATGACCAGTAAAGATGCTGTAACTGACTAGGTTAGACAACCTGCCCACATAGTACATTCTTCTTTTACCAGTCGTTCAATGTTTAAAAACAGATTTTAACTGCTAAAGTCGTTTTATTTTTCATGTTTATGACTGTACATCCTGTTTTTGAGGCAAACGTCAAAAGTTATAACAGATAATTAATGTATGATTTGTATATAACATCATTTTTTAGATGAGCTGAGAAAGTTCAATAAGACAATAATTTTGTTTTGCATGCATATTCAATAACTTTAAGCATTTAGCGTAATTTCTATTGGTTCTGTAAAATGTAGAATGTTACGAAGTACATAACATTTTATCATATTTATGGGTAATTTGTATACCAATTTTAACTCAAGCAATGACAAAGCAAAATCAAGTATGCACTCCTGTTTGAACCTGCAAAAAGGGTGAACTAGATGCAAAAATGAAATTAGGACATTTTTCTCCCCCGCAATAGAGCAATACTGTAAAGTTTATACACTGATACTATACATTTTCTACATAAAAAAATAAAAAAATAAATAAATGACTGGAATGACTTTGGACATGGTAGCTGGTTTGTTACAGGCCCAAGGTGGTCTTCCAACTCTAAACAGTCCGATTAAAATCTACCAGGTCATTTTTAAAACGTTGCTTGAAAATGCTTTGACCGAGCACAGGCACAGAAACTTAGAACAAGCTCAGGGCCAGTGAACTGAAATTTTCCACTGTTTAGACTATTTGGTCACTTAATTTGCCACATACATCAGCTGCTTGTTATGACCTGCAAGAGATCCAAATGAAATGAGTGTTACATAACCTAAATAATTATGTCACTTGTAACCGCACATCAGGTACCGCCTGCCCCCTTTGGAGCTCTATTTAAGCAGCAGCCCAAATACATCTCAGTTTCATGACTTGTACCAGACGAGCTATTCTTGAGTTCTTCAGACTAAAGTCATTCATGTGAGTATATTTCAGTGAGCATTTAAGATGCAATTCATGTAGCCAATGGCTTGAAACTTTGCAGGAGGTTAATACAGGACTTAGTAATAAATTGTGAAACTTTTTTGTGCAGGTGAAATAAAAACAAATCCAAATTTCTGTGAATCACAAAATAAGAATAAAAAATGTGAGTAATAAATACCATTTTAGAATTCATGCATACAAGACATTAAAAAACCTGTTTTAGATCTCTGGTGTTAATTAATCTTGTAATTGCTCTTCAGATCTAATTTCTTCAAGGATGTCAACACTTCTGTATCAAATCGGTGGAAACGGAGGTCGTCCATTTTCATTTACTGGTGAAAGCAATGGTGCCAGTTTGGAGAAGATCTGGGTGTGGGTGGGAGAATGGCAGGTTAGGGGTGTCAGGGTCTGGCTTACAGATGGGAGAAATGAAACCTTTGGACAGTCATCTGGATCGAATCAAGAGTATACGTTCAAGCCTGGTGAGTGTTTCACCTCACTGTCCCTGTGGGGGAACGGAGAAGGATCACGTCTTGGAGCCATCAAATTCAAGACCAGTCTAGGGGGAGAGTTTTTTGCAAAAATGACAAAATGGAGTTTAAAAACAGAATATCCCATGGATATCGGCTCTGGTTATTGTTTAGGAGTTGTAGGAAAAGGTGGTTCTGACATTGACTGTATGGGATTCATGTTTATCAATGCAGTTGAATCGACAGTTCTTGCTGATGTCCACTATCCCACTCTCAACCAACTGATACCAAAGGTGACGGTAGAAGAAATCAAATCCGTCACTTTTAGGAACGACTCCTCTGCCATACAACATCAAAAAATCGAATCCTCAAAGAAGGTGACCAAAAAATCCTCATGGTCTTTGAGCAAGAGTTTTACTGCAACGTTTAGTCTGGAAGTGAGTGCTGGGATTCCAGAGGTTGCTGAAGTTACTGCAGGATTCAGTTTCACTGTTGGAACAGAAAGCACTTATGGTCAGGAGAACACAGATGAGAGAACCGAAACTCTGTCTACAGATGTAGATGTGCCACCAGGGAAGAAGATGGATGTTTCAGTCACTATTGGCAGAGCCGCTTTTGACCTGCCTTACACTGGCACAGTGAAGATGACCTGCAAGAACGACAGTGTGTTTACTTATAGAACCAAGGGCACATACAAAGGCGTCACTTACACTGATATCAAAGTGAAGACTAAAGAATCTCCTCTGTAATGTCAAGACAGATTGTTCTTGCCTGGTCTTTATCTGATTTTACCAGCAATGTATCAAGTGTTCTACATTTAATCGTTTTGTTTTGAGCCTTTCTTCATCTGTTTCATTTCAAAGTGTTCTTTACCCCTTTATTTTTAACAGGGGAAATATATACTCAGCATTGTCTTTTCGAATAATCTTTTCTGATTCTGTTACACAATATTTACATCTCTTCATACTTTGAGTAATCTAGTAATAGAGATTATTGTGATTTGTTATATTGTGATTACATGATGTATTTTATCATAATCACTTCAAATGTTTAATCTGACATTTAATAAAAGCATCTCATGAGCACTGTTTATCAGTATTTTAATGTTGTCGTTTTTTGACTAATTGTTTCATTTTAAGGTCTTCAGAGAAAATCATTTAGCTAAGCAGTTTGTTGAAAGTGACTTTATTTCTGTCATTCGTCTACAGAAGTTCTAATTAAGAATTAACAAGAGGTTTAGCTCTAGTCACTGTTGCTATTTTATTGAAAATGTTTCATTTGATGTCATGACTATCATGATTAGTCTTTGTTTTAGTTGAGCCCTTGACCCAGTGGGGTTTATGTGAACATTGTTCATTAAAATTAAGAGTCTTTAATTGTTAAACAGTGGTATATAAAATAATAATAAGGTGATTTGCAGGCTTTCAGTATTACTGAATGGTTATACTTACTCAATGTATCCCAAAAAAAAGGCATCAGCAGGGCCGTCGCTGTGTAAAAAATTATTTGTTGACACACCTTGACTTAGTCAAGTCATCTTGTTGCATTGACTCAGTTAAGTTTAACTAACATTAGCTGTTAAGTTCACTCAACTTATATGTAGTTGTTGAAATAACTTGCAGTAAATTGAGCCAACGTACTGTATCAATTAATGAGCATTTAGATTTTTTAGTTAAGTCAACTGAAAAACATACTGGTTGAACTTAATTTGTTTTCACAACCATGAAGTCTAATTTACATAAAATAGTAATTTTTCCTCAACATCATAACTTAACTATTTGAGTTTACTGGACTTCATTGCTTTGACAAGGTGGTCTGGATATCTATCTGGATTTTTTATGAAACCAACACAACTGAAACTCTCAGCATTTTTTTTTTTTAAACAGATTTGCATCCAAAAACACAAAGAATTCTCTTGCAAATATATAAAACTCTGCACAAGAAAACACCTGCTCGGGTCCTTTGACACAAGCCTGGTGAATTATTTGCTGATCTATAAAAACAAATACATTAAAAAATTTAACAAAGATGCCAGGGTCTCAGCGACAGTCTTCAACAGTACTAAATTAAAACATCATGCAGGAAGTTAAAACATTTATTTCACTCAACGTGACAGAACTTGGTCATATAATCTTAGGATATTTAAGTTTGCCTTTATCTTCTAATAGAACAGCACAACATTCATAGCCCAATATTTTCTTATAAATTCAAAGCACACAGAAACAAATCAACACAATTTACTTGTCTCTCTGTGAAAAGTGCTGGCTATTGGACTTTAATTTGTGACACTTGTGGATCCTCCTCAACGACCTCTTGTCTTCTCAAAGAATATGTGCTGCTCACTGTGAAACACTGCAAGCCTCTGAAAAATTACACCTGTCACAGTTCACATTTGATGCTGCTTTAAGCAATGTTGAGGAGGCTTGAACACACTGACTATGGTCGCAAGTTAAATGCTTCTTCAGAGACCGTTCACTCCTGAATGTGCATACACAATCTGTATAGATGTGTGGGAGTGGACAGTGACTTGCCTGATGGCAGTGTTTCAGCTTGTAGTGTGTGATTAGGACACGCTGGTTGGGCGAGGAAAATCTACAAATCTTGCAACACCACCTCATCGATATTGTTACGAAACGGCTCCGAGACTCGAAGGTGAAGATCCAAATGCAGTTTATTTAAAGAGTAGTCGTACAGGCAGGGTCATCAACAGCGAACAGATCAAAGGAGGAAACACAGAGAATATCCAAATAACAGGCAGAGGTCAGGGCAGGCAGCAATAATCAGAGTCCAATAAACAATCCGAGTCGGGCCAGGCAGAGAAACGATCAGGAAACGGTGAAACAGTCCAAGGTCAGCAAAACAAGAATCAAACACGGGTAAATAACGCTCAGAAATGTTGTAACAGTAAAACAAGACTTCGCTCTGAGTGAATGTGAAAACCAGGTATTTATGGTGTGAGTGAAACAAGATGATAAGACACAGGTGAATGAGATGAGTGCTGATGAGTCCGGGCAGTGAGTTATGGGAAATGTAGTTTATGAGGAAGTGATCTTAGTCTATTGTGGAGCGCCCTCTGGTGGCTCTCAAGGGCACTCCAGCTGGTTATCGTTACAGATATGGAGTCGTGCTTCCACTCTTGAACTGTACTGATCCTGCAAATACAAAACAAAAAAGACAAACTCCAGCCAGGTACAAATGTTACATAGAAATATTCACTGAACATTTTACTTACCAAATGCAATGAAGAAAAAAATATCAACACTTTATTTCTATGGCTGGGTGATACATTGAATATTATAGTGATGATGTTACTGGGAATATAAAATTGAGCAACGCTGTAAATATAGCTTTTATTATGTGAAAATGTTTTCTATAAATCATCACAGTTCATACAAATGACAAAAGTTTAATCATGTGATTATTAAACTACAAAAAGTTGAGATATTACATTAATACAAGATCATTGACCAAGTTAGCTAACATTGTACAGAAGATGCGCCGTTTGTGTAACGGGTAAAATAAATTTGTAATGAATTGTGCCAAAATGTTTGTTCATATTGTAAAATAATCTTAAGATATTCATTAAATATTATGTATTAAGTGCATCTAAAAGAAAGGGACATGGGGACACCTACAGGTGACTAGGGTAAACTAAGAGTGCAGTCGGCCATTTTCTCCTCAGTTTTACGCAAGCTGTTGAGGAGAATGGTAGGTGGAAAATCTCTCTCCGGTCGAACAGAAATAAAATGTTGCCAGGGATGATTTTATTACTCTTTAAAGATGAACTGAACTGGAATTTTGAATAGAGGTGATATAACAGATGTATTTTATTTATTCTCATTGGTACAGTTATTAAAGTGGCAGAATTTGTTAAAAGGGATAAAATGGTATGTTGAAAATGTTGTTGTTGTTACACGGGCGCCGCCATGTTGGATTTCAATATTCGGCTACGTCACTGGCATGGTAAGCTACTCCGTTGATAACCAACATTAGCAGAGCAGCCATAGCATGCAGCCCCTGGATTTCGAGTCTGTAGTGAGCATTTTTTAGCGACAGACTATTTAGAGAGTTGTACTTTCAATACAACAGGTTCACTGGTGAGGGTTAAGACCAATAGACTGAAACCTGAGGCCATTCCGTCAATGTTAAACTTTTCAGGCAGTACAGGGCAGACCGATAGACCAATGGCAAGTACTAACACCACCGATGCTATGTTACCGCAGAGACAGGGCGCTGAAACGCTCACGTCAGACAAAGGACAGAGAACTATGTTAACTGTTATCATGCTAGCAAGTTACTAAGCAAAGGGCAGGATGTAACGTTGTCACATACACAAAACATGTACATATTCACTTACACGCACATATAACGTTAGGCTTTATAGCGTTCAACAAAACTGAGACTGACACACTCAGCATTAATTGAAATTGAGTCACAAAACCAAGCTAGATACCAAATAATCCAACCTAGGTAAAGAGCTAGCAGCTAAACACGTTGGAAGCACTTTTGTCAAACTCCACAAGCTAGCCACCACTCCGACCATATAAACTGTATAAATAAATCATGACTCGTCTCCGACGATATCACAGATCGATAATAATGCGTTTACTAGCTGCTAATTAAACCACAGCAGGTCTGTAAACAGATTCCAATGTCCCTCTCTACTCACCCTGAAGCTAGCTGATGTTCATCGTCTCAGGGCACATTGTTGATGCAGAGGGAGTTCAGGCACATTGTTGATGCAGAGGGAGTTCAAGGTTTTTTTTTTTTTTTACGTTTCTTCATTCGGATCCATTTGCGATCCATTCCATTCTGAATAAACAAACAACGCAGTTTACATGCTTCATCCTTGTTGCATTATTCATTAAGATAATAATTAATAAATGCACGCACAATTATCCGTGAACTTGATAAATGTTGCAGATATGTTTTACTATGCACAAACGAATGCCTTTCAACTTATTTGTGCAAAATTCATAAGTAAATTAAAATGTGCAGCAATTTGTACAAATAGAGAGTCTGTAGGCCTACTATACGTGTTGTAGCCATTAAATAAGCTCATTTAGTTTCATATTTGTTAAAATATTATCATGTTAATTTTTTTTCATCTATGTTGAATATAAAAAAAGTGAACAGCACGAGTAAGATAGTATGCGCAATATATCGAGAGATATGGAGTGGGTCAGACATGATTTTGACCACTTCATTAAGTTTTGTTTTGTAGAAAGCCTTTCTTTAAAGTGAATTTCGTTTTGTATAAATTCTATCTTAATTTTAATATTTTTTTCATCAATGAATTGCCACTATTTAATGAATAAGAAGCAAATATAGCAGACAATATAATCATGGAGGCGCCCGCGCGGTCACTTGCATTGCACGTTAACTGGAGCGCATCTCATCCTAACTTAACCGAAACTCAGTGTATGCCTCACAGACATGAGAAATATAGAAAGCTTGAAATGTCTTTAACCGAAACAATTCAAAACGAAAAGAAATAGGCTACTGATTATGTAATCCATGATGTGCATTTCTCTCTATAGGCGCGTTCACTACGGATATGGCGATCGTCAACTTCATCTTTGCAGCCAACACTGTTTATTAATAAAAATCAATGCACGCGCGTCACCGGATTTACAAATGCACATCTTGCTTGTTGCACGCACACATATTATGTACATATTACGAAATAACGAGATATTATGTTAAAATTATTAATTCTTAATTATCATTATTAATAACAATACATCTATAATAATATTTGGTTGAATGCTGAATGTTGTGCTAGTTCAATTGAATAAAATTAATACTTTAATTGTGATAATTAAAATAATCGAATATTAAATATTAAGTGGCCTATGTTTGCTCATTTATTAATACTATTTATTATATAATATATCTAGCACCCCCTCAGCACCTGCGTTAAATTCTCTGGCGCCGCCCCTGGTTATAACGGGCCACGTATTAAAAAATGGTCGGGATTAAATCGGGCTCGGGTTCATAATTACAGTTAATGTGTCGGGCCGGGCGTGTGGTGGTAGTCAGATACCCATGCCATTAAAATTACTCATTTTTGTCTGTATATAGGATAGGACCTGCAGCTGCAGCTGCCTATATACCTTCGCAGGTCCTACCATGCCAGTGACGTCATCGGAATTGCCAGCGTTCTTATACTAACAAACGCAATTTTTGTGTTGCTTAAAAAAAGCTATATTGATATTTTTAATTAATTTTTAGTTTACTTTTAATTGTCATAAACAACACGTTATCAACGTTGATTCTTTCAGTTCAGTTCATCTTTAAGGTCAAAATTGTTCTTTTAAAATTATTTGATTTCATATTTGAGTCATAAGAGATATAGAGTTGATGGATAATTGATGTTTTATACCAATTCACTGTTGAGTACATTAGGAGCACATGGTATCCGTTGTATTTCTCTTTGCTTATTTTCACATGTAATTTACTGTATATTTATTTTTGACAGTTACATGACCGGATGAGCTGTATTTCATGTCTGTTTGGTGTCATTTCACATATTCCCAGGTATGATGTACTAATTTTTATATGATGTTACGTTTTCTGTGTTCCGAAAAAATGTAAAAAAGAAACTGAGCTCTTGATTACGAAAAAACGTGATGTTTTGTTTGTTGAATTGGTGAAACAGTCTTATGCTAGCTGTTGAGGAGAATGTTACATGACCGGATGAGCTGTATTTCACGTCTGTTTGGTGTCATTTCACATACTCACAGTAAACACGCGATGGGTGAGCTCAGCCTATACGTCTCTGTGTGACGAAAGAGGTCGAAAGAAGGAATCAGTGAGGGGTTACATTTGCACATGCTCGAAAACATTCATATGGAATGTAATTTGAAAGAACAACTGAGCGTTTAATAAACATAAGTCAATCAATCATTTTTATAATATAACAACAAATTAGAAATAAATGTTGTTGCTACCATGTATAAATAAAAAGCATAATTGTCATATTAAACACAAATATGGACTGGTGGCGGTGCTTCAGATCATTTGGTGTTTCTATGATAATGTAAGAACTGATTTTCCTGCTAAAACAAAACTCACCCTGCAGTAATGCCATAAAATGCCCCCTGCCAGCAAAGACAGAGCACAGAACCCTGTCCTGCCCAAACTTATCTCCTTGTCCCTTTGTTTGGCTTCAACTCATCCCCCCTCTCCCTCCTCTTCTCCCTCCTCAAGTCACTGAAAGTTAAATTAAGAATGTCTATATATCGCATATGGTGTATCTTGTGAATGTGTTGTTTTTTCCTTTTCATGTTTGGTATCATTTTAAGGGTCTCAGTGCGATTGGTAAAATGGTCTTAATTTCATTGCAGTCATTGGTTTAATGAAAAAGATTGAGAACTTAGGAGAATCGTGTATCTCTCAGGCTGATATCTCTTCGCGATATCTCAAGAAACCAGGTGCTACCCCCCTGGGGTACATGGATTGGCCCAACCAACTCTAAACAACATTTGTATAACCCCTGTTGTTCTGGTCTGGTATTTAAGGCAAGGGAATAGAATACACTTTGGGACTCTTTTACCAGGATCATCCCCCATAGTAATGTTTCAGTGCTTTTCAGTTGGAAAGCCCTGACACATTACTGTGTCTTTGTCAGGAGAACATTACTTACTTTTAGAGACATCTTTGAGTAAATGATGTTATGTATTTTCTGAATTGGCTTTTAATCATTTACTTCTGTAATTGGCATGATACATTTTTACCTGACAAATAAATGTTACATCTTGAATTATTCTGAAGTTTTAGAAATCATTCATTTTAGTAGATTAATGTGTAGTCTGGTGTTTCCGCAAATCTTTGTCCAGGATAGATCAAACTGAAGGCACTTTGAATGGACCATGGGGCACATCTTAGAAAAACCTTCTGATTTCTGACTATCTCCTGACTTAGCATGTTGTACGCTGCAAATATTATAAAAAATTACACCTATGGGTCTGTAGTGCGCGACTGCATAGGGTAAAATACTTGCACTGCACCCTCTGACTATTTCAGGACTGGCTAGTTTGTGATCGTGAGCGCGCAGTCGCGACGTGACGTCTCAAAGCGACACTAGGTCCGTAATGAACGAATATTGAAAGTATGGGATAATCCGAATAATCAAAGATCTAAATTAATTCATAATCAATATTTATGATTATTTTCTAATCAGAAATACGATCTAAATTTGATTATCATTTGAAATTGGAGTCAGATTAAGCGTAGAGCTGAAGTAATACTAAAACTAAATTCCAATAAATTAAGTGAACTTCACTGGAGCGCTGAAAAGACATACACGCTTTAAACCTTCGCCAGGCCGTTGGATTCCGTCATTGGGCCAATGGGTGGTCCTTACAATAAAAACTAACGATAATGAGATCTGATTAAGAACACGCTGAAAGTCACTTATGTACACTGTTTTATCTATTTATCAACATTAACTTACAATAGTCAAAGACGACTTCTCTTTCTGCTCACGTCTCGACAGCAGACTAGCGAGCGAAAATTTGCCTGGCAGTGCGTGTGGATCCTGATCATTAATCAAGTTGTCTTGGTTTGCAAAATGTGATGGCCTGAAATCAAAACGTGGACAGTGAGCGCTAACGAAACAAGCCTAAATTAACATTAAAGAAAACACAAATCAGGGTATACTTACTCATGTCATTATTTGCCATAAAGTCAAATCCTTCAAATCCTAAGTCAAAGTCAAATGGGCTCCTTCATCTTCTCGTGCAGAAAATGGTGAATGACGCGTCTGTCTCAAATTGGTTAAAATAGCACGTCATCATGACGTAGAGTTTCTGGCACGTGCGCATTACACAGAAAATTGATGGAACCTATGTTTTGTTGTTATATGAACACGTTATTTAAAGTTTTCCATTTCTCTTCAAGTTGAGGTTGTTATAACTCATACTAATGTGTAGTGAAACACTGCAAGATGACAGGACATGATTGTACTTGTCCACCTGACTAAAACTCATTTAAAACTCATTTCAGAGAATTATTTTTCACAGTGTGGTGACGAGTCTCGGCATACCCTGGAGCCTATTTAGTTCAAACTATTTCGAACCAAATGCAAACGTATAAAAAGGCAGATGCATTATAAGATTATGCAACTTTTGTTGCTAGTAGGACGACTATATAGTGTTGTGTGCGCAATATAACCGATTGCAGTTTTTTTTTTATGCTGTGTAATGACTCAACCAAGCAATTATAGTTTCAGATGAAAGGCACAGACTGATTCAATAATATATTAAAAGTATATTCAGAATATGAGTGTGTGTAACATGTCTGTTATGTCTTGTTTTTTCTTCCTGTTTTACCCTGTGATTTTTAGACTGTGCCTCTCATTCAGTTCACATGTTGTTAATTAATTTACTAATTTGTTCTCTCGTTTAGTCTGTGTATATAAGCCCTGAGTTTTCCTTTTTTTGCTTGTCCTGTCTCATTTTTGGATTTCTGTTGTTTTTCCCTGTTACTTAATTGTGTATTTGTCACGGGGTGACGAAAGCCGGAACTACAGGCCGGGAAGTTGTTGTGGCGGGGAGCACTTCCGGTGTAACACAAGGCCGGTTCCGGGGATACACGAAAGCAGGAAAAACATCCAGCCTGTGGATTCAAAGAACGGAGTTATTACCAAGCCCTCGCCATCTGGCGCCATAGCCACCCGGGCTATACTCACCTTTCTGTTGTCTACGTTGGAGGAAGGGAACCAGAGTCCACACACAGCCAATCAACCTCGGGGGAGGAAGCTCGCACCGTTTTTAGAGACATTAATTTTAAACAAATAAATAAACGTGTTAATTTTCGAATTCTTGTTGTCCGCCGTTTCTGGTACGGGGTAGCTCCTCAAGGTGGTGTGGTAGGTCGGGGGTGTCGGCTGGCAGGCAGTGCCTCCACACCTCCGGCTTGGGCGTGACATATTTATTAAAGATTTATTTGAGTTTGCTCCTACGCCGTGTGCTTCATTGACACAGCAACCCATGACAGAAGACAGGACCAATACCATGAGTTTTTTCTCCTTTTCCACATGGAACTGCCAGCAATTTATTTACTGCGCCTGGAGCAGGGAGAATTTCCACTGGAAAACCAAAAGCGGGACTTTCTCCATTAGTGATGGGAAGTTCGGATAATTTTACTGACTCTCGTTCATCAAAATTAACAAATCTATTTTCAAGTCATTTCGTTCATTTGAGTGGTGTTAAGTTATATTTAACACCTGCAACAGTGTGCGTTGCCGAGGGTGTGCTTGTGGAGTTTGAGGGCATGGAGGAAAGCCCTGACCACAACCCCGCTGCTGTGGATGTGATTTATATGGCCTCTGGGAATGTTTCTCCTACCCCCGCTGTTTCCGCCCAGCCCTGAATCTCCTGCTTCTACGCTGGTTCTGCCCAGCCCCATGTCGCTTGTGATCCCTCCCTGCCTTCGTTTCCCGCCTCCACTAACAGCCAGTTCCTCAGCCCCATCTCCGATGGTTCTCTTCAGCCCCTCTGCATCTTCTACACTATCCTGTGAGGATCTGCCTCGGAGACACCAGGTCACCAGCTCTGCCCAGTAAGAAGGACCCCCTGGCTCCACCTCCAGTCTCAGAACCCATCGCTCCACCTAATATCCATCGCTGTGGCTCAAAACCAGTAAGCTGTCCAACTAGACAAGGTTTTTGGACATTTTAGCGCGTTGCGTGCTTCAGTGCAAATAGTCACCTCGCTCGCTGGATTTTGAGACACAGCCGTGTTTACTTCCGGATTCCTGAAATCAAGCAGCAGCAAGACTGAAGCATTAGAATCTCAATGTACTTACTGACATCAAGACACGGACCACCGACATCCTCAACACTGACAACTGAACCCCAGCAGCTTTATGTCCAAAACTGGTATTTAGGCATAGAGACCAAAAATCTAGCCCTGGATATAATTTGAGACAGCCGGTGAAAGTCAAATCAAAGCTGGAGTGGATCAGCTGCCAGCAGAATGGACTGGTTGATGGGGTGAGTTCAATATATTGGTCACTTATAAATTATCCATCGCTCCGACCTGTCGGCTAAGCCGTGGCTCCTCTCTCCCTCGGCTCCACCAGAAACCATCGTCCTAATGGCTTCACCGGGCTCCCTCGTCACACCGGCTCCGTCTTGGTCAGACGTCATCCTGCCTGCACCTTCGGCTCCGTCTTCCCCCCGGCTACGTCTTTGTCCTCAGTCCTCAGAGATGAAGAGGAGAGAAGAGTGATATAGGATCACTGGACTAAAAATAACATTACCTTCCAAAGGATCCTAATGTTAGGAAACTGGTTATTTATTTTCATGATTGTCTCAGTTGAGCATTATTTATTTGTATTCGTTTTCTGGTAAATCAGTAGCAATTTTGGTGCAGGCTTTGCAAACAGACTTTTACGATATGGACTGGACAATAATGACACAACATTAAAGTAAATGTGTTCATTCTAATGCCTGATCTGTAATCAGTGATTTCTGATGTGTAATGATTCATGCAAAGTCAGATGTTCTTTGTCTATGTGTCAGTAAATCAAACCAGTGACTAACAGGTTAACTTCACATTGTTTCTCTTAAGCCTGGTTCACACGGCAGGATAATTAGACAGATTTTAGCCCCGATTCACCCCTTCCGAGAATCTTAAGGATGCTCCGATTATCGTAAAATAATCTGATCCGATATTCCTGCCGTGTGTGGTGTGTTAAGACTGCTCTCGTCTGCTCGGAAGGATGTCGGGACCGCTCCGATCTCAAATCGGGGATATCCAACATGTTGGATTTTTTTGGCCCGATTTCTCCTCGTGTGTGGTGTCCCCTGTGGCGTGTAGCCAATCAGAAAGCGAGGTGACGAGGCGGCGAGGAAGCACCGGGAAACAAAATCAAAACAGCCGGCGGCAGTCCATGCTCGCGTTGTCTCCACTTCTTTGGCCATCGCCTTTTCTTTTGATAACGTTTTTTTTTTTTTTTTTTTCGGTTAAAAACAAACTACAAACTATTGCCAATGCATCCTCTTCGTCCGCCATGATTGTTTACTCTGAAGTCACGTTTGATCTCGAGGGATTTTGCGAGATTTCCCGTATGTCCTGGGAATGCTCGGGAGTCAAATCGGTTCATGTGTGATGTGTTGATTTTGCCGTGTGGCTGCGCACCACACACTGTACGACCAAAACTGTTAGAGCCGTGATTTTTTTATCGCAGTGTGTGGGGTCTCTCAGGTTTGGAAAATCGTCCGACAATTTTAAAATCGTCCCGTGTGAACCAGGCTTTAGTAGGATGAAAATAATGTGTTATATAAACTGTGTTTAAATTATATATATATATATATATATATATATATATATATATAGAGAGAGAGAGAGAGAGAGAGAGAGAGAGAGAGAGTGATCAAAGAACGCGTCACTGGAGCTGTCATTCAAACAGCGCAAATTTACATCATGTTTGCACTGTTAGTTTTGATGAAAGCGTTTGTTAGAGAAATCGAGTTGCAATTACGAGATCACTGCATTCTATATAATCCTATAGATCTAAATATAATGCTATAATCAACACTTTTCACGATTAGTTAACCTTGAGAGCTGTAATAGTAAAAATGTGCTAAAAGATTTGGAGAGAGTATTCCACATGTAATACTTGCTAAAAATCAGGGTAGGAAATAACTTTTATTTTTAACTTTTAAAAATAACTAAATTATGACAATTTTTGAAGAAAAATCATACTAGCATTATAAGTGCACCCCATAGGAAACGTTATAAAACAAAACAATGCAGTTCATGACCCCTTTAATGTAAATTTATCTTAATTCTCAAAGCTGTTGATATCAGACTAATAAGCATGTTTCATCACAGCTGTTTAATGCCCACCAGATGAAGCTGGAGAGCAGGAGAGACGAACTCCACAGCTAACAGAACGCTTCCCAAACATTGATCTGGTTATGGGAACATTAAAATATCCAGTTTTCTTAATGTTAGAGAACGTTTTTTTTTTTTTTTAAGGTTAGAATGATGTTCCTGAAACATTCTTTAAACTTATTTTGTTATTAACAACTCAACATTCCACACAGTAAATTGTAAGACTTTATCAGGCAATGCGTTTTCCAACCACTAGGGGTCACACTCCTGCCTTGACCAGCAGTTTGGCTCCCAGTCACTAGGGGGCGCAGGAGGTCTTTTTCCTGCAATCCTCCTCCCAGTTACCAGGGGGAAACCATTGGCAAGAACTGTCAGTTGTACTTAGCAATCATTGTTGAGTATACTCACCTGTGTAGGGCCCTATTTAAGTTTGCCTTTTGTCATTGTTTTTTGTTCAGTCTTGAAGCCTACGTTATACCATGAGTTTATTGTCAGCAATTGTGCTTGTTTTAGTTTCCTTTTTGTGACCGTTGGAAGCTTTACTTCTAGTTTATTTGTTTGTCCTTTGTTTTTTGATTATTCCAAAAGTAAAAGCTACTTGGAGTTTATGCTGCTCGTCTCCTTGAGATTGTTGTTGCTCCTAGTGATGGCCAAATGAAGCGTTTCGAAGCATTTTTGCTTTCTGGTACAATTGTGTCGAAAATGGTTCGTTACTCGAAGCTTCATTCAGATAGAAATTGCAGCACCATCTCCTGGTGAAGTAAATGTAATGCAACAAAGCTGATAACCATAAAATGCATGTAGGCTTATATGTTAACGCCCCGTTTATTACGTGTTTACCGAGGCGATCAAAGCTGAAACAGTGTTAGTGCTGTGAAACTCATTTATGTAGGTGAATTTTACAGATACTGCTGAATTTCATGTGTTCACCTTGATAATAAAACATTAAGCATGATGTGTGTGTAATTATTTCTTCCTGTTTCTCTCTAAGCCTCTCTTTTGCTGTGGTACTGGTCTTAAAGTAAGTCACCATCCTTCGTGCTCTTGTTCTGACATCTTGTATCCAGACCAGGAGTTGCATATATTAGCCCTATAATGCCTCAGCATGGAAGACGTATTATTATTATACGCCAACTGCTGATCACACACCAAGCACTGAACCTGTAACAACAACGTTTATCTGTGTGAGGATCTATGCAATTACATGTAGGCAAGGCAAGTTTATTTATATCACATTTCATACACAGAAATTCACAGAAATGAGAAAACAATCTAAGAGAAAAAAGCCCTTAAAGGGGGGGTGAAATGCTATTTCATGCATACTGAGTTTTTTACACTGTTAAAGAGTTGGATTCCCATGCTAAACATGGACAAAGTTTTAAAAATTAAATTGTATGTTTGAAGGAGTATTTCTGTGCCAAAAATGTCCTTCCGGTTTGTCACAAGTTTCGGAAAGTTTTTTTCGAGTATGGGTCTGCGTGACGTCAGATGGGGCAGAATTTCCTTATATGGGTCCTAAGGGCACTTCTCCATGAATAGCGCGGGCGCGTAGACCAGAGCACTCGTAGACCAGAGCGAGAGAGCGAAAGCAGTACCTAATCAAAGCGCTCTGCTCGGCTTTAGGAAAGTCAATGTCACCAAGAAGTGGGTTTTTGGTTGCCAGGGCAAGACAACCCTGCACAGATTCCCAGCATTAAGGGACCAGTGGATGGAGTTTGTTTTCCTGAGCATCAAGGGAGTTGTGTAAGACTGTTTGTTCCTTGCATTTCGACGATGATTGTTTTATAAACAAAGCCCAGATCGACGGATTTGCAGATCGTCTAATGCTTAAGGATCGAGCAGTCACAATGATAAAGGTTCGCGGCCGTGCGTTGGAACCGGGCGGTGAGTAAAACTTTTTCAAATGTCTCTGTGTGTTGTTAGCGGGTAAGCACAGCTAAGCTTCGCCCACACGGCCCGCCTCCAGCCGCTCGTTTTTTTCCGGAAAGACTCGGTACAGCCTATCTTTCTTTTATAAATATAATAAAACTAAAGACTTTTTGGAGATATGAAGGATGCAATACTACTCTATAGGTACTCAAGATTAACAGGAGATTGAGTGAAAATGAGCATTTCACCCCCCCTTTAAAATCACAAATCATAAAAATGAATGAGAATTTAAAATAACAAAAGAAAATAATTGTGCTTTTTTTTTTGTTTTTTTTTTTAAATGTTTAAAAACATTCTGCCTTAAGATAAAATTGTTAAAATTGCAGTCAGTGTGAAGCAGCACAGTGCTCATTCAGTAAATGCAGAGTTAAACAGATGTGTGCAGATGTTTGCACATATGACGTAAAAGCAACCCATTGTACTGTAGTGCTCCATACTGTATCATTCACTACATAATATGTACAAATATTTGTATGCAGAAATGTCAAAGAACTAACCTTATTCGGGGAAATAAGTTTGAAGTGTTCCCAAACTTGGGAACGACTTCTCTTTCTCGCTGGCTCCATGACAACACTGAAATAAACTCAATCCACTCTCCTCAACAATAACGCCAATCCAAACACAGACTACTACAACCCACGGTGTTGCCATGGTTTGGCTTTACTTTTATAAGATATACAGCTGCCAGGTTTCAAACCTGTCAACACTGGATTGGGCTGTCAAAGCAGTCAGGTGGTTCACTACAGGAGTGAACCAGTGTGTTTGCTTCAGAAGTCATTTTCATGTGACTAGTGACGTAATGATATAAGCTCCGAAGCAGTGGTTCATCGCGAGGACCGTTCGAGTTTGAAGCAAGCTTCGGAGCGTCGGTGTCAGACGTAACATCACTAGTTACTCCTCTGCACTCGGGTCTCAAAATCCTCACAACCTTGAGTCAGCTCACTCAGCAAGAACTCTGTGTCCAGGAGACTGGGATCTAATCCCGCTGAAGACAACATTCCAGGTCTCAGTCTATAGTTCCTGCTTCTGTATCATTACATAAATTCCTCTTTAAAAAACGTTACTAATTAATAATGGAGAACATTATTATGACATGATATGCCTTAAGTTTTAATCTGTTTGATATAGTGAAAAAGTCCAATACAAGTCAGTTATTAAATAATGAATAAAAAATACTAAGCATTTTCAGTAAACCAACCCTTGGACCAAGAACAGTTACAAGATTGAATATATTGTAAACAAAAATTGGTTTATTTTAGCTTCATGTCGCCTCTAAGATGATTTCAAATATCTTCATATATGCTTATAAAAGATCACAAAGTTTGGTGAATGTGTTGGTGAGATCAGATGTACATTTATTTTGTAATAGATATTTCGGTCTTGACATCTACATCAGTTAGGAAAGCATGATTATAGATTTTATTTTACATTACATTACAAAACAGTAATATACAACACAAATGGCAATTCAAATGAATGCCTGAATAATTTCACAAGAAATAAACAGAATCTAATCTCCAGAGCACGTGGTTCATTTACAAGACAAATACAGTTTATCCAAGGTCATAAAAACAAGAACAAAAGTTTGATTGAACATGCTAACAGTTGCTCATCAAACATAAAATAAAATCTTACAAAAACCCATATGACAACCAGAGTAAAGAAACACTTTCTGCAGGATTGTATACATCATTAAATGCACACATTTAAAGATTTCAGTTTAGAGTATTATTGATAATAATACCAGACAGATCAGTTCAATCATTCAACTAATGAGTTAATATATTGTTTGGCATGTTTAATTTCTTTCAGATTCTCCTGAAATTGAACCGCTGTTTTTCTCATCTGAGAAATAAATTGTGACTCGTCTTGATTATTGATTCTGTAATGATCACGATCTTGTACTAGAGGATTGATTGTGTCTTCTAGTTGCTTATGCACTTTGAGAGTTTTATCAATTCTCCTCATGTCTGCGTATCTCACGCTTCTCAGTATTTCATTATTTTGAACAGAATCCTTCTTCATCATCTGAATCTCTTTTACTGTCTTATTAATTGCTCTCAGATGTTTAATCATTGGGTTGGTTAAAGTCAAACCCCAACTCAGTATGTCTGCGATTCCTTTTGCTGATCCTGTATCAGTGATGTTGTTCATTTTATCAGAGAGAGTTTTATGATTTCTCTGAAATTCTGTGTTCAGTCCCTTAATGCTTTGTTGCAATTCGTTTACAAGTCTCCTGAAATATATATTTAAAAAAAAAATTGTAAGTAGACAGCACTGGATATTTGTTTCGTCTGTTTAATGGTTTAACAGCCAAATAGCACATATTATATTAAGCATTATGCACATTGTAATTGTAATGCTGTACTTTTGCACTATAGCAAACTAACAACACTATAAAACTCCACAATAAAGGCTCCTTTGTTAACATTAGTTAATTAATTGGCTAATAGAGGCTGTGTTCTAGTTTTATGTCCTTCTCTTGATAACTTCTCTCCGTCTCAGATGTACATCATTGCTAACGTTACACCAGTGTCCTTTACTGGCAGAACCTGCGCTAGTTCAACTCACTGAACTACAATCATTTGTTTTATGCATCGTTCATGCTTGGGGTGTTGAAAAAACTATTAAAAAATGCGCTGACAAAAGTTATGATAATAATAGCATGATCTATGTAAAAACAGTCAGCTTAAAGTATCTACAAGTATTATATTATTATCTCATAAGTTAAGTCATATATAGAGTTGTGTGTGTGTAAATGAAATGTGAACACAATCATGTTCTGTTGTGGTTTAAGGAGCTGCTGAATACAGTATAAGTTACACTGTCCATATAAACTTCCCTCGTCCACTTCACGAGTAACTATTCATTTTAAAATGTTGAAATTAACTAAGATTAATAAAATGCTGTAATAATAGTTAATGTTAACTAATGTAGTTAATTAATGTTAATGAAACCTTATTGTAAATGATGTACTCATATTGATAATAATCAGTTGATTATAAAGTTAATAAAGATAAAGTCAAAGCTTTGAACAAGAAACACTTACTGCTGATACATCTCTTCTGCTCGATTCACTTCACCTGTATCAGACATTAAGCATTTTCACAGATTACTCTAATAATTCATAACTAACAATATATATAGTGCTGTGATAGAAGTATTGTAGTATCCTGGAGTAACCACTAGGTGTCGTGTTTGTATTACAAGTGTGTGTGTGTGTGTTCTGACCTGAAGACCACCATGATCCCATGTCTGTTGCTGTAACTGCTGCAAACAGAAGTAAAGTGATAACTTTATCTCAATGTATATCATAGTCTGATTTATAGTGAAGATACTACAAGTATGTAAAGATTTTGTGTATTTATTGAAGTTGAATGTCACATTCTTTGTTCTGTATTCCTGCAAGGATCAATGCATAAAATATTTTCACTCCTTGTACACTTGTGTCGATGACAACGCTATCTCATGACCAATTCATACGATTGGGAAACTCGTAACATATGTGCGATTTAGTAAAAAATCTTGCAAATTCGTACGAGTGAGGTTGTATTAATTCATACAATTATCCACCTCGTAAAATTCATACGAATTGCTGTAAGATCAGGTTGGTCAGTGACGTGACAATAAAGTAAAGGAAATATTATCAATGTTAGAAAATTAAAGGATTTCAATTTAATTAATCCATGATGCAAAGATAAAAACCATGGCTCATAAACTGCTAAATGAAATGGAGACTCACGCTGGACTGAAGGATGATGTCAAACACTGTGATCAGAGACACTGCTTGATAAGGTCACCAGTCTGTGTGTGTGTGTTCAGATCTGTCAAACACACTGAGGAAAATCACCATGAGAAAAACATCTACAATTCAAAAGTTATTAATCTTTATTTCACCTGCTGAAGCAACAAGATGTGACAAGCAACGGCACACCTACTGTACATGAGCCAACGAGCCTTCATCACACATCATCTCACACCCTGATGAAGGCTCATTGGCTCATGGCCCAGCATGTAGGTGTGCCGTTGCTTGTCACTTCTTGTTGCTTCAGCAGGGGAAATAAAGATATTCTCGCCATGAAAGAATAAAGACATTTTTTATTTTCTAAAATTACTCGAGTGCCTTGGATTGTTTTTTCTTAAGAGTGGAACCATCCCTAAACCCAAAGAGCACCGAGATACTGAAGTTACACAAGTTACACAGAACTTCTTTATTTAAAACCACACACTGTCTGTACGCTTTTCTTTCCAAGTCGTTTGTTGTTTTTGAAAAGATCCTATTAGTTTATCTTTTTGAATTAAAATGTTTATTTTGAACTAATCAATAAACTAAATTGATTCATGCAGAAAAAAATAGTGAGATTTAGTCAGTTTTAATGAAGTTGCATCATTTCTAAAAACTACACTAGTGAAATAAATAAACAACTAAAATATATATAACCATCTGTGTGTAATAGGAATATAATCATAATTTTCTATAAATAAAGAAGTATGAATATTCTTGCCCACCTGGAGTGAGTGAAGGACGTCTGAAGAGGGATTCGCTCTGACTGAAATACTGCTCGTATTTATATGTTCCGTTTATTTTCCCTTTTCAAGTTTCGTTGAGTTTCGTTTCAATTTGAGTTTCCAAGGAACAACAGACTTACACATCACTATAATGGTCTACTATTGCGAAACTATCCCGTTCCTCTTTTGCATTTGGTTGGTTGAAACTGTTTATTTTCTCTCTCACTTTATGCAAAGTTTTCCAGCAAACTCTTTCAGTGTGTCCTGAAATATCCTGGTAGTTTTTCTTATTATACTGATGAATATCAGTGTGTCTGATCTGATCTGGTTTTGTTGTTGTTGCAAGTCAAGTCTCTCACCTTTATTTATATAGAGCTTTTTACAAAGCCGTTTTACAGTAATAACCAGAAATTAATGCAACAATGATTGTTTTTGCTGTACAGCAGATTTAGAATAAAGTTATTGTCCAGTTTAAGTACGTTTTTAATTTATTCATTTCCACAGTGAGAATCATTAGTTATTAACTTATGGGCCGTTTACACGTCAGCGTTTTCAAGTGAAAACAGAATTTTTTTAATGAGTTCTGGCCGTTCATTTGGTGGCCTGAAAACGCAAACTTTCTGAAAAAGAGTTTTTACATAATCTTTGTGTAAACTTCAAAACGTGAATCTGTGAAAATGGTGACTATTATTATTATTATTTTTTTTTAATTATTATTATTAATACGGGGTGTAAGGGGTTTTATTGAACAATGCCCTCATTGGGAGTTGGGAGTAAACTGTGTACTCTGCGTTTAGGGAGCGGCGGTACTGATAAAGAAGATGGCAAAGCTGTTTTTGGAGTTGTTTAATCAACAGTTTATGTTAATTTCAGCCCTTCATGGTCTTTGATTTAAAGACGTCAAAATGGACATGATTTGACTTTAATGTCCTGCTTCTTAATAAGCAAGTGAGATAGCCTCAACCACCCACTTGCTCATCCTCTGCTTAGATGCAAGGTACCCTTTCCTAGGTGACCCGAAACAGACAAATAATTGATCCGACTTTCGCCACAGGGCAGCTCTGTGGACATAGGCATCCAAAGCCCGAACAGGGCATAGCAGATTATGTTTTTCCTGAGCTGATGATAAAAATGATGGAGGACAGAAGGCCTGCAGCATGATGGGGCCCGCAACATTAGTAGGGACCTTAGGAACATAACCCGGCCTAGGCTGAAGGAAGGCTTTCAAGTCTCCAGTTCTCTTGCTAGAAGAAATGGCAAGGATAAATACAGTTTTTAGTATGAGGAACTTTTCTGAAACCTCTTCAATAGGCTCGAAGGGAGCCAGAGTCAGGCCTTAAAGTACAATGGCCAAATCCCAAGCCAGTGCTCTAGTGCACAGTGCAGGCCTCAGCCTCAGAGTGCCACGAAGAAAACGAGTAATGAGAGGATCTCTCCCCAATGATGCCCCACCCAAAGGAGTGTGGTAAGCAGATATAGCCGCTACATACACCTTTAAGGTGGAAGGGGATAATCCAGCAGAGATGCGTTCTTCAAATAAGCAAGTACTGAACCATCAGGGCAGTTTACAGGGTCCAAATGACATTCTCTAGACCAAGAAGAGAATAGTCTCCACTTACATACAGTGCATACAGTCTTCTCGTGGAGGGAGCTCTGGACTGGAGTATGGTCTCTACGACCTCGGGCGAGAGACCAGAATCTATGAGCTGGACCCCCTCACGGACAGTAGCTTCCAAGCTGCCAGAAAATCTACTAAGGGAACCATGCAGTCTCTCGAAACTGGCCTCTGGTTTTGATCGAACAGCCACTTCAGTGCCCTGGGAAACAACCGAAGTGACTGTTCTACAACAAAGAGGATCGTTGGGAAATGCAGGCACCTCGGTGCCCTGAAGCGGTGACCCGGCAGGGAACAACTGAACTGGCAGCACTGCGACCCTCCTCAGAGAGCCGCCACCCCCAGAGTGTGTCAGAGAGAAAAGGGCACCGTTTTTTGATGAGGCGGAAACTGTTTCTTTCCGGAGGGGACTACCCTCAAATGTCTGACGGCCTCTGCGTCAGGACTTCTTCTTAGTCAAAGCCTTCTTGGAGATAATGACAGTCCTCAGATCTTGTCTAGCTTTAGATGGCTTCGACTGCGACCGCCACCCAGACCCCCCTGAATGTGGAGGAGCCCGAGTGGCGACGCTTTGCTTTTGTTGCACTCTGTGCTGTGAGGAGCTCGTAGACGGCTGAGACTGCTCCCGTCCAGCAGTCTCGGGGACATTAGATCGGTGAGGAAGAAGCTTCTGAAACGTCGTTGATTGTTTCTTCACCTCCTGAAACCTCTCGACAACCTTGTTAACTGAGTCACCGAAGAGGCCAGAAGGCGAGAGCGGAGCATCCAAAAGAACAGATCTATCCCTATCTTTCATATCGGAGAGATTTAGCCAAACATGCCTCTCCGTGGCCACCAGGTCTGCCATAGACCAGCCTACTGATTTGGCCATCTCCTTGGTGGCCCGAAGAGACAAATCTGTTGCAATGCTTGCAAAATGGACAGAGTATGTAAGCAAGCTGCAGCCTGACCTGCTTCCGAATATGCTTTACCCACCAGTGTTAAAATGGCTTTTAATGGCTTGGTGGGTAACGTCAGGGCTTTTAGTGACGATGCTGACTCAGGAGAGAGATAGCTCGCAAGAGTATCTTCAGCCCAAGGCATCGTCACATAACCATGTTGTTTTAATCCCATAATATTGCTGTAGTTAGATGTTTGAGGGTTAAACACACAATATGGCACTTCATTGTGGAGGTTTGGAAAAAACAGCAGTCCCCGACGAGGAGGCTGTGATCTATATTGTAGAAATCTTTCATCTAGTAAACTTTTCTTTTGAACTTCCTGTTTCTCGGCTGGCCACTAGATATTTAGTTTAGCGACAGCATGAGTCACAACCTCCATAAGCTCCTCATAAGCAGGTGTATGAGGTGGTGAATCCTCAAAATCCCCTGCATTAATGCTTACAACATCCAGATTCTCAGAACTGGATAATTATAGCACTGGTACCTCGCCTCGGGGAGAAGAAACCGCAGTGCGTGCTTGGGCATGCTCAACTCACAGACAAGCTACACACAGCTTGTGTTTGTCCCCACACTTAAGGAAACGAGGGCAAGGGACAGCACACTGTTTAAACTGGTGCTTGTTCATCATGATATATATATATAATGGGACTTTTCCTGTTTAAATAAAGGTTATATATATATATATATATATATATATATATATATATAGTGATTGTTAAACAACACCAAATAGACAGAGAGAGTATCACAGAGAGTGCTTGCTGAAGACAGAAGCTAGCGCGGTCTGTTTTCAGGTGTGCTTTATAGTTTCCTGGACTGTGATGTCTCGTCACCCCTTATGAAAAAGAAGTATACTTCAAGTTCATTTTAAGAAGTATACTTAAGTAATGTTCAAGTATATTTTTAAGTATACTTTATGTAGTAAGTTACTAATATCAATGTGTACTTGTAGTAAACTTGTAAGTGTTCTATTTTAATACCGTTTGGGACTAAATTGGCCCACTTTTAGTAAATAAAAGTATATGTTGAAGTGTACTATAAGTGTAACAGTAGTAAACTTTAAGTACACAACTAGGTTTCTCATTTGTAATGCATCTGTACTAGAAGTGAACTTATAAGTATACTAGTAGTTTACTATTTTAATACAAGTAGTACATTTTTTAGTTTATGAAAGTAACATACTGAAGTGTACTCTCAGTAAACTACTAGTTTAGTAGTTTATACTGCAAGTGTACTTGTAAGTTTTCTTTAAGTGAGCATAACATTATACTTATTGTTTACTATTTATATATTATTTTTGCACTACTATGTTCAAATGTAGATATTATTTTTTATACTTGAAAAATACCTTTAACTGTACTTTAATTTAAAAAAACATTTTATTAGCTTCATGCACCCTTTTTTCATCAACACTTGAATGTTGGTACGTTTCTTTATGAAACTTACCAACATTCAAGTGTTGATGAAAAAAGGATGCATGAAGCTAATAAAATTCAAAGGCGTAGTCTTTGACAAAAATGAGATTTTCGCAACATTTTAAACAAAAAAGTTGAGAAAATCTCATTTTTGTCAAAGACTACGCCTTGATCAGATTCAGAAATGTGATCAAAACACAGATGGAGTAGTTTGAGTCCAACACCCCCAAAGCTTCACAGTCGTTTTCTTTTAATGTGTTACGCTTCATTTCATTTGGAAACATTAAGTAGTTTTGATTTACAAGCTGTTTAATGTTTGATGATCACGTTATTTTACATTTGAGTGAGCAATCTTCTATCACTTGTTTCAACTTCTTCTTCTCATGTGTTTTGATCCGGAGATTCTGTACTAGAAGATGTGTAATAGCGCCCCCTACTGTATAACAGTGAAAACATGGATAGCTGGAAAATTCAGTCAATGGTGGGGAAAGAGTAGCCTGGAAATCCAGACCTAAATCTAAAAGATTAATGGTCTGTCGTCGACTAATGAAAATCGGCCAGCTCGAGGGGCGGCACCAAGCATGCATTTAAAAATCTCACTGCACGCAATTGGATAACACTCTTACCGTATCCGGTCGGCAAAAACGTCCTTCTTGCAAAGGAAGGATTTGAGTGCCGTCTTCTGTTCCTCTTTTAGATAAAAAGCCAAGTCTAACTCATTCATTGTAGCGGCCAAAGCCGTTTCAAACAACTGGTATTCATCCATAGCCATCTTGCAATGTTTACTAATGACTTTGACGTCACATCGCTGTCGTCATCTGTTTAGCTCGCCTCTGGCCCGCCTATATCAGATAACCTGCTGTGATTGGTGCAGCTCAGATCGAGGGGCATATGTAACTCGCTGAGCAAATTCAACTTGTGCTCTCGAACTCTGGATTACCAGGGTACAACTCACCCATCCTTCAAACACATTCTTTGACATTACATTCACTGCATGTGCAACTGTCAAAACCCATAAATGGCATGTTACTTAACAATTAGTTAATAGTCATGTGCCTCAACAAGTCATAACATGATACATTTGCAAATCATTAGTTAATGATTAATTAAAGCAGACAACTGGAAGTTTAAGTAAATTGCGTTGACCAATTGTGGTTAACACATTCATTTACACTTTTAGTTAATAAAATATGTAATTAATAAATTAATTTATGTTTATAAAACGCTATCTCACGACCAATTCGTACAAATTTGTATGAGTGATTAAAAAGTGGCTAATTCGTACAAATTCATACGAATGTGAATTCGTACGATTTGTCTAAACCCACGTGATGGTTAGGTTTAGGGGCGGGGACAGGGTTCCGTCATTCGTACGAATTCATACTAATTAGCCACCTTGTAAAATTCGTACGAATTGTCGTGAGATCGGGTTAAAAAGATCACACAGTTTGGTGAATGTGTTGGTGAGATCAGATGTACATTTATTTTGTAATAGATATTTTGGTCTTGACATATACATCAGTTGGCAAAGCATGATTCTTGTTTTTATTTTACATTACATTACATTACAAAACAGTAACATATACAACAAAAAGGGCAATTACAATGAATGCCTGAAGAGTTTCAAGAAATAAACAGAATCAAAACTCCAGAGTAAGTGGTTAATTTACAAAGAGAAATATAGTTTATCCAAGGTCATAGAGAACCAGAAAAACAACATGCAAACAGTTGCTCATCAAAAATTAAATCTTTCAAAACCCAGTAATTTAATCACATATTACAAACTCAATGTAAAAAAGAAAGAAAGTACATTTGACCTCATTTACCTCACTGTTTTCTGATAAGAGAAATCCTCTGCTGTAATGTGAGAGTTTCTAGCCCTGAAATCATCAGATCTACAGTAGACAATCCCAGAATATGAAAACTTCTATAATTCAGAATTCACTGCTTTCAAAGACTGAACACTTTCTGCAGGATTTTATACATCATTTAATGCACACATTTAATGATTTCAGTTTAGAGTATTATTGATAATACCAGACAGATCAGTTCAATCATTCAACTAATTTGTTAATATATTCTTTGGCATGTTTAATTTCTTTCAGATTCTCCTGAAATTGATCAGCTGTTTTTCTCATCTGAGGAATCAGTTGTGACTCATTTTTTTTATTGATTCTGTAATCATCAAGCTCTAGTAATAGAGTATCGATTCTGCCTTTTAGTTCCTCATGCAGTTTGAGAGGTTTGTCAATTCTCCCCATGTCCGCGGATCTCACGCTTTTCAGTATTTCATTATTTTGAACAGCATCCTTCTTCATCTGATGAATCTCTTTTACTGTGTTATAAATTGCTCTCATATGTTTAATCATTGGGTTGGTTGAAGTCAAACCCAAACCCAGTATGTCTGCGATTCCTTTTGCTGATTCTGTTTTAGTGATGTTGTTCATTTTATCAGTGAGAGTTAGATGATTTTTCTGAAATTCTGAGTTCAGTTCCTCAACACTTTCTTGCAATTCCTTACAAAGAGCTTCAGGGTTCCTGAAATATCAAAACATTTTTCATAAGTAGACAGCACTGGATATTTGTTTTGTCTGTTTTATGGTTTAACAGCCAAATGGCACATATTATATTAAGCATTATGCACATTGTAATTGTCATGCTGTACTTTTGCACTATAGCAAACTAACAACACTATAAAACTCCACAATAAAGGCTCCTTTGTTAACATTAGTTAATTCATTGGCTAATAGAGGCTGTGTTCTAGTTCCCTTTCAAGGGAACTTGAGCTGCGTCAAGACGCGGTGGGAACGCCCTGCGTGATTGCGTCGTGAAGCACGTGTATAATCAGTCCAATGGAAAGAAGAGACGTCATTCGTGACGGCACCGACCAGGAAGCTATAAATCACCCACGAGATCAGATTGCGCTAGCTTCTGTGCCTTCAGCAAGCGCTCTCTGTATATCTGTCCCTGTCATATTTATTGTTGTCTGTCAAGCTCAATATCTATTATTATGGCGAATAAGCAAGAATACAGGCGTTGTGTTGTTCCCTGCCCTCGTTACATCACGGGTGGGGACACACATCTGCTTTGTGTTTTTTGTTTGGGAGTGGAGCATGCCCAGTCAGTTCTCGAGGGAGCTGACTGTGAGCATTGCGTAAAGCTGTCCTTGCGGACGCTCCACTCTCGCCGGGCGTTCTTTGAGGAGGACGGTTCGGTTCGCGCTCCCCGAGGTGCGGGTCCCGCTGCTGCCGAGGCACAGCGGAGGCTTTCATCTTGGGGTTCGCATATGGATTTAGTAGCGGGGTTTGAGACGGGCCCAGCCCTTTCTCAACCTTTACCTGCTGAATCCGGTGCTTCAGCCCAGGAAGGAGCCCGCGCTGAGGTGTCGAGATCGTGGATTAAACCAGCTTCTTTCAGAGTGCACAATCCACAAACACATAACTATAGTAATATTAAAGATATTTCACACTATGGTTATTTGACAATGCCTCCGGCGGAAAAGACGCTTGCGAGCCATCTCTCCCCTGAGTCATCGTCATCACTGAAAGCCCCGACGTTACCCACTAAGCCATTAAAAGCTACATCTATGATGGTGGGTAAAGCATATGCCAACAAGGTTACAGTTAAGTAACCGGAGACGTTCCCTTTCGAAAGCTACAATCGATGCTGCGCTGCTCAGCGCATTGGGAACGAGAATACCCACGCCGCTGTGCTTGAACATGTCTGGACTCCCACGGTTGTGCAGGTGTGTTTCACAAGAACGTAAGAAGGTCTAGACATTAGCTTGCGGTGTCGACTCAAGGACATGAGAGCCCGGAGTGGCATGAACATCCAAACTATAAAATCTTATAAATGTGTGCGGAGAGGACAAACCTGCCGCATCACAAACATATTGTAAAGGGGCCCCCCTTGCCAAAGCACTAGAAGAGGCGACCCCCCTGGTGGAGTGAGCTCTAAGACCTATAGGCGAAGCTTGCCCGTGCGCCTCATAAGCAAGAGCGATAGCATCCCTGACCCAATGAGACATAGTCTGCTTGGTAGCATCTCCTCCTCTGTTGCTGCCCCGATAACAGACGAACAGTTGCTCTGACTTACGCCACTGGCTAGTGCGGTGGATGGTAGCCTGAAGAGCACGGACTGGACACAGTCTGTGAGATCTCTCCTGCTCCGGCGTTGTGAACGGTGGAGGACAGAAGGCCTCTAGAATGACCGGATGTACAGCCGAAAATGGAACCTTAGGCAGGTAATCAGGATGAGGATGCAAAATCACTTTCACCATTCCTGGGGCAAAGTCTAAGCAGGATGGAGAAATAGACAGAGCCTGCATATCCCCAATTCTCTTCAAAGAAGTTATTGCCATAAGAAAAACCATTTTTAGAGTCAGAAGTTTATCAGACGCTGATTCTATAGGTTCAAAGGGGGTTTCAACCAGACCCTCGAGAACTATAGCTAAGTCCCAAGAAGGGATCTTGGTTTTAACTGGAGGCCTCAGTCGCCTGGCCCCACGAAGGAAGCGAGAGAGCAGAGGGTGTCTCCCAAGTGGCGCCCCGTCACCACCTTTCAAAAACACCCCATTTACCGGCATAACTTTGTCTAGTGGAGGGAGCCCTAGCACTTAGAATGGTCTCAATAATGGCAGACGAAAGCCCAGTGTCCCTCAGTTGGTTCCCATCAGGGGCCAAACGTGAAGATTCCACAGGTCGGGCCTGGGATGGAATATCGTGCCCTCCGCCTGAGACAGAGGTCCCTCCTCTCCGGAATCGCCCATGGCGAGCCGTCGAGGAGAGATATTATCTCCGAGAACCACACTCTGTTCGGCCAACGTGGCGCTATCAGCAAGAGGCAAGACCCTTGTTGGCGAACTCTGGCTAGAACTCCCGGGAGCAGAGAAACTGGAGGAAACGCATACAGGTGCATCTTGGGCCATGTGTGTGCCATCGCATTCAGACCCAGGGGAGCTGGGTGACTCAGAGAGAAGTAGAGGGGACATTGCGCTGTCTGTTGTGAGGCGAAGAGGTCCACCTCCGCTTTGTAAAATTTGGTCCAAATCTGTTTCACTACTTCCGGGTGGAGTTTCCATTCCCCCGTCGGTAGTGTCTGTCTGGACAGTAAATCTGCTCCCACATTCAAGTGCCCTGGAATGTATACTGCCCTGAGTGACAGGAACTTGTCCTGGGCCCAGAGAAAAATCTGCCTCGCTATTCTGTTCAGATTGCGTGAGCGCAGACCTCCTTGGTGATTTATATAAGAGACTGCTGCTGTGTTGTCCACCCGCACTAGGACATGACAGCCCCTCAATTGATGGAGAAAATATTTCAGAGCCAGAAATACGGCCACCAGCTCGAGGCAATTGATGTGCCAATCTAGCTGATGGCCCTCCCATTTGCCTTTGAGGATTGGCTCTTGGATGAAATCCTCTGGCTTTTAGCCACAACTGAAACGGCCTCATGTGCAACAGCCCCAGAGGAATCACCGTGGAGGCTGATGTCATGAGACCCAACATTCTTTGATACTGATGAACAGTACGAACTTTGCCTAGCTTGACTTTGGTCATGGTCTGCCGAATGGTCTCGATTCGAGCGGGAGACATTTGTGCCCGCATCGTAACCGAATCCCAAACGATCCCGAGATAAATCGTTCTCTGAGCAGGAAAAAGAACACTTTTCTTGGTGTTGAGTTTCAGCCCTAGAGAAACCTAGATGAGCTAACACGATGTCTCTGTGTTGAAGCGCCATCTCTCATGATTGTGCTAGAATTAACCAATCGTCGATATAATTTAAAATGCGAATGCCCCGGAGTCGCATTGGAGCCAGTGCTGCATCCATGCATTTTGTGTATGTGCGGGGTGACAGTGCTAGACCAAATGGAAGAACCCGAAATTGGTACGCTTCGCCCCCGAAAGCGAACCTCAGGAATTTCCTATGTTGTGGCAATATTTCTATGTGAAAATATGCGTCCTTCAGATCGATCATGACGAACCAATCGCGATATTGAATTTGCGACACGACCATCTTGACGGTTAACATCTTGAACTTGAGCGCTTTGACTGTATGGTTTAAGCCTCGAAGATCTAAGATTGGACGCAACCCCCCTATCCTTTTTGGGTACTAGGAAGTATCTTCTGTAATAACCTGACTCCCTCTCTGGAAGAGGAACATGTTCTATGGCCTCTTTGCTCAGAAGAGTTTGCAGCTCTTGCGACAGTACATGCATCTGCTCTGGTTTCACGGTAGTGAAAATCACGCCGTTGAAACGCGGAGGACGACGAATAAATTGGATTCTGTATCCTAACTGTACTGTGCTTAATACCCACGCAGAAACGCCTGGCAGAAGTTTCCACGCTGCCAGACTTTCTGAGAGTGGTATTAATTTTAATACTTCCTTTTGAGGGGATGTTAGATGTCCCGTGTCCGGAATGACAGCCGGAAACGACGGAACATCTAACATTTCGCTGGAAACCGCTGCCCCCCGAGGCACGAGAGGTGGCGGGGATGGAGTGGTTTTGTGAGGGTAGCGGGAAGGGACGAATAGTTCTTGAACGCGCCCCATTCCGCGGGGGACTACCCCCACTAGATTGGGTGCCAGACCATCAGGACTTCTTCTTTCTATTAATAATAGTCCTGAGGTCTGGCTTGGGAGGATGCTGAGCGCGGCGAACCTGTCCCCAATCCCTGCGAGGGGGAGCACGGTCCGCTACGCTCTGCTTCTTAACCTCCCTGGCTTTTGAAGGACCGGGGCGGGGCTGGGTGGCAGTCGGCCCCTCCCCTTGAGTGCGGCGAGGAAGAAACTGAACGAACGCTTCCTCATGTTTCTTAACCTCCTTAAAGCGTGTGACAACGGTGTTAACCGAGTCACCAAACAGCCCAGATGGAGAAATAGGAGAGTCGATAAGAAACAGCCGATCTTTCTCTTTAATCCCTGTCAGATTAAGCCACAGATGCCTCTCCGTGCTGACTAAAGCAGACATAGAACGGCCGATGGCACGGGCCGTCTGCTTGGTCACACGGAGAGACAAATCTGTGGCACGGCGAAGTTCAGTAAAAGATTCCTCGTCGATCGTACTGCCCGCACTCAAGTCCTTCAACAGGTCAGCCTGGTACGCCTGTAACACTACCATAGTGTGCAGCGCAGCACCAGCCTGACCTGCAGCTTGATAAGCTTTTCCCACTAAAGATGATGTAATACGACAGGGCTTAGAGGGGAGGGTAGGTTTCTTAATCGAAGATGCCGATTCGGGTGAGAGATAGCTCGCAAGCGTCTCTTCAACCCGAGGGATCTCCGTATACCCCCGCGCTTTCGCACCCACGATAGTCGAAAAAGTCGACGTCGAGGGCACAAAAACGCGAGAAGTATATGGTTTACTCCATGACTTAGACAGCTCATCATGGAGGTCCTCGAAAAAGGGGAGAGACTGATGTAATGTCCTCTCCCCCCTGCCACCGGACAGAAACCTATCCTCAAGCTTACTGGGTTTGGGGGTCTCTTGGTCGCGTGGCCAGTCAAGCTGTAACCTGGCCACCGCGCGAGTCACCACTTCTAGCAATTCCTCGACAGATCTCTTTTCGCGAGAGGAATGCTCAGAGGTTGGCTGCTCGTTATGATCTGACGAACCAAGAGATATATCATCCCCCTCGTGAACCGAAGAAGCACCGGAGCGCGCTTTGCATGAGAAGGGATGTTAGGATCTGGTGACGCAGCAAGCGAAAGGGACGGACCCGTCTCTTGCTCGTCATGCAGATCCATGCGAGAGCCCCACGATGGTAATGCGGGTGCGGACTGGAAATAGTTCAGACGGGAGCGAAGCATCTTAACTGTGAGCTGGTCACAATGCTCGCACCCACCCTTCTCTATAGCCAGTACCGCGTGCTCTTCCCCCAAACACACAAAGCAATAATCGTGTGTATCCAGCTCAGACATGGGACGGGAGCATGGAGGAACACAGCGCTTATTGCTTTGTTGACTCATTTCACTTCTTTTTTTTACTTTTTAAACTCTATGATGTAGCAAGAGAGAAAAAGATTTTGGAAATGAGAAAATGAAATTCTGCACACTGCCTGTAGCAAACTAACTCCTAACAACAGATCTGTATCAGAACAAAGGTAGAGAGAGTTTTGACGCACACACTGCACAGTAATGGTCTGAAGACAAAAGACCTGACGATGCACCTGTGGCTCATCTACTTATAACCTCGTGTCTTGGGGGCGTGCCGTTGACGTCACCAACCTAGGCTATATTACCTCCGAGTCAATTCCATCGACGTGTTATACACAATATTCACAGCTGGTCACGATAAAATATGTTCCCAATGCGCTGAGCAGCGCAGCATCGATTGTAGCTTTCGAAAGGGAACCTGAGACGTTTTTATGTCCTTCTCTTGTTTTAAGTAAAAACTCACTTCATTTTGATTTATTTATTTATTTTGTTGTTGTTGAGAAAACAAGATATAATTTATTATTTCATTTAATTCTCTAGTAAATGCTAGGTTTTTTTTTTTTTTTTTTTTTTTTTTTTTGCAGTGTATAAAGTTAATAAAGTTAAAGTTAAAGCTTTGAACAAGAAACACTTACTGAGACATCTCGTCTGGTCGATTCACTTCACCTGTATCAGACATTAAGCATTTTCACAGATTACTCTAATAATTCATAACTAAAAATATATATATAGTGCTGCGATAGAATATGTTATAATGTGTTTGTATTTATTGTAGTTGAATGTCACTTTCTTTGTTCTGCATTGGGACAATAAAGTAAAGTAAATCTCATCAATGTTACAAAATTAAAGAATTTCAATGTAATTAATCCATGATGCAAAGATAAAAGCCATGGCTCATAAACTGCTAAATGAAATGGAGACTCACGCTGGACTGAAGGATGATGTCAAACACTGTGATCAGAGACACTGCTTGATAAGGTCACCAGTCTGTGTGTGTGTGTGTTCAGATCTGTCAAACACACTGAGAAAAATCACCATGAGAAAAACATCTACAATTCAAAAGTTATCAATCTTTATTTCACCTGCTGAAGCAACAAGATGTAACAAGCAATGGCACACCTACTGTACATGAGCCAATGAGCCTTCATCACACATCATCTCACACCCTGATGAAGGCTCATTGGCCCAACATGTAGGTGTGCTGTTGCTTGTCGCCTGTTTTTAAAATCTAAGCCATGAAAGAATAAAGTTTTTATTTTATTTTATTTATTTTCTAAAATTACTCGAGTGCCTTGGATTGTTTTTTCTTAAGAGTGGGACCATCCCTAAACCCAAAGAGCACCGAGATACACAAGTTAAACTGCACTTCTTTATTTAAAACCACACACTGTCTGTACGGTTTTCTTTCCAAATCATTTGTTGTTTTTGAAAAGATCCTATTAGTTTATCTCTTTGAATTAAAATGTTTATTTTGAACTAATCAAATAACTAAATTAATTCATGCAGAAAAATGTGTGAGATTTAGTCAGATTTATTGAAGTTGCATCATTTCTAAAAACTACACTAGTGAAATAAATAAATAACTAAAATATACAATCATCTGAATGTAATAGGAATATAATCATAATTTGCTATAAATAAAGAAGTATGAATATTCTTGCCCACCTGGAGTGAGTGAAGAGCGTCTGAAGAGGGATTCGCTCTGACTGAAATACTGATCATATTTATATGCTCCGTTTATTTATTTATTTTCCCGAGAGTTTCGTTTCAAAATGAGTTTACAAGGAACAAAAGACTTTCACATCTCTATATGGTCAATTATTGCGAAACTATCCGGTTCCTCTTTTGCTTTGGGAGGTTGTCTGGAAACTGTTTATTTTCTCTTTCACTTTATGCCAAGTTTTCCCAGAAACACTGCTTTTCCAGCAAACTCCTTCAGTGTGTCCTGAAATATCCTGGGCTGCGTTTCCCAAAAGCATCGTAAGCCTAAGTAGATCGTAAAACGATCGTACGATTGATCTTAATATTACGGTCTGTTTACCAATAACATTGTAACTTAAGGCACTTAAAAATCGTCGTAGATCTACGAGTGCTCTGGAGTAATTGTAAATCCCCAAGTGCATCGTAGGCTACACTCTCAGAAAAAAAAGGTACAAAAGCTGTCACTGGGACAGTACCCTTCAAAAGGGTTCTAATATGTACCATAGGTACTAATATGCACACTTTTGGTACCAAAATGTACCTTTGAGGGACTAATATGCACTCTTTAGGTACAAAGGTGTTCCTTTTGAAAAGGTACTGCCACAGAGACAGCTTTTGTAGCTTTTTTTCTGAGAGTGTAAGAAGACAGATCACTTTCTTTTTAATGTGTATATATAAATAACTAAAATATACAATCATCTGAATGTAATAGGAATATAATCATAAATGGCTATTAATAAATAAGTATGAATATTCTTGCCCACCTGGAGTGAGTGAAGAGCGTCTGAAGAGGGATTCGCTCTGACTGAAATACTGCTCATATTTATATGATCCGTTTATTTTCCCGTTTATGAGTTTCGTTTCAAAATGGGAACAACATTTACATATTGCAAAACTGTCAGGTTCTTTCTGGGTTGATTCTCTGGAAGCAAGTATCACAACTGAACATCAAATGATAAAAGAAGGAAGACAAATATCGAGCACAATTTGGCGTTTGTGAAACCCGTTTAGAACTTCATTGAACCAAAGCGCACATGCATGTGTGTGTCATAGTTAGACGGCTGTAACAGCGCATGAAGAAGGAGAAACTCAAAAGAGTCTTTGATAGTAGATTCAAACAAGGAAACACATAGAAGATAACTTTAACAAACACTAGGGGGTCACTAGGGGTATCACATACAGAAGTTGTTCATACAGTATACTGCTAACGTCATATAAGTGGTTACTATCCCAATAGTCTCAGAAAAGTGAGAGGTAAAGATAAAAAAAAAAAAAAATATATATATATATATATATATATATATATATATATATATATATATATATATATATATATATATATATATATATATAAAGTTATTTTCCAGCTAAAGTTAGTTTTGATTGATTCGCTTCCGTCACAACGATCATTTGTTATTAAATTAGGGGCCACCAAGACAACACAATTCTCTCTACACAGACTTTAAACGCGAACCTGTGAGAAACACTGATGGCGTTCACATGCGCATTAAGAATTGGTTTTATAGTTATGTGCGTTTGATTATATGTGTGCAGGTTTGTAATTCCCTACAAACCAAGCCTAAACAAATTACTGGTGTTTCCTTATAACTAGGAGCAATAAAGAAGAATACGGTACTGATAAAGAAGATGGCAAAGCTGTTACTGGAGTTTAATCAACAGTTTTTGAGTTAGTTACTTTTTGTCATGTTAATTTCAGCCCTTCATGGTCTTTGATTTAAAGAAATCAAAACGGACATGATTTGACTTTAATGTCCACGTTCTGGAAAATTTTCTCTTAACCACACAATATATCACAGACAATATATAAATATACGTTACTGCGTAGTGGTTGTTTTTGTATTTCTCCTGTGATTCCCTGTTACTCCATTGTTGATGTATTAAAGACAGTTTTGAGTTTGCTCCTACGCTTCATTGACACAGCCACCGATGACAGTGTGCTTGAGTATGACTTTAAAGACTTTTTCCTCAGGGTATTATGTTGTGTTGCTCTCAAAAGTTTGGATTTACTTAATGTCAAGTGGTCCCATGTAAGTTATAGACGCTGTAGTGATGGTAGCATTTGGGTTAGTGTTGGGATTAAGATTAGGTCAATACAACGCTTTCTACAGTCACATAATTCAGTTTAACACTGGCACTTCTAGTCTGGAGTCTAGTTTCTGTCTCCTTCAGGTTAAAAGGTAGGGTATAATACAGACTTTGTTGTTAAATAATCGTTGAGAGATCTGTATTAACACTAGCAGCTGTTCTCTTTCAAAAGGGAACTTGCACTGCGTTGAATGACGCTTTGGGGAACGCCTCAGACGTGACAGGTGTATGATGGTAGGCTATAGAGTTAATTCATTTGTGTACAACGTTAGTTTAACTGTTTTGGTTGAATGATTGCATCATCAATAAGTATGTAAATGCAAACAAGTGGAAAAAGATGTTGTACAATGAGATATGTTGTATATTTTTATAGTTAAACATGTTTATGTGTTTAAGCATGCTTATGTGCACTTATGTTGTCACGTGTTGGATTAACACTAATCACAGACATTTTGTGCAACTGATAGTAAATGTCGGTGTAGAAATTGTTGAGATTAAGAAATGTTTAATGTGACTGCATTGTTTTGTTTTTGAATGCTGATTCTGTTTTCTGAAAAGTGATCCACCTTTGAACGGCGAGCCAGACCCTGATCTACTATTCAGGAGAATCTTTGAGATTCAACCTAGGCCTTATTTAACCTCTGTTGGGTAAAATACACTGAATAATTATTCTGTTGTCCCGTTACAAGTGCACCCCAGGAAACCTTATAAAACAATGCAGTCATGGCCATTTTAATGTCAAAGCTGTTGATATCAGACTAATAAGCATGTTTCATCACAGCTGTTTAATGCCCAGATGAAGCTCGAGAGCAGAGACGAACTCCACAGCAAACAGAACCTTTCCCAAACATTGTTCTGCTTATGGGAACATTACAATATCCAGTTTTCTTAATGTTAGTGGAATGCTTTTTTAAGGTTAGAATGATGTTCCTGAAACATTCTTTAAACTTAATTTTTTATTAACAACTCAACATCTTACAGAGTAAATTCCTCTTCAAAAACGTTACTGATTAATATACTAATATATTAAATAATCATGGAGAACTTTATAATGACATTATATGCATTTTGGTTTTAATCTGTTTGATATGGTGAAGGTCTAATACAAGTCAGTTATTAAATCATGAATGAAAAAGACCAAAAGCATTTTCAGTAAACCAACCTGTACACCAAGAACAGTTACAAGATTGAATATATTAAACAAAAATTTAATTTTAGCTTCATTTATTTCAAATACCTTCCTATATGCTTACTTAGAAAAGATCACACAGTTTGGTGAATGTGTTGGTGAGATCAGATGTACATTTATTTGTTAATGGATATTTTGGTCTTGACATCTACATCAGTTGGGAAAGCATGATTATAGTTTTTATTTTACATTACAAAACAGTAACATATACAACAAAAAGGGCAATTAAAATGAATGTCTGAATAATTTCACAAGAAATAAACAGAATCTAAACTCCAGAGCAAGTGGTTCATTTACAAAGACAAACAGAGTTTATCCAATGTCATACAGAGCCAGAAAAATGACAATCAAACAGTTGCTCATCAAAAAATAAAATGAAATCTTTCAAAAAACAATTTTTTGTAAGTGAAAATTTAATCACATATTACAAACTCAATGTAAAAAAGAAAGAAAGTACATTTGACCTCATTTTCGTCACTATTTTCTAATAAGAGAAAAGCTCTGCTGTAATGTGAGAGTTTCTAGCCCTGAAATCATCAGATCTACAGTAGAAAATCCCAGAATATGTAAAACTTCTATAATTCAGAATTCACTGCTTTCAAAGACTGAACACTTTCTGCAGGATTTATTAGTTTAAATGTAATTCAGACTGTTCTTAAATTCAACAGCTTTGTCTTTCATCTGATCAATACATTTCAAAGTTTCTTGTGCTTTTTCACCTGTGTTTTTGTAATAATCAAACATTTGTAATAGAGTATTCTTTTTGTCTTCTAGTTGCTTATACAGTTTGCGAGTTTCGTCAATTTTCTTCAATTTTGCAGAATCCTTCTGAAGCTCTTTTATTTTCGCATAAGGTTTACTCAGACGTTGAATCACATTGTTGATTGGGTTCATGAAATCATCTGTGATCTTCTGAGTTTGATATTTGCTGTTAGTCAAATTCAGGCCCTTTAATTTATCAATGAGAGTTTGAGACTTCAGTTCATCAACAATTATTTGCAAATCCCTGAAATATCAAAACATTTTTCATAAGTAGACAGCACTGGATATTTGTTTTGTCTGTTTTATAGTTTAACAGCCAAATGGCACATATTATATTAAGCATTATGCACATTGTAACTGTCATGCTGTACTTTTGCACTATAGCAAACTAACAACACTATAAACTCCACAATAAAGGCTCCTTTGTTAACATTAGTTAATTCATTGGCTAATAGAGGCTGTGTTCTAGTTTTTATGTCCTTCTCTTGATAACTTCTCTCCGTCTCAGATGTACACTACCATTCAAAAGTTTGGGGTCAGTAAGATTTTTTTTTATGTTTTTAAAATAAGTATCTTCTGCTCACCAAGGCTGCATTTATTTGATTAAAAATACAAACAAATTTATTGTGAAATATTATTCCAATTTAAAACCGCTGTTCTCTATGTGAATATATAGTAAAGTGTAATTAATTCCTGTGATCAAAGCTGAATGTTCAGCATACTCCAGTCTTCAGAGTCACATGATCCTTCACAAATCACTCTAATATGATGATTTGATGCTCAAGAAACATTCATTATTATTATCAATGTTTTTTTTAATTCTTTGATGAATAGAAAGGGTCAAAAGAACAGCATTTATTTAAAATAGAATATTTTCATTAAATACATTATAAATGTCTTTACTGTAACTTTTCATCAGTTTAACTCATCCTTGATGAATAAAAGTATTGATTTATTTTATTTATTTACCCCTAAAATAAAATAAAATAATTCTTACTGACCCCAAACTTTTGAACGGTAGTGTTTAATGTTACAAAACCATAGCATCATGAAATAAAAATGTAAATAACTGTTTTCAACATTGATAATAATAATGATTGTTTCTTGAGCATCAAATCATCATATTAGAATGATTATATATATATATATATATATATATATATATATATATATATATATATATATATATATATATAACATAAGGCTTGTTTGAGATGCGCCTTGCCTCGCCTGAAATGTAGTCGAGAGTAGGCGGCTGCAGTGAGAGGAGGAGTGAAAAAAGCGCAGGCAAGCCGGACAGTTCTCTATTCTCGCAGTGGATCTGACACCTGTGAGATCAAAGATGGATATCGCGGGATTCACGCTCGTGCACAGTGTTGCTAATAAACTGGATGGAATTTAAGTTCTGTTGCTTTTATATGAAAATAAATATGATAAACAAGTCACCCAAAGTAGCCTACTTATTTAATTCCATTCCAAATAGGCTACATGTTTATCAATCTTTTTTTATTGAATACAGACAGATGTGTTTAATTATTTTTATTTTTTTTAAATAAAAATTACATTGCATAACCCAAAGAGATCGCACTGTCAGATAGTTTGGGAATATTCACACATAACGTATACTCATAAAACATGATCAGAGTTTTAAAATCAAACATTTTAAAAAAGAACGATACATCACGGTTGTTTAAACCAATGAACATTAAGCTGTGTCGTCAGCAAGTCGTTTCCCATCATGCTTTTGATCAGCGCAGTCGGTGGAGAGCAACTGCGCTCGACTGCAGAATCCGACAGGTGTGCCTTGCGCTCGCGAGAGATTTTTGACATACGTCAGCATGACATCAGAGCAAGGCGGACCGCACTCGGACACATTTCTAACCGGCATGCATCTCGCGCTGATCACCGGTGATTGATTCTGCGCAGATTTTGCTCATCTCAAACAAGCCTATATTTATTCAATAGCCGGCCGCCGCGTCAGGAAGTATCGCGTGATATCAGGTCTCGCGATGTAAACAACTGCTTTACGGCCAAAAGAAATCTGCTAAAATGCTGTCATTTTTGCGCTCCCTAACGCTGTCCGAACCCGAATGAAGAAGACGTTTTAAAGAATGTCCCATCTGCTTTGATGTCCTTGATCTACTAGCCTCTGGTGTCTGAGAATCACCAACGAGTTTTTACAACAGTGTTGTCAAATATATTCCGAAGCTGTGGGGGGAGCTCTAGAGAGAAATCTGCGAGCAAAAAGCGAGAATACAGCGAAGAAATCCCGAAACTACTGAACCAGAGCCCATCTACGGAGAGCCTGCCCACTCCCTATTAAGTCCTATTGTACCGAATTGTGGTTGTAGTTCCACCAGAGTTCCACTGGGGGCGATCGCCATGAGTGCAAAATGAATGGGAGTCTATGGGGCTAGACGGCTAAATTTGTCTCTTTCACCCGATTGCCGTTGAGAAATCTCAGATCTGATTGTAGATTTTGCAAGTTCAACATGGGTTTTAGGTCGAAAGTTGAATGAACGAGTACTTATGTCGTTTTGATTTCTTACAGGTTGAGTTGTTGTTGCCCATAACACGCTAGCATTCTGCTAATGACGTCAGCATTCTGACGTCATTGACATTTTAAAAAACTTTTTAAAGCAAATAAGTGACTCTAAAAAATCTAACACCCAGCAATGTGTAATTTCTTTGCATCTCCTTTCGAATATAACATTCAAATTACTAGACAAAAAATTATATCCTGAGAAAAGTGGATTTTGATGTGTATAGCGCCATAGACCTCCATTCATTCTGCACTCGTCCTGTGAGCGCCCTCATATGGAATCAGAGTGGAACTGCAACCAGTTCAGAAGCCGGAGGTGTAGTGAGAGTGAAACTTCTCGCCATATTAGACATTCTCTGACTGAACGCTGCTTTAACTAAGATGAATAAAATGTTGTAATAATAGTTAATGTTAACTAATGTAGTTAATTAATGTTAACAAATGAAACCTTGTTGTAAATGATTTACTCATATTTATAATAATCAGTTGATTATAAAGTTAATAAAGATAAAGTCAAAGATTTGAACAAGAAATACTTACTCTTCTGCTTGTTTCAATTCATCTGTATGAGATATTAAGCATTTTAAAAGATTACTCAAATAATGTATAACTAACAATAGTGCTGTGATATAAGTATTGTAGTGTCTTGGAGTAACCACTAGGTGTCGTGTTTGTATTACAAGTGTGTGTGTGTGTGTGTGTGTGTGTGTGTGTGTGTGTGTGTGTGTGTGTGTGTGTGTGTGTGTGTGTGTGTGTGTGTGTGTGTTTTCTGACCTGAAGACCACCATGATCCCATGTCTGTTGCTGTAACCGCTGCAAACAGAAGTAAAGTGATAACTTTAACTCAATGTATGTCATAGTCTGATTTATAGTGAAGATACTACAAGTATGTAATGATTTTGTGTATTTATTGAAGTTGAATGTCACATTCTTTGTTCTGTATTCCTGCAAGGATAAATGCATGAAATATGTTCACTCCTTGTACACTTGTGTCGATGACAATGCTATCTCACGGCCAGTTCGTACGAGTGAGGTTGTATGAATTCGTACAATTATCCACCTCGTAAAATTCATATGATCAGGTTGGTCAATGACATGACAATAAAGTAAAGGAAATCTCATCAATGTTAGAAAATTTAAGATTTCAAATTAATTAATCCATGATGCCAAGATAAAAACCATGACTCATAAACTGCTAAATGAAATGGAGACTCACGCTGGACTGAAGGATGATGTCAAACACTGTGATCAGAGACACTGCTTGATAAGGTCACCAGTCTGTGTGTGTGTTCAGATCTGTCAAACACACTGAGAAAAATCACCATGAGAAAAACATCTACAATTCAAAAGTTATCAATCTTTATTTCACCTGCTGAATTAAAACCACACACTAACTGTACGCTTTCAAAATCATCGATCAGTATTCCTTTCCAAATCATTTGTTGTTTTTGAAAAGATCCTATTAATTTATCTTTTTGAATTAAAATGTTTATTTTTAACAAATCAATTAACGAAATTAATTCATGCAGAAAAAAAATAGTGAGATTTAGAGATTTTTTCGCATCATTTCTAAAAACTACACTAGTGAAATAAATAAACAACTAAAATATATAACCATCTGTGTGTAATAGGAATATAATCATAATTTGCTATAAATAAAGAAGTATGAATATTCTTGCCCACCTGGAGTGAGTGAAGAGCGTCTGAAGAGGGATTCGCTCCGACTGAAACACTGCTCGTATTTATATGATCCGTTTATGTATTTATTTTCCCCGAGAGTTTCGTTTCAAAATAAGTTTACAAGGAGCAACAGACTTCTCTATAATGTTCTACTATTGCGAAACTATCCCGTTCCTCTTTTGCCTTTGGGTGTTTGTCTGGAAACTATTTATTTTCTCTTTCACTTCATGCCAAGTTTTCAGAGAAACACTGCTTTTCCAGCAAACTCCTTCAGTGTGTCCTGAAATATCCTGGTAGTTTTTTTCTTATTATACTGATGAATATCAGTGTGTCTGATCTGATCTGGTTTTGTTGTTGTTGCAAATCAAGTCTTGTCATCTTTATTTATATAGAGCTTTTTACAAAGTCACTTTACAGTAATAACAGGAAATTAATGCAACAATGATTGTTTGGTGGCCTGAGAATGCAGGATTTCTGCTCGGAGAAAACCCCTTGGTCCTGAGCCACCACTGCAGGGGTCCTCATGTACAGAAGGTTAAATGTGATTACGTTGGACACAGCTGCCATGAGACCCAACAGTCTCTGAAACTGTTTCACAGTGAGTGACTGGCCTAGTTTTACCCCTTCACGGCTGAGAGAATCGATGATATACGAGCAGAGGACAGATGTGCCTGCATCGTCGTCGAATCCCAAACCACGCCTAGAAAAGTGGTCCTCTGAGACGGCAGGAGCACACTCTTCTTGACGTTGAGCCTCAACCCCAACTTTCTTATATGAGACAGAACAACATCTCGATGCCGAACTGCCATCTGCTCGGATTGAGCTAAAATCAACCAATCGTCGATTCTAATTCAACACACGAATGCCCTGGAGTCTCAGTGGAGCCAGAGCTACATCCACGCATTTCGTGAAAGTGCAGGTTGATAAACCTAGGCCGAAGGGAAGAACCCGGTACTGGTATGCTTCACCCCTGAAAGCGAACCTCAGGAACTTCCTGTGATGAGGATGGATGGCTACATGGAAGTACGTGTCCTTCAAGTCTATCGTCACAAACCAGTCCTCTGCGAATCTGTGACACGATCTGTTTGAGTGTAAGCATCTTGAACCTGAGTTTCTGAACCCTGCGGTTTAGTTGGTGCAGGTCTAGAATAGGACGCAACCCCCCATCCTATTTTGGAACAATAAAGTAACGGCTGTAAAACCCTGACTCCCTGCTGGGAGGAGAAACCCTTTCTATAGCCTCCTTTCGTAGAAGAGTCTGTACTTCTTGCTCCACAACCAGAGCCTGCTCAGTGTCCACCACTATAGGGAGGACCCCTAGAAATCTGGGCGGTCGAGAACCGAACTGAATTCTGTAATCCTTGTCTATTGTGAGCAGGACCCAGCGAGATGTATTTGGCAGTAGCTTCCACGCTGCCAGAAAATCTACTAAGGGAACCAGTATCTCGAGACTGGCCTCTGGTTTTGGTCGAGCAGCCACTTTAACGGTGAAACGGTAGGGAACAACCAGCCTACTGATTTGGCCGTGTCCGTGGTGGCCCGAAGAGACAAATCTGTTGCAAATTTCGGCTGGCCACTTGATATTTAGTTTAGCGACAGCATGAGTCACAACCTCCATAAGCTCCTCATAAGCAGGTGTATGAGGTGGTGAATCCTCAAAATCCCCTGCATCAATACTTACAACATCCAGATTCTCAGAACTGGATAATTATAGCACCTCGCCTCAGGGAGAAGAAACCGCAGTGTGTGCTTGGGCATGCTCAACTCACAGACAGGCTTCACACAGTTTGCGTGTTCCCACCCATAAGGAAACGAGAGCAAGGGACAGCACACTGTTTAAAAGTTGAAGTGTACTCTCAGAAAACTACTAGTTTAGTAGTTTATACTGCAAGTGTACTTGTAAGTTTTCATTAAGTGAACATAACATTATACTTTACTATTTATATATTATTTTGCACTTACAGTATGCACTCACCTAAAGGATTATTAGGAACACCATACTAATACTGTGTTTGACCCCCTTTCGCCTTCAGAACTGCCTTAATTCTACGTGGCATTGATTCAACAAGGTGCTGAAAGCATTCTTTAGAAATGTTGGCCCATATTGATAGGATAGCATCTTGCAGCTGATGGAGATTTGTGGGATGCACATCCAGGGCAAGAAGCTCCCGTTCCACCACATCCCAAATATGCTCTATTGGGTTGAGATCTGGTGACTGTGGGGGCCATTTTAGTACAGTGAACTCATTGTCATGTTCAAGAAACTAATTTGAAATGATTCGAGCTTTGTGATATGGTGCATTATCCTGCTGGAAGTAGCCAGAGCCATAGAGAGAAAGAGTTGCGACACTCCCATAGGCCTCCGTTGTAAATAATGGCGGCGCTTTTAACCGCCCACTTCCGGGATTTGAAGATCGGAAAAGTTCCAAACACTGTCATTTTGGCGTTGGACCCCATTCACTTACATTGCTGCGCGTCAAGTTGTTCCAGAGTTAAGTTGTTGAAATATCGACCTCTTTTGAATTGTCAACTGTCTATTTTGTATCAGAGGCCCGTTGCGATGCTTATACTGGTCTTCATTTGTACATGCACAGCGTAATTATTTATATTTTATGTTAGTTGTTTCAACCAATTTTCAAGCACTTCCTGCTAGCTAGTTAGCTAGCGCGACTTCGTCAGTTAAGAGTTCGGTAATGAATCGCTGCCACCTTTATAGCAACTTTTATTTAATGTAATTTTTTGGGACATACTAACTTTTCATTATGTTTTATTGTCTTGAGTGAAGCGGCTTGTGAGAACAATGCTGGACCTCTAGGATTGTTATGGCCATCACCAGTCCTGTCTGTTTCATGGATCACCTGCCCCTGATTTTTGCTTTTCTTGTTCACACAAGCACACATTTTTGTTGTCTGTCATTGTTTAATAAAAATAGTTTATTTGAAAACCTTCATTTGTATCAGCAATGCTTAAATTCGTTTTTAATCTGTTATAGTTTTGATAATGTGTATGGCTTAATATTAAAATAATATTCTTAGTCTTAACATGATAATGTTTCACGTTGGTCCTGGGGTGGCCACTTTCATCAGAAGAAGTGAGCTATAGCTTCTAAGCGAATTCTGAACGGACCGCCACGGCAGACCTCTTTGCGTGATCACGAAGGTAGGCTAATGGCTGAATCAAAATTTATAAGCAAAATCACGGGAATCAATAGCCTAATAGGCCTACAGCCCAGTTGTGCTAAAATAAATATGAGACGTCCATCATCAGATGAATGATATGGAAAAGTTAAGTTAGAGCCGCTAAAGCCAGTGCTACTACCATGCGAACATGAACACTAAGCTTTTCCCTCCAAAAATATAGCCTAAAACTTGTCTCCAAATGCAAAACTGACATTAACAAAATGCAATAACAGCTGAAAAAGTACTTGGGGTGTGTTTTATATTTACCGTTCAATAATGCAATCGCTGCTGTCTGTCCCATAGAAGAACATGACAGCCAGCGTATGTTTTGGAACTATTGGGGCTTACATGAACCACGTGACAGCCATAGCGGCGACATCAAAGAGTGTCGCAACTCTTTCTCTTTATGGCTCTGGAAGTAGCCATCAGAGGATGGGTACATGGTGGTCATAAAGGGATGGACATGGTCAGAAACAATGCTCAGGTAGGCCGTGGCATTTAAACGATGCCCAATTGGCACTAAGGGGCCTAAAGTGTGCCAAGAAAACATCCCCCACACCATTACACCACCACCACCAGCCTGCACAGTGGTAACAAGGCATGATGGATCCATGTTCTCATTCTGTTTACGCCAAATTCTGACTCTACCATCTGAATGTCTCAACAGAAATCGAGACTCATCAGACCAGGCAACATTTTTCCAGTCTTCAACTGTCCAATTTTGGTGAGCTCGTGCAAATTTTAGCCTCTTTTTCCTATTTGTAGTGGAGATGAGTGGTACCCGGTGGGGTCTTCTGCTGTTGTAGCCCATCCGCCTCAAGGTTGTGCGTGTTGTGGCTTCACAAATGCTTTGCTGCATACCTTGGTTGTAACGAGTGGTTATTTCAGTCAAAGTTCCTCTGACCTCTAGCATCAACAAGGCATTTTCACCCACAGGACTGCCGCATACTGGATGTTTTTCCCTTTTCACACCATTCTTTGTAAACCCTAGAAATGGTTGTGCGTGAAAATCCCAGTAACTGAGCAGTTACTGTATATTCTGTATACATATTATATATATGATATATAATATGTATATTTAATAGGCTACTCGATCAAAAGAGTTAACACAACTACAAGCCAAGTATACTTTGAATACTTAATGATACTTTAAGTATATCTCGATCAAAAGATTGAGTACAAGTACAGGCCAAATATACTTGGACTTTTCTCTCAGTATAAGTCAAGTACACTTAAGTGTAATTTAAGTATATTTCTGAGAAGAACATAAAGTATATTTTTGAAAAGTATAAAAAATGTAGACTGAATGTATACTTTCTTATTTTTAGTTTAAAATAAGTATACTAATAGAACACTTGAATACACTTATTTTTCATAAGCGACACCATTGGACTGATTCTACAGGTGCTTCATGATGCAGCTCGAGTTCCCTTTAAAAGGGAAGTTCATTTGACCTCATTTTCTTCACTGTTTTCTGATAAAAGAAAACATTTTGCTGTAATGTGAGAGTTTTTAGCCCTGAAAGCAACAGATGTACAGTAGAAAATCCCAGAATATGTAAACTTCTATAATTCAGAATTCACTGATTTCAAAGACTTTGCACTTTCTGCAGGATTTTATACATCATAAAAGGCATACATTTGTAAAGATTTCGTGGTCTGCTTTGACTGTATTATTGATAATAATACCTGACAAATCAGTTTAATCATTTCTAAACAGATTTTAAACTTATTTGTTAATATATTCTTTGGCACTTTTAGTTTCATTCACAGTCTCCTGAAATTGAGCAGCTGTTTCTCTTATCTGATTAATACATTTCAGAGTTTCTGATTTGATTTATTTTGCTTTTGTCTCTTTTGCTGAAAATATGATACTGTAATGATCAAGATCAACTGATAGAGATGGGATTGTTTCCGTTAGTTGCTCAACCAGTTTGAGAGTTTTGCCAATTCTTGCGGTTTTCACAGATCTCACTCTTGTTAGCATTTCCTTATTTTGAATATAATCGACCTTCTCCATCTGCTGAAGCTCTTTTCTGTTATAGATTGTACTCAGATGTTGAATCATTGGGATGGTTCTGTTATGGACATGTTTTATGATCTTCACAATAGTCTTGATCATGTTCAGTGCTTCACCTGTTCCTCCAGCCATTCCCAATGTTAAAACAGGCCCGACGTCCTAGCCATCCCTAAATGCCCTCTGTAGTTGTATTGTGCATGGATTCAAGTTCATTAGTGTTGTCATTCAGCTCCTTTATTTTACCAATGAAAGTTTGATGATTTCTGTCAAATTCTGATTTCAGTCCCTTAATGCTTTGTTTCAATTTGAAACAAATCAAATCACAGAGCTTCTTCAGCCTGAGCTTCTTGCCTAACCAGCCTGAGCTTCACGTCATGCCTGCCCAGCCTGAACCCTCAGCCAAGATGGCCACCAGCTCACCGCTTGAGCCCTCAGTCAAGATAGCCAAGCCGATACCTGTTCCTGTTCCCGGAAGGATGAGACTCTGGACGGGCGGTCTCGGCGGAATGAGACTCTCTGGATGGGTCCTGTTCCCTGTTCTGTTCCTAGACCTGTTCCTGCCCCAAGGACTGTCCATGTTCCCAGACCTGTTCCTGTTCTTAGACATGTTCCTGCCCCAAGGACTGTCCATATTCCCAGACCTGTTCCAGTCCCCGTTCCAGAGTCTCGTCCTTCCGAGACCGCCCTTCCAAAGTCTCGTCCCGCCGAGACCGCCCGTCCAGAGTCTCATCTATCCGAGACCGCCCTTCCAAAGTCTCGTTCCGCTGAGACCGCCCGTCCAGAGTCTCATCCTTCCGAGACCGCCCTTCCAAAGTCTCGTCCCGCTGAGACCACCCTTCCTGAGTCTTCTGTCCCTGAGCCTGGATCTGTTCCTGAGCCTGAATCTGTTCCTGAGCCTGAATCTGTTTCTTAGCCTGAATGGGTGCTTGAGCCTGAGCCTGAATCTGTTCCTGAGCCTGAATCTGTTTCTTAGCCTGAATGGGTGCTTGAGCCTGAGCCTGAATCTGTTCCTGAGCCTAAGCCTGAATCTGTTCCTGTTCCTGAGCCTGAATCTGTTTCTTAGCCTGAATGGGTGCTTGAGCCTAAGCCTGAATCTGTTCCTGAGCCTGAGCCTGAATCTGTGCTTGTGCCTGAGACTGAATCGGTGCTTGAGCCTGAGACTGAATCTGTTCCTGAGCCTGAGTCTGTTCCTGATTCTGAGTCTGTTCCCAAGCCGGAATCTGTTCCAGAACCTGAGCCTGAGCCGGTTCCTGCATGCTGGTGGAATGCTCTCCCCACCCTCATCTGGAATGCAGAATCCCTGACAACTTAAAACATTCAAAAGACAACTTAAAACTCATCTATTCCTTTTCCCTTAAACCTCCCTTGTCTGGCGTATGCTACTCTGACCAATGCCTGAACTTCGTATTTTGAGTACTTCTTACATTGTTTTTGCCTCTTCACGCTGGCTCAATTAATTTAGTCCTAATTTGTAAGTGGCTTTGGATAAAAGTGTCTGCTAAATGACTGAATCTATATCTAAACCAACCCTTACAACAAAGACAGTTACAAGATTGAATCTATTGTCAACAAAAATTTGTTTATTTTAACTTCATAGCGCATTTTAAAAGATGATTTCAAATACCTTCCCATGCTTACTTAGAAAAGATCACACAATTTGGTGAATAAGTTGGTGAGATAAGATGTATACATTTATTTTGTAATAGATATTTTGGTCTTCTACATCAGTTTGGAAAACATGATTATAGTTTTTATTTTACATTACATTACAAAACAGTAACATATACAACAAAAAGGGCAATTGAAATGAATGCCTGTCAATTTTGACAAAATCAATATAAAAAAAGTACATTTGACCTCATTTTCGTCACTATTTTCTGATAAGAAAAAAGCTCTGCTGTAATGTGAGAGTTTCTAGCCCTGAAATTATCAGATCTACAGTAGAAATGAATATACCAGAATATGTAAACTTCTATAATTCAGAATTCACTGCTTTCAAAGACTGCACACTTTCTGCATGACTTTATACATCATTAAATGCACACATTTAAAGATTTCAGTTTAGAGTTTTATTGATAATAATACCAGACAGATCAGTTCAATCTTTTCTAAACGGATTTTAAACTAATTTGTTAATATATTCTATGGCATGTTTAATTTCATTCAGAGTCTCCTGAAATTGATCAGCTGTTTCTCTCATCTGAGGAATCAATTTCAGAGTTTCTGATTTGATTTCTTCTGCTTTTGACTTGTTGTGTGTGTTTGTTTTGACTGTGATTTTGTAATGATCAAGATTTTTTAATAGAGTATTGATTGTGCCTTTTAGTTGCTCATGCAGTTTGAGAGGTTTGGCAATTCTCTCCATTTTCAAGGATCTCACGCTTCTCAGTATTTCATTATTTTGAACAGAATCCACATTCATCTGCTGAAGCTCTTTTACTGCGTTATTACTTGTACTCAGATGCACAATTATTGGCTTGGTTAAAGTCAAACCCAAACCCAGTATGTCTGCGATTCCTTTTGCTAATCCTACCAATCTTCTCACAGTAGTTTCCTCTTTCACAGATTTAAGTTCATCCTTGATGTTGTTCAGTTCCTTTATTTTATCAGTGAGAGTTTGATGATTTCTGTGAAATTCTGAGTTCAGTCCCTTAATGCTTTGTTGCAATTCATTTACAAGTTTACTGAAATATAAAAAAAAAAAGAAAAAAAAAATGTTAGTAGAAAGCACTGGATATTTGTTTCATCTGTTTTATGGTTTAACAGCCAAATGGCACATATTCTATTAACCATTATGCGCATTGTAATTGTCATGCTGTACTTTTGCACTATAGCAAACTAACAACACTATAAAACTCCACAATAAAGGCTCCTTTGTTAACATTAGTTAATTCATTGGCTAATAGAGGCTGTGTTCTAGTTTGTATGTCCTTCTCTTGATAACTTCTCTCTGTCTCAGATGTACATCATTGCTAACGTTACACCAGTGTCCTTTACTGGCAGAACCTGCGCTAGTTCAACTCACTCAACTAGAATCATTTGTTTTATGCATCGTTCATGCTTGGGATGTTGAATAAAATATTATAAAAATGCACTGATAAATTTGATGATAATAATAGCATGATCTATGTAAAAACAGCCGGCTTAAAGTATCTACAAGTATTATATTATTATCTCATAAGTTAATTCATATATAGAGTTGTGTGTGTGTATATGAAATGTGAACACAATCATGTTCTTTTGTGGTTTAAGGAGCTGCTGAATACAGTATAAGTTACACTGTCCATATAAACTTCCCTCGTCCACTTGATGAGTAACTTCTCATTTTAAAAATGTTAAAATTAACTAAGATGAATAAAATGCTGTAGTAATAGTTAATGTTAACTAATGTAGTTAATTAATGTTAGCAAATGAAACCTTGTTGTAAATGATGTACTCATATGGAAAATAATCAGTTGATTATCAGTGTTGGGGAAGTTACTTTTAAAAAGTAGTGTTTGCTCGTTACTCGTTACTTTTTAAAAAAAGTAATCCGTTACTTTACTTAGTTACCCCATTTGGAAAGTAACTTTTTACGTTACTCGTTACTATTACGTTACTTTTATGTTGCTTGACTTTGGGCAGAACCCAATATCTGTTCCTAAATATGTAGACATAAAGTTATACAATGGAGGACATAACTAGGTAATTATTTTGTGCTCTTTATTATAAAAAATAGTATCAATTTTGAAAGAAAAAAAGTCCTTCTCATTGGCGCTGCTGTGTGCGGCAACTTTTATTCTCAGCCGGCTCTGCATCATGGTAGAGTGCGACACTCCGCGATGAGCAGCGCGCCCGCACCACTTCTCTCCGCTCCGCTCCCCCTATCCACCGAACTTTAAATTTCGGCAACAGCCAATAAAGCGCTCCTGCTCTCTAACACCGGTGCGAATCGTGTCTTGATAGCATAGGACCAAATGATATAGAAGACATAAGCTTAGTTTTCTGACACATACGACTCACTCTAAGGGAGTAGGAGAAAAAAAAAGAGATTTTGAGAGAAAAAAATATATTTTGTTTAAAAGTACACATATTCAAGCTTTCTATATATTTCTCAGGTCTGTGAGACAAGTACAGCTTATCTGAGTTTCGGTTCATTTACAATATGGAGACGAGCTCCAGTTCACGCGCTGGTGCCGTCATGATTATTTTGCATGCCATATTTACTTATTAAATTCAGGCAATTAATTGGTTGGTAAAACATTGATTAAAATTAAGATACAATTAATACACAACGAAATTCGTTTTAAAGAAAGTCTTTCTACAAAAACAAACTTAATAAAGTGGTCTAAATCATGTCTGCCCACTCCATTTATCTCCCGATATATTGCACAAAATTATGATCTTACTCATGCTTTTTACTTTTCATATAATCAACATAGATTAAATTATTTATTTATTTATTTTATTTAAACATAAATATGAAACTAAATAGTTTTCTTTAATTTACTTCTTATTAAATTCAGGCAATTGATTGATAAAACATTGATTACAATTAAGATACAATTAATACAAAACGAAATTCACTTTAAATACAGGTTTTCTACAAAAACAAACTTAATAAAGTGGTCAAAATCATGTCTCCACACAAAATTTTAATTTAATTTAAACATAAATATGAAACTAAATCGTTTTCTTCAGTTCTCAACAGTTCTCTTCTCTCAAGCGCGCAGCTGCGGCAGTGTCGCTGTCAAATATATGCATGGGAAAAGTAACGTTGCGCCGAATTGAAAAAGGAACTACGTCCTGGACGCCTTCTGTAAGGTCTCACAGGATGCTGACAAAGTAATGGAAGCTAAAGACGAGTTGGAAGCCGCTTATGAGGAAGAAGAGAAAGTTGCTTCCAAGGACGAGGTGGTTGCAGACATCAAAAGGACAGGAGAGGAATGTGAAGGGAAACTAGAGGAAGTTGAAGGGATCATTCAGAAGGTCCTATGGAATAACTTTGGCAACTCTGAACTCTCCTTAGCAATGATTTCAGCTGAAAAGGAGTGTGAGCGTTTTTCTTCTAAAATGCAAAGCCATTTTCTCCTAGCGGCCCTAAAGGCTTTTCCCTTTGAACCGCTTGAATCCGCGGATCTAAAATATCTGTCGCTTAAAACCGTTTTTCTGATAGCTCTGTCTTTAGTCAAACGAGTGGGTGATTTGCACGCGCTATCTGTTAGCCCTGCATGTCTTGAGTTCGGGCCGAATGACTCGAAAGTCATTCTCAGACCGAGATACGGTTACATCCCCAAAGCGATTGGAACCCTGTTTAGGGCACAAGTTATTTCCCTCTCGGCTCTGCCAGCATCCGATAGTGGGGACAGTGATAACCTCCTATGCCCTGTCCGGGCTCTGAGAGTTTACATCACGCGCTCCGCCGCTTTCAGGCGTTCAGAGCAGCTCTTTGTTTCCTTCGGCGGACGCACCAAGGGTCTCGCCGCCTCGAAGCAGAGCTTGTCCAGGTGGATAGTGGACGCGATAGCAGCAGCTTATGCCTCCAGACACCTGCAGTGCCCTCTGGGCATCAGAGCCCACTCCACTAGAGGCATGGCCTCGTCGTGGGCCTGGTCCAGCGGAATTTCTATTCACGATATTTGTATGGCGGCGGGCTGGGCCTCCCCGTCAACATTCGTGAGGTTTTATAACCTGGAAGTTCCTGCCCTACAGGCAAAAATACTGTCAGTATAAGTGACGTGTATGCTCTGCCCACTTCTCGTGTGCAGACTACGTTCATATGCTGGCGCTATTCTATACTCAGGGTGAAGTGTTTGACTCAGACCGGCTGATCCGCTCTGTTTCCTATTTCCCGTTATGCGCTGTTGTCGGTGCTGGCCCGCGCTGCTGGCCGCCCGTATTATTCTCTGTCGTGCGGGAATTTTTCTATTCATGTGAGACCCACTATGTTGTTTTTCTCCTACCCTTATGAGTGCTTATGTACTGTATGGGCTCGCTCTGCCGGCCCTACTGTTTGTACTGTTATATGTTTATAGACCGGCCGCGGCGCTCTATTTCATATGCTGCATGAAGTGCGTACTGCGCTGGCCCGTTCTCTCTGACCGGCCACATTTCCCAGCAGAGTGTTTTCCCCGGTTTCCCTGGGATTCATGGGCTGGATGCTCGGCGCACACGGCGTTGACAAAGGGTTCCCGATGCGTAAGCTAACCTTACGCAATACGAGAGACCTCTCGTAAGAGAACGTACTCGGTTACTAATGTAACCTCGGTTCTCTCTAGAAGAGGGAACGAGTATTGCGTAACCTGCCGTGTCGCGCCCAAGCGGCAACCTCCCCGTCTCTCTCTTGAAACCAACACGGAAGTGAGTTAAACTGCAATTCATTAACTGACCGCTTGGCCTGGCTGCAGAAGTGAGTCAAATCTGTATCTCCCTCATGTTAAAATTACCAACTTTACAGCAGAAAAAAATATGTTTACAGCCTGGATCTCTATGTGGCTTTGGTCTATACAGCTAATTTTGCCCTTCATAACAACTGTGAGGGGGGTGAATTATTTTATAACTCGTCCGTTTAGTTGATTAATATTTAAATTTAAGGGTGTGGCCAGTGGTCACTTGAGTGGTCACATTTACTTGCACTTCAAAGGCAATATATCTATGGTTTAACCCATTTGAGAGACGGCCAAAATCAGAATTTAAAATGGACTGGATAAGCTCTCTACGAACTTGAGCAATGCCGCGCTGACGGACCATGAAAGAGTGACTGACATGTATGCACATAAATCACTGTCACACACAAACACTCTCGAAGTAATACACAGTCTCACTTGTAGCCATGTCTTTTAACTATTATAATATTTCGAAGGGCAAAAATAGGAACGTTTAATTGGCTTTACATCATCAGCTAACTCGATCACTTCGAGCTAGGTGATTTCAGATAGCCAGGCCAGGCTCCTCAGCTCCACTCACGCTCCGCCTGTTTGCCTATTTTCTGTTATCCGGGAGTGACGCAAGGCCAAGATGGCGACGGCCGGCTCCGCCCACTTTAGGCTTCAAAAATGCTCTTCAGAAACCTACGGGTGACGTCACGGACACTACGTCCATATTTTTTTACAGTCTATGGTCGCGCCACGAGCTTTTGCGCTTCAGACTGCGAAAACCAGAATTTTAGCCTGTGAGCGCTGAATTTATACACGCTGGCCACACCCATTCTGACGGTTAGAAGGGTGTGGAGGGCGCGAAGCGCCCTCATTGGTTGCCGCGTTCAGAGCGCTCACCGATAGGCTTAAGCAGTTGCCGCCGAGCAGCCAATGAGCACGCTTATACAGCCTGCCTAGGTCTGTCGGCTGCTGCACTGCGTTGACAATACAAAATTAAGGATATTTTTTTGGCTTCAGATCTCGAAGAAAGAAGACTTTCCCGATGCGTAAGCTAACCTTACGCAATACTCGTTCCCTCTTCTAGAGAGAACCGAGGTTACATTAGTAACCGAGTACGTTTTACATGCTCTCAATAAAATAAAATAAAAATCCAAACTGGTGAAATAAATGAAAGAATCGCAGCATCCAACGATGTTAATATCATATATTCTAATGTTTTTCGTAAGCAAAGCCATCTACACGTAATTTAACGTTATTAATGTATGTAGTTTTGTCTCACCAGTGCACTTCAGTCAATATGCCGTGTCTGCCAAACTGCAAATGCTCTACAAATACTCCCTCAATGGCAAAGGCGAAGAAAACTGCAATAAACTGCACACACTGTTGCATTTGTCCATATTAGCGTGACATGCAATGTTTTTACCTTTTAGAACAGGTTCGTCTCTCACCACCTGAAAGCAGATGGTGCGTGCGCCCTTTCACGATTCTCGTCTCGCCTGAATCAAGCAATTTAAAGTCAACGTCACAATTCTTTACTAAATAAACGTAATGTCATTGGAATCGAGTACGTTTACAACACACTAAATATCCTGATAACACGCAGTTGTTAACTAAAAGTCAATACAATTCACTACATCTGACACAGGCCTAAATTTATTAAAATTAAAATGATTAATTCTGTTCAAAATATATGAATCGCTTAAACGTCATTAAAGGTAGGCATTATACATTCGATTTTCATATTTATGAATGTAAATTTAAGAGAACTTACCAAAAATTGATTGAATATTGACTTTTGTCTTCTGCTGTTCTTGCTGCTGCTTGCTCTTCAGTTTTCAAACCTGAATGCAGCGCGCGCAATCCCATAATGCCACATCACAGTAAATTGTTGTAAAAACATATGAGCTACAATGACAACACTTCATACCTGTAAATTAATTTACAGTTGATAGGGAAGTTTACTGTTAACAACTGTAATACTCCTTTTGACCCATAATGCATTGCAAATTACAGTAATAACTTGTAGAATTAGAAAACAATAATTCTCTGTAGAATTTCGCTGTAAAAACTACAGCAATTTTTTACAGTGTGGTTTTTAAAATAGTAGTATAAAAATGTATATTTTTAAAATCACTCGTTTACTCATTTTGGCACCCCTGTGGATGAGTGGCGCCCCTAGCATTTACCTATTCTGCCTATGCCGCGGGCCGGCCCTGATGCCGAGTGTGAACATACCATATGTGTCTGTATTAAAAACATGTTGAATGTATAGTTCCCCTAAACATCCAAGAAAATTACAGTTAAATATAGAAGAACTAATACTTGATCACTGACACTGATCAGAAGGTCACAAACCATGTCAGTGTAACTGCTTTAATTTCTTTTCTTTTTTTTTTTCACATTACTATATTGAATTAATATCAAGAGTTTAACTGTTTTGTATGGGATTTAATAAAAAAAAAATACAGGACTGTAAACTACTGGATAACCTTCAAAAGATGAAGTTACTAAGGGTCAAATCAAATATAAAATAGCACATTAAAGTTACAAGTCACAACTATATGATTTAACCACATTGTGTCCCTTTTCAGGTCTGGTATAAAGACCGCTGCTCATGTGGCCGAAATGTTCGCCCAATAGAGAAAAATAATGAAAATAAGAAAATAAGTAGAGGGAACAATGCTTGCAACACAGAGTTTATTTAATAAATTGCATTTTTTAATTTTTTTTTATTAAATGTAATTTATTACAGAATCATTATCTAGAGATTATTTTAAAGTGATTACACAAAGTATAAAGCTATGCTATATGAATATTTGTGTATTGGTATTATATAAGGTTATTTGAAAACATCAAATATTGAATATATATGAATATATATATATATATATATATATATATATATATATATATATATATATATATATGTGTATGTATATATGTATATATTCCCAAACTGCACCCCAAAAAATAAAATGAAACCTGAAAGTAAAGCATCTGATACATGATTGACAGAATTAGAACTTGTGCATTACAAGTGCAATCTGTCTTGATATTACAGAGGAGATTCCTTGGTATCCACTTTGATATTAGTGTAAGTGACGCCTTTGTATGTGCCCTTGGTTTCATACTCAAACACACTGCCGTCCTTGCAGGTCATCTTCACTGTGCCAGTGTAAGGCATGTCAAAAGCGGCTCTGCCAATAGTGATGGAAACATCCAGCTTCTTCCCTGGTGGCACATCTACATCTGTAGACAGATTTTGGGTTCTCTCTTCTGTGTGCTCCTGACCATAAGTGCTTACTGTTCCAACGCTGACACTGAATCCTGTATTAACTTCAGCAATCCCTGGAATCCCAGCCTTCACTTCCATTTTAAATGTTGCAGATAAACTTTCACTCACAGACCATGAAGATTTTTTGATCACTTTGCTTGAGCTTTCAACTTTTTGTTTTTGTGTGGTGGATGAGCTGTTCCTGTAACTGAGGGATTTGATTTCTTCTACTGCCACGTGTGGTATCAGTTGGTGGAGAGTGGGATAGTTGACATCGGTGAGAACTGTTGATTCAACTTCTTTGAGAAACACGAATCCCATGGAATCAATGTCGGAACCAGATCTTCCTTTAACTCCCAAACAATACCCAGACCCGACATCAACAGGATATTCTGTTTTTAAACCCCAGCTTGTCATATATGCAAAAAACTGTCTCCCCAGACTGGTCTTGAATTTGATGGCTCCAAGACGTGTTCCTGCTCCGTTCCCCCACAGGGACAGTGAGGTGAAACACTCACCAGGCTGGAACTGGAACTCTTGATACGGTCCTTCTGGTATACCATATTCTTCAACTCTCCCATCTGAAAGCCAGACCCTGACAGCCTTCACCTGCCATTCTCCCACCCAGACTCCGATCTTCTCTAATCTGGCACCGTTGTCCACACCAGTAAATACGAATTCATCACCTCCCTTTCCACCAATATTAAGTACAGTATTTATGCTGAACATCTTGAACATCTTGGAAAAAAATTCCATCTTGGAATTAAATCGATCTGAAAATAATATCAGACCAGTATTAACATCAGCTTTAAACTTTATTGCAATGTTTCCCAACCCAGTTTCTGTAGACACAACAACAGCACATGCTGGACTTCTTTCTTAATTGACCCATCCATTTCGGGTCTTGGAGTATCTACTAATAAGCTGACTTGAATCAGGTGTGTCTGAATAGGCAATCACTAAATGTGCAGTTCTGGCATGCCTCTGGGAAAAGGGTTGGGAAACATTAGCCGCTTTTCCACTGTCAGGCCAAACAGATCTAAGATACCCCTGCTGGTGCCAGTTCGGAGCTGGTGCCTACTCGCAAACCAGCTTTTTGCGTTTCGACAGCCAAAGAACCGTTTTTTTTTTTGGCATGGAAAATTGGTTCCAAAGCAGCACCAACTCTTTTCTGGACTAGAACCGTTCTTTTACCACGTCATGCTTACGTCAAACAAGTTACTAACATAAATATTCTATCATCCTCCGTAACGCAGTCACTATATTTGCATCTCTTATCTGTAAAACTAATGTGTTTTAAAGGGGAAATGAAGCAGTCAATCAAGTTTACATGATTTACAAGATGGATTTCCACTTTAATCAACAATTATAAGAAACATGACAAATGTAAACGTATAAAAGAAAAAGATAGAAAAACCGTTATATCTTTTGCTGCCAGGGCGCTGCCATTGTGTGCAGTATTCTAACGTGTGACGTCACGGGGTTGGTTGGCTTTAATAAACCTGGCTGAATGTATTAATATCACAACGTCAAACTGTCTACACCACGGAGTTTTGACCGCGAACAACTAACGTTAGGTACAGTCATTATTAGCTAACAGCTGTAAGCATGAACTAGCTAACACTAACTTAGTGTTTAGCTAACTTTAGTGGAGTTTATTAGTACCAGACAAAAAGACGACGTCTAACGTTAACATGTTAACAAACTGCACATGGAAACATTGTTCGCGATGTCTGCCATCATATTCATGTCTCTTGTCAACACCATGTAAGTTAGCATGTATTAATATATGCATTTGAGCCGATACGGCGTGGGAACCGAGCAGTGGTAAGTTACGTTGTTATGTCGAACAGCCGGTGGTGGTTTTGGGCGAAGAGCGGGTTGGTAAGTTGCAACGCGTGTGGCTGTTGTAAAGCGATGCCCACCGTGTCAGAGTCCATCTGCTGTATATAATAACATCTAACGTTAGACTTCATTAGTTGTTCGCGGTCAAAACTCCGTGGTGTAGACAGTTTGACGTTGTGATATTAATACATTCAGCCAGGTTTATTAAAGCCAACCAACCCCGTGACGTCACCTGTTAGAATACTGCACACAATGGCAGCGCCCTGGCAGCAAAAGATATAACGGTTTTTCTTTTTTTTCTTTTATATGTTTACATTTGTCATGTTTCTTATATAATTGTTGATTATAGTGGAAATCCATCTTGTAAATCATGTAAACTTGATTGACTGCTTCATTTCCCCTTTAAAGGCAATGACTGACACATTTGAATTACATTGCAAAGAGTGCTGGTATCAGTCCCACATGGAAAATGAAACCATATCCATACCAGCTGGGCCGGATTGGCACGGAAAGGAGCAATTAAGCACCGAGAACAGTTTGGCCGATGGTGGAAAAGCGGCTATTGTTGTGTAGTCCTGTGTACAGCGTATCTATAACACAAGTTCATGCCTTCATTTGGCGTACTCTTTACGCAGAAATCAACTTTCACATGCATCTGATACACAATATCCAGGTCAATTTCATTTTCGTTGATTATTATTTATTTATTTTTATCAATAGTAAGTGGAATTATTAGGCTATTAGTATTCTTATTTTGCTGCTTTTAAACTTCGGCTTAAGAAAGAAACTTAAAGCTTATTATGAAAATAAATTTAATTTCATAATTTTACACTCCCAACCTTGTGTCTCCAAAGCTTTGTTAATTTATTTCTCCTCTGGTGGAAGATATTAACATGTTTTCTCTAAAGCCCGAGACACACCAAGACAAAAGCTGTTGTTGCCTCTTGTCGGCTGTGTCTTCCCTTACGGAACAAAACTATATAGGATATATATACTGCAAAATATAATGCAATATATTTCATAATACATTTCCATATATGGGAAGTTAGTGCTTATTTTTTATTTAGTATAATGGAATATATGCATTGACAATGCTGGCTATATATTAATACATAAAATATTTATAAATGAAGACAAAAATAGCATAACATGTAATATTCACAATAGGTTTCATCCTTTACATATATTGCATACATGTTCCCATATAAATGTGAATGTATGTTCACACACATATTTCTACACATACATTCACTGAATGAGTTCCCAGCATGATTTGCTTCAGACTGGAACAAAGGTTAAAAGTAAGTGTTATTTCACTTGTTTTGCTCAATATGTATATAGGGGGAGATATCTTAGCTTTTAATGTTCTATTATTTTGGAATTTAAAAACTTTTTAAAAACTTTTTTTAAAGATTTTTGTGGTAACCATTGCGTTGAAGAGCCTGTGGTTCGGTTGACCTGACAATTGGCTTAATTCTAGGGATGTTATATATAAAGCTTGTGATGCTTTTATAAAAACACTGTGTTGGAGCATTGAAAGTGTTGACACAGTGCTCAACTTTGCCATCTGGTGGCCAGTAAAAATACGTACTTCAACTTTATCATTCAGATGTTTTGTTCCCTTTCAAGGGAACTCGCGCTGCGTCGAGCTGACGCTAGGGGAACGCTTTGCGTGATGATGTATTGAAGCACATGTAAAATCAGTCCAATGGTGTAATGGGACGTCAGAGGCGGGGGACGTCATGAACCAGGAAACTATAAAAAGCCTGCCCAAACAGAACAGCGACAGCTTCTGTGTCTTCACAAGCGATCTGTGTGATAAACTGTATTTGTCTATTTGGTGTTGTCTGTACAAATATATATGGCGAGTCAAGATAAGCAGCAGTTCAGATTGTGTGTGCACCCATGCCCACGCTATTTAACGGGTGGGGACACACACGTTCTGTGTGTTGCATGTTTGGGAGAGGAGCATGCACAGTCAGCGCTCGAGGGCGCTGGCTGTGAGCACTGTGAGGTGCTTCCCTTGCGGACGATCAGATCCCACCTGGCGTTCTTTTGCTAGGACGCCCAGGCTCGCGTTCCCCAGGGCTCTGGTCACGCTGCTGCTGAGGCACAGCAGCGATCACAGACTTGGGGTTTGCAAATGGATCTGTCACCGGGGTTTGAGACATGCCCAGCCTTATCTCAGCCCTCGCCTGACAGATCCAGTGCCTTCTCTCAGGGTTTGGAAGCACGCGCTGCGGTTTCTTTCGCCCTGATTGAGGGACCAACACTACAGCTATCCAGTTCTGAGGAACTGGATGTTGTTAGTGTTGAAGCACGAGATACTGAGGACTCGTCACCTCAGTCTCATGCTTTTGAGGAGCTTGTTGAGGTGGTGACAAGAGCGGTCGAGAAATTAAATATTGATTGGCCAGCAGATAAGCAGGACGTTCGTTCAAAAAGCAAGTTGGACGAACGCTTCCTGCCCTCTCGCTCACATCCTCAACGCCGGGGGCTTCCGTTTTTTCCCGATCTCCACACCGAGGTGTCGAGATCGTTGGAAAAACCAGTGTCATATAGAGTATTTAATACACAAACATCACATTATTCCTCTATTATGAACTACAAAGAGCATGGTTATGGGGAAATGCTGAAGATGGAAGAGATGCTCGCAAGCTATCTCTCCCCTGAGTCAGCTTCCTCCATGAAGTCCCCGTTATTGCTCACTAAACCTGTGAGAACTACATCAGCTTTAGTGGGGAAGGCTTATTCAGCGGCTGTGGTCCTGGTGGCCACTAAGAGACATCTCTGGCTTAATCTAAGCAATATAAAAGATAAGGATAAATATTTAATGGATTCGCCTCTGTCTACTTCTGGCCTCTTCGGCGACGCTGTTAATTCAGTTGTGGAGAGGTTTCTGGAGTCTTCTAAACAGGCAGCTGCTTTCCAGAAACTCCTTTCCGCCATACTCATGCCTCCGGGGCTGCTGAGCGGGAGCAGCCCCAATCATCAAAAGTCAGCTCCTCACACCGTGCCTCACAAAAACAGAGCGTGGCTTCCCGTGCTCCCCCAGAAAAGGACTGGGGACAGGGAAAGCGTGCTAAACCGCAGCCTTCAAGGGGTAAGATGGATCTGAGGACCGTCATTATCTCCAAGAAGGCTGCGGGGAAAAGGTCGTGACATCCGAGGACACAGGCCGTCGAGGGCAGCCCCCCCCCCGGTTAACACCTCATTACACGGTGCCCGTCTCCCTTCGGTGCCCTCAGGGGACCGTTATGCTAACCCTGCCACCTTGTGTGCTTCAGGGCGCAGCGGTCTCTGGTGAGCACATATCTCAGTGTCCACCCGGAAACGTAGTGGTCCTGGGATGCCCGGAGGGTCCCAGAGCAGCCAGTTCAGTCGTTCCCTGCCGGTTCGCCGTTACAGGGCGATGGACTGACTGCTCAACAACAACTAAATCCAGAAGCCAGTCTCGAGAGGCTGTCTAGTAATAGTTTTTCACACAGAGGTTATACCTTTTGGCCTGCTGCACATGAGACCTTTGCAGTGGTGGCTCAGGCCACAGGGTTTTCCCCGAGGGGCAACCCCTTCCGCCTGATCAGGGATACGCGGCGTTGCCTACGTACCCTGGTTATGTGGAAGAAACCGTGGTTCCTGTCCCAGGGCCCCGTGCTGGGAGCCTCTTGTCGTCGCATGATGCTAACGACAGATGCCTCCCTCACGGGCTGGGGAGCGATCCTGGAAGGACGCTCAACTCAGGGTCTATGGGGGGACCAGCACCTCTCCTGGCACATCAATCGCCTAGAGATGCTGGCCGTTTTTCTTGTTCTCAAGTATTTTCTTCTAGACCTCAGGGGCCACCATGTGTTGGTCCGTTCAGACAATACATCGGTGCTCGCCTATACAAATCACCAGGGGGGCTTGCGTTCGCACCCGTTATGCAAACTGGCGCACCAAATCCTCCTGTGGTCTCAGGGGAAGCTATTGTCTCTCAGGGCAGCTTTCATCCCAGGGGCCCAGAATATAGGAGCAGACATCCTGTCGAGACAGGGGCCGAGGCCCGGGGAATGGAGGCTCCACCTGAGGTGGTGGAGCAGTTATGGAGGATGTTCGGCCAGGCACAAGTGGATCTGTTTGCGTCTCAAGAGACGTCTCACTGTCCACTCTGGTTCTCCCTCACGCATCCAGCTCCTCTCGGACTGGATGCCATGGTACAAACGTGGCCGAGGTTTCGTTTGTATGCTTTTCCCCTGATCTCTCTGCTCCCGGGAGTTCTGGAGAGAATTCAAAGGGACCATGTATGCCTACTTCTTATAGCCCAGCGGTGGCCAGGCAGAGTTTGGTTCCCCGATCTAGTGTCTCTCCTTGACGGGCCTCCTCTGGAGCTACCCATCAGGAGGAACCTTCTGTCCCAAGCAGGGGGCTCTATAATTCACCCCCGACCAGAACTGTGGAATAGGAATAGCTCATCGGGTCAGGTCTTTCAACCGAGGTTGTGGAGACCATTCTACAATCCAGAGCTCCCTCCACGAGGAAGCTTTATGCCTTGAAGTGGAGACTTTTCACTTCATGATGTAGTAACCGTCAACTGGACCCTACTGTCGATGACGCACTGGAGCCGCCGAGCTCCTGGCCCAACCCCTACTGTCGATGACGCACTGGAGCCGCTGAGGCTGGCCCTTTCCCTACTGTGGATGACACACTGGAGCCGCTGAGCTCCTGGCCCCACCCATACTGTCGATGATGCACTGGAGCCGCTGAGGCTGGCCCCACCCCTACTGTTGATAACGCACTGGAGCTGCTGAGCTCCTGGCCCCACCCCTACTGTCGATGATGCACTGGAGCCACTGAGCTCCTGGCCCCGCCCCTACTGCCGATGGAGCCGCTGAGCTCCTGGCCCCACCCCTACTGTCGATGACGCACCGGAGCTGCTGAGCTCCTGGCCCGGCCCCTACTGCCGATGGAGCCGCTGAGCTCCTGGCCCCACCCCTACTGTCGATGATGCACTGGAGCCGCTGAGCTCCTGGCCCCACCCCTACTGTCGATGATGCACTGGAGCCGCTGAGCTCCTGGCCCCACCCCTACTGTCGATGACGCACTGGAGCCGCTGAGCTCCTGGCCCCACCCCTACTGTCGATGACGCACTGGAGCCGCTGAGCTCCTGGCCCCACCCCTACTGTCAATGACGCACTGGAGCCGCTGAGCTCCTGGTCCCGCCCCTGCTGTCGATGATGCACCAGAGCCGCTGAGCTCCTGGCCCCACCCCTACTGTCGATGATGCACTGGAGCCGCTGAGGCTGGCCCCTCCCCTACTGTCGATGTGGCTGGCCCCGTCCCTTCTGTCGATACTAGTTACTGTCAGTACTATTTACTACAGCCTACAGTTTGCTAGCTAGCCATGGAGGATTTATTACAAAGGATTTATTTATTTATTTATTTTTGTATGTGAAGAGCGGAGAATAGTCTTAGTCCTTTCCGTCTAGTCTAGAAGCAAATATAGTGTTTTAAATATCTTGTGCATTGCGCTTCATCTTTTGTATCATGATATTTTGATCATGAGATTTCAACAACAAGAAAACTGAGCGCTCATATTAAACTGTATATCCTCTACGTTGTTGAACACGTAATGTGATGCAGGTAGTGCCTCAGATGCGCCTGTTCCAGTGACAGACAAATCTCTCATTCACTGGTCAAAAACCTTGTAACTCAATTTGAGCTTGATTTTCATAAAATGAAAATATTATAATGATACGTGCAACTGTCTGACCATAGCTATATAAAGCCACAATAAACACAATAAACAAAAACAACTAAACAGTGTTTAAATACAAGGTTTCCGCCCGACAGTGACGATATGTAAATTTGTTGTCTTAGCATGCCACGTAAAGATTTTAACCTTACTGGCAATTTTGTTATATTTGTATATAGTGGTGTGCCGTGGAATTTTCTACTTCTCAAAATTGTGCCGTGGCAAAAAATAAATTAAAAAATAAATTAAAAAAATTAAACACTACCAGGGAAACACTGGTTAAAAGTATAATCCTTGTTATGTGCTCAGAGGATATGGGGCCCGTTTTTTTTTTTTTACTTTCACTTTCTCCACCTCTTAGGGCGGCGCTATTGGCTGGTAATGCTGTCCATCACTGGCTTACACCTGAATGGGCGTCCCGGTGATAAAAGGCTGATGCAAACCGGAAAAGGGGGAGATTAGGAGGGACCTGATTCTTTTGTTCTGTCACTTTCATTCACATTTTTTGTTTCCTTTTCACTGTATGATTTTTTGTTTTGTTTTGTAAGAACTGATTTTCCTGCTAAAACAAAACGCACCCTGCAATAAAGCCATAAAATGCCCCCTGGACAGCAAAGACAGAGCACAGAACCCTGTCCTGCCCAAACTTATCTCCTTGTCCCTTTGTTTGACTTCAACTCATCCCCCCTCTCCCTCCTCTTCTCCGTCCTCAAGTCACTGAAAGTTAAATTAAGAATGTCTATTTAACACATATGGTGTATCTTATGAATATGTTGTTTTTCCTTTTCATGTTTGGTATCATTTTAAGGGTCTCAGTGCGATTGGTAAAATGGTCTTAATTTCATTGCAGTCATTGGTTTAATGAAAAAGATTGAGAACTTAGGAGAATCCTGTATCTCCTCTCTGGCTGATATCTCTTTACGATATCTCCCGAAACCAGGTGCTACCCCCTTGGGGTACATGGATTGGCCCAACCAACTCTAAACAACATTTGTATAACCCCTGTTGTTCTGGTCTGGTATTTAAGGCGAGGGAATAGAATACACTTTGGGAATCTTTTACCAGGATCTTTCCCCCACAGTAATGTTTCAGTATTTTCCCGTTGGAAGGTCCTGACACATTACTGTGTCTTTGTCAGGAAAACATTACTTACTTTTAGAGTCATCTTTGAGTAAATGATGTCATGTATTTTTGAATTGGCTTTTTATAATTTACTTCTGTAATTGGCATGATACACTTTTACCTGACAAATAAATGTTACATCTTGATTTATTCTGAAGTATTCTGAAATCATTGTTTTAATATATTAAGGAGGCTGGTGCTACCGCAAATCTTAGTTAAGGTAGGTCAAACTAAAGGCGCATGTATGAACGGAGCAGTAGGCATGTCATCATGAAGACCTTTTGATTTCTGTCTATCACTGGTTTAGCAAGTTGTATGGAAGTGGCTAAATTAAACTACACTCTCTAGTTCGAGTGAGCAGTAGGCAACCGACTTTAGGGGTATTAGCAAACCCTACATCCTCTGACTGAAATCAGAATTAACTGGTTTGTGTCCGTGAGAAACACGATTTGGCCGACGTGATCTCTAAGCGGCATTCGGGTCCATAATGATTTAATAACTGAAAGTATGGGATACTCAGAGTAATCAAAGATCTAAATTAATTCATAATCAATATTTATGATTGTTTTCTAATCCGAAATACGATCTAAATTTGATTATCATTTGAAATTGGAGTCAGATTACGCATAGAGCTAAAGTAATACTAAAACTAAGTTCCAATAAATTAAGTGAACTTCACTGGATCGCTGAAAAGACATACACGCTTTAAACCTTCGCCAGGCCGTTGGATTCCGTCGTTGGGCCAATGGATGGTCCTTACAGTTTTTCCCAGTGGTTTGTTGTTTTGTAGCACGTTTGAACTATGAATCTTTATTTTTCCTTTTATTAGGGCCCGAGCACCGATGGTGTGAGGACCCTCTTGGAATTGCTCCATTTATTATTATTATTAGGGCCCGAGCACCGATGGTGTTTGGACCCTCTTGGAATTGCTCTGTTTATTATTATTATTAGGGCCCAAGCCCTGAAAGGGCGAAGGCCCTATTGTTTTTGGTAGGATTATTAGGGCCCAAGCCCTGAAGGGGCGAAGGCCCTATTGTTTTCGTTAGTTACTAAAAGTTCCCAATACTTCCCAATACTTCAGGAAAAGCTGCATTTCGAAACTTTGCTGCCGTACCATGAGTCCAGCAGGCAGCAGGCATCATGATATGACGCAGCGCCTGAAAATAGGTCTAGTAGGTTAGACAAACTTAGTCCAGGTCACGTTGGAAGTTAAGGAGCTGGGGACTATTTTCAGGCACTGCGTCATATGCCTGCTGGACTCATGGTTCGGCAGCAAAGTTTCTTGATTATTACCGAGGAATGAGAGTATAGTTCCTAGCCATATCAGCCTAGAAAATCACAACTTTTCATTTTCCGTCGGTCTTAGTACACGATGTAACTACAGAAGAGTCTAGTTTTAAATAGGAAAAATATCGAAACTCTTTGGTCCTTTTTTTGAGAGAGATGCTAATGGACTCGTCCGATTCAATGATCTGGCCAGACCCGGAGATCGGCTGAATGGATTTGAAAACGGTAAAACTCAACTGTTTAACTTTGGGGAAGTTGTAAAATGAGCCTATTTACAAAAAAAGTGGAGTATCCCTTTAAGAGATATTGATGTTGGTCTCAGGTCGGGTTCGGGCTGAAAAATTGCAGACGTTTTTGGGCTGGGGCGAACACCATGGGCCAGGTCTCGGTTAGGGCTGGATGTTTTGTCCCGTGCAGGGCTCAAGGCAGTATGCTAGCTGTAGCCATTTTACCTCCAGTCTTTGTGCTAAGCTAGGCTAGCGGTGGGTGCGTCAGACAGAGTTACAGCACACACAGAGATGAAAATGGTATGTATGGACTGATATAACTCTGGGGGATTCGGTGAATAATTAAAGTCCCAAAAAGTTGGTGTGTTCCTTTAAAGTGCCCCTATTCTGCTATTTTAAAGTTTCTAATGTTGTTTTGGAGTCTCCTATAACAGGTTTACATGCAAAGGTTAAAAAAAATAAAGTTTAATTTTATTATAATATACAGAAAAGTTTGTCTTGTATATTTTTTTTATTAGATCAGATACCATTATAAGCTGTCAAATGGTCATGTTACAATGAACTCCACCTATGGGGCATGTTGTCACATTTCACTTCCATTCTATCGGGGTATATCAAGAAAAAAGTATACACTGTATTAATAAAACAAAACCACATAATTGTACTAGACATGTGGGAAATTAATGTGGGGAAAAAATAAATACTCTGAACCCTATAGATTTACACAAACTAAGAAAGTCAAAAAGCATTTATGTAGCATGTCATGTCCCACCCTCCAGCACCCTGACATTAGGCTTGTTGGACTTGAACCGGCGCTGCACAGACCGATCGGTGAATTACACCAAAGTACCGCAGGAGCGAATAGAAAGTAGATGGCTCCTAATGCTTTTGAGTTGCTCTCGCGGTACTTTGATGTCATAAACCGATCGGTCTGTGCAGCGCCGGTTCAAGTCCAACAAGCCTAAAATGTTCCCGCAGCTCCTCAACATAAGACGTACCAAGAGGAAAACAGTGGACTCCCTCTGTATCTTTACCTGTGGATGCCACTGTTGGACAGTGTTACTTTAGAAAAACTAGTGATTTACACACTTTTTAATGTCACATTTGGTAATATTTGCATTGATATATTTTTATAATATGGATTTTTTCTCATCCAGTTGTTTGAGGTGGCACCGCCTCCCTTGCCTCATCAGGGGAAATGCCCAGATCCAGATTGATAATTATTTTCGTAAATATAACCCCAAACCTTTCCCTAAACCTACCCATAACATTTTAAACCTAACTTAAACATATTTTGACTTTTCATTTAAAACAACCTGTTGGAATGCTGTTGCTAGACAACCAATTAAAGTCAATGGGTAAATTTTGTGTAAATAGCAAGGCAATTGAAAACATGAACTCGTGCTATAGATACGCAGTGGGAAAAAATCGGGCTCAATAAAATCATGCAAAATATTAGAAACTGTTAGCTAGCTACATCTTAAGTCAAGTGCCCTTGAGTGAAAGTATACTTACATGAATGACTGCAGTCTGAAATTGTTCTCAAGAGCAGCTCATCTGGTCAAAGCTGGAAAAGTGAGATGTGTTTGGTCAGTCTGCTGCTTAAATACAGCTCCGAAGGAGACAGGCGGTCCTTAAAACACACCCAGGGCAGTGTAATCAGCTCCACCCACCTCACAAAGTACAGTGACATTTTAAAACCATATGGAATGCTGCTTGCAGTGGTGTGCATGGGAGGGGAGGGGAGGGGAGGGGAGGGGAGGGGAGGGGAGGGGAGGGGAGGGGAGGGGGAGGGGAGGGGGAGGGGAGGGGAGGGGGGCGTAGCACCAAATGTTGGGCCCCAGTCACAGAACCAAGGGGCGGGTCCCTCACAACAGCACAATATATACACTCACCTAAAGGATTATTAGGAACACCATACTAATACTGTGTTTGACCCCCTTTCGCCTTCAGAACTGCCTTATAGTTAGGGAAAGTTAGGCTTTTTTTTCCCCAATCTGCAAAAAAATTTCTTACCAATAGCTTTTTTTACCATGTGTTCCTATAGGTGTCTAGTAACACCTCCCAATTTATCCACGGCCAAATCCTCGGGGAAACGCCTGGAGAGGCAATCAAAGTTGGGGTGTTCATGGGTAAAAATTATGATTTTTTTTATTTTTTTTATTTTTTTATATTACCTTTTGAGATGTCTAACTAGGGGTTTTTAGGGGTGCTGAATCTATCCCAGCCATTAGTTTTGAGTAAAAATGACTCCAAGTCCATAGAAAAACCACATAAAAATGGTTTTAATGAACAATTACAAAACAAAACTTACTAAATCAGTTTAAAATTTCATCCAACTCCCCTACATGTCAAGTCAAGTCAAGTCAAGTCATCTTCATTTATATAGCGCTTTTAACAACGTAGATTGCTTCAAAGCAGCTTCACAGAGATAAGCGTATAATTTAAGGTAACAGAGATTGTTTTGGCTTTATAGCAGAGTTAAGTTATTTTCCAGCTAAAGTTAGTTTTGATTGATTTGCTTCCGTCGCAACGATCATTTGTTATTAAATTAGGGGCCGCTAAGACGACACCATTCCCTCTGCACAGACTTTAAACGCGAACCTGTGAGAAACGCTGATGGCGTTCACATGAGCATTTAGAATGGGTTCTATAGTTATGTGCATTTGAAATACGCAGGTTTAGAATTCCCTACAAGCCAAGCCTAAACAAAGTACTTGTCTTTCCTTATAAATTTTGATAAAGAATTTTATTTTATTTTGTTGCTTTGGGGTAGGAACGCGAAACGAATTTTCCCAACAACGCCTTATCTGTAGAGTGGTAAAGGGATCCTCCATAGGGAGAGACTAGTTGGCACTTCAGCACTGCGTTGTCATCGGTCCAGGCGAAGGTCCTTCGTCAGATCTGGATACGGCCCGGATCCGGCAGGCTGCAGGAAAACCTCGGGATAAACACAGACACTAAAATTAGCGTAGATGCCATTCTTCTCATGATGTAACGAGTACATCAGGATTTATGGGAAGTGTTCCCGGTTCCGGCTGACCTAATCTATGCAGCCTAACATTAAATTATAGAAGTCTATAATGTATTATGTGAAAGCTAGGTCAAAGAGATGTGTCTTTAATCTGGCTTTGAACTGACAGAGTGTGTCTGCTTCCCGGACAATGGTAGGAAGACTGTTACAGAGTTTTGGTGCTAAATAGGAAAAGGATCTACCGCCAGCAGTCGATTTTGATATTCTAGGTATTATCAACTGCCCGGAATTTTGAGATCGCAATAGACGTGACGGACTATAATGCGTTAAGAGCTCGCTCAAGTACTGCGGAGCTAAACCATTTAGTGCTTTGTAAGTAATCAGCAATATTTTAAAATTTATGCGATGTTTAATAGGGAGCCAATGCAGTTTTGACAGAACTGGGCTAATATGGTCATACTTCCTGGTTCTGGTAAGAACTCGAGCTGCTGCGTTTTGAACCAGCTGTAGTTTGTTTATTAAGCGTGCAGGGCAACCACCCAGTAGAGCATTACAATAATCTAGCCTTGAGGTCATGAACGCATGAACTAATTGTTCCGCATTTGTCAATGAGAGCACATGGCGTAATTTAGATATATTTTTAAGATGGAAAAATGCAGTTTTACAGATACTAGACACGTGACTTTCAAATGAAAGATTGGTATCAAAGAGCACACCCAGGTTCCTAACTGACGACGAAGACTTAACAGAGCAGCCATCAAGTGTTAGACAGTATTCTAGGTTATTACGTGAGGAAGTTTTTTGTCCAATAATTAGAAACTCTGTTTTTTCAGAATTTAGAAGTAGGAAATTACGGGTCATCCAGTTTTTTATATCCGCTATGCATTCCGTTAATTTTGTGAATTGATAAGTTTCGTTAGGTTTTGAAGAAATATACAGCTGAGTATCATCAGCATAACAGTGAAAGCTAATTCCATGTTTCCTAATGATATCTCCTAAGGGTAGCATGTACAGAGTGAACAGCAGCGGTCCTAGTACTGAGCCTTGTGGTACGCCATACTGAACTTGTGATCGATGAGACATCTCATCATTTACTGCTACAAACTGATAACGGTCAGATAAGTATGATTTAAACCATGCTAGTGCATTTCCCGTAATGCCAACATAATGTTCTAATCTATTTAAAAGAACGTTGTGGTCAATGGTGTCAAATGCAGCACTAAGATCGAGTAACACTAATAGCGAGATACAACCATGATCGGATGATAAGAGCAAATCATTTGTGACTCTAACGAGAGCAGTCTCAGTACTATGGTACGGTCTAAATCCGGACTGGAAATCCTCGCAGATATCATTTCTTTCAAGAAAGGAACACAGTTGTGAGGATACTGCCTTTTCTAGTATCTTTGACAGAAAAGGTAGATTCGAGATCGGCCTGTAATTGACTAATTCTGCAGGATCAAGTTGCGTTTTTTTAACAAGCGGTTTAATCATAGCCAGCTTAAAGTTTTTTGGTACATATCCTAGAGACAAAGATGAATTAATGATATTAAGAAGAGGATCTAGGACCTCTGGAAGCATCTCTTTCAGTAGCTTAGTTGGTATAGGGTCTAACATACATGTTGTCGATTTAGATGATTTAATGAGTTTAGTAAATTCTTCCTCTCCTATAGCAACGAATGAATCAAATTTTTCCTCAGGGAGACTACAATGCACTGCCTGATGCGATATTGTAGTAGACGGTTGCATAGTTATAATTTTGCTCCTGATATTATCAATCTTATAAGTGAAGAAGTTCATAAAATCATTACTGCTGTGCTGCTTGGAAACTTCTGGGCTTGAAGCTTTATTTTTCGTTAGTTTAGCCACCGTTTCAAATAAATACCTAGGATTATGTTTATTTTCTTCTAATAGGGTTGAAAAATAAGCAGATCTAGCAGCTTTTAAAGCCTCTCTGTAAGTAATTGAGCTCTCCTTCCATGAAATGCGAAATACCTCTAGTTTTGTTTTCTTCCAGTTGCGCTCCATTTTTCTGGCTGCTCTCTTAAGGGCCTGAGTGTGCTCGTTGTACCACGGCGTTGGACTATTTTCTTTAATCTTCTTTAAGCGCAACGGAGCAACTGTGTCTAAAGTGCTGGAAAAGAGAGAGTTAAATGTTTCTGTTGCAATATCAAGTTCGTCTAAGCTATCTGGGATGCTAAGATGATGAAACTGATCAGGAAGATTATTAATAAAGCAATCTTTAGTAGCAGAAGTGATAGGTCTCACATATTTGAAACACGGAGTCGGCTTTGCAGCCTTGGCTAAATGTAATTTACACGAGACTAGATAATGATCTGAGATGTCATCGCTCTGCTGCAGAATTTCAACGGAATCAACATTTATTCCGTGTGATAATATTAGATCTAGAGTATGATTACGACGATGAGTAGGTCCTGACACGTGTTGTCTAACTCCAATTGAATTTACAATGTCTTTAAATGCCAATCCCAATGCATCTTTTTCATTATCGATGTGTATATTAAAATCACCAACAATTAGTACTTTATCTGCAGTCAATATTAATTCTGATAGAAATTCCGCAAATTCTTTGATAAAGTCTGTATGGTGCCCTGGTGGCCTGTATACAGTAGCCAGCACAAATCTCAAACGTGATTTATCGTTTACACTTGTAGCGTTTATACGCCCACGTATAAATATTATTAATTACTATTCATAACGGGTTATGATCAATAATTAATATTTTAATTATTTGTAATTATTTTCAGAATTTACTGTAGCAGAATCAATAGTATGATCATTTTATCAGTTCATCCAATGAACAGAAAGCATAAACAAGTATTAACTTTAGGAAATATAATATCTTCCTGGCCAAGAAAGAATTAATCCCCAGCTAACAATAAATTACGAAGTAAATTAAGGGTAACTTAAATCAAAGTTCAAGACAATAAATCTGATAAGCACACACGAGTAATCTCTTTTAAATACAAACAATACTTTATTGATTATATAGGCTACTTACACATAAAGCTAATATCTAACACAAAACGCACGCACACACACACACACACACATTCATACGCGTTGCAGAAAGGGGTAGAGTGAGGAAAGAGTGGGTTTAAGAGTGAAAGGATGAAATCTCACGATTCCATATGCACTTAGACATGACCAGAACGAACCATCAAACATTAATTTAACCCTTCTATCGTTTTAAGCAGGTTATTACATTTATATCAATGCACCAGTTAAGATTTTAGCCTGAAGGTACTTGCGTCTTTGTTCCTTTTTGGGAATTCCCTTTGTTGCGTAAAAGGGGTTTTCCCGGTCCGTTTGTTGGCTGTGGTCTCCTTGTGCCTGGGTCTGCGGCGTTCCAGTCACGTGTTGTGCTGGCGGATGAATTGAAAGTCTTTGTCTGAAGCTGGCTTTGCAGAAGAAACGTGGCTCGAAATCTTGTTGCAAAACTTAACTTAGAACCGAGAAAAGAAAGGAAACTAAGAAGAGAAAGGAAATTGAGATTTGTTGATGATGGCTTGAATGAAGCTTTTTAACCCATGTTCTTCAGATCTTGATTTGGGTTATTTCGTCTGCGCGTTTACATGGTTCCTAGTCTGAGAGCGAGAGAGAGAGCGAACGAGAGAACGAGTGCACGAGAGAACGAGAGCACGAGAGAACGAGAGCGCGAGAGAGCGCTTTGTTTCGAGTCTAACTATTTACTCAAAGTTTGTCCAACCTCCAGGATGAGTTCTGGCCAATTAGACACTGGCTTTGTTTGCAAAGTCATAAATCATGCGTTATCTGGGATCTGCTTACTAGCAGAGAGAACAGAGGCTACAGTTTAGACATTATTACTATTATAAGAATACGAACATTTTACACAGATTTCAATCAAGCCATCTTTTGAATCATGAGCATACGATCATATTGATATGAAACACAACACACTCTCATTCAAACATCTAACAGTTATAACAAATAAATGAATTATATGGGATTAAAGCATATTAAATGGACACATGTATTGTAGAAACACCTAGAATGATGTATGATGTTTGAAGTCCATTGAATATTGTTCTTGAATGATTTTTATGTATAATGTAGGGAGAATCTCAGTTTTCTGGTTTAAAGAGAAAATAATTCTGGTTTGTTCATTCAGAGGTCCTTAAGGAGGAGGGGGCCTGGAATGTTGTGAGGGTTCCGCAACATCTGCTGGTATCTATCCGTCTTGCAAACTATCAAAGACTTTCTGGAGACTGTGAATGATTCATGGCTCTGGGTTGAGTTTCAAGGATTTTGATAGGTTAACGTCTCTTTGTGTGTAACGTTTATGGGCCTAAGACAGCCCTGAGGTCATGAGTATTTCCTGCTGAAATCTGTTTGCATCATGGGACCTCTTAATTGTGGGATTCTCTCAAATCTCGCATTGTCCATTCATTATTTAGTTGGTGTTGTGTAGGCTCTTTTAAATAGCCAGAATGATGACGATCATGAGACGTTCTGAACAAATCTCCTCTTTTGGTTCGGCAGGAAGTAGAGAGTTTGAAATAATTTTCTGGAAGAAAATTAGTCTGTGGTTGGTTTCTACCCATTGTCGCTACACACTATATATTTTTACATTAAGCACCAATGCTTCAAAAGAATTATATTTAAAACTTGATTTCTTAGTGGTTTTGAAACTATTACTATAAATTACAGCAACACCACCCCCTTTGCGTTTCAGACGAGGCTCATGTTTATAACAGTAATCTTGCGGGGTGGACTCATTTAAAGTAATGTAATCGTTTGGTTTTAGCCAGGTTTCTGTCAAACACAGCACATCTAGGTTATTATCTGAAATCATATCATTAACAATGAGTGCTTTTGAAGTAAGCGATCGAATATTCAGCAACCCAAGCTTTAGCATTTGCTCATCTGTATTATAGCTGTTTTTTATTTGTTGAACATCAATTAAATGTTTAACCTTAGATGGGTTAAAAAGTTTTTTGGATTTCCAAATTCGGGGAACAGACACAGTCTCTATATGATGATAGCTAGGTGAAAGAGGCTCTATGTGATGGGATTTATCTGACCTGGGTGACGCGAGGCCGCTAGCAGACGGTCGGTTTAGCCAGTCTGTCTGCTTCCTGACCTGAGCCCCAGATTGTCATGTTTGAGCTCTAAGACTATGTGCCATATTACTAGAGAGAAGAGCAGCACCATCCCAGGAGGGATGAATACCATCTCTTTTCAACAGGTCAGGTTTGCCCCAAAAACTTTTCCAATTGTCTATGAATTCTATATTATTAAGCGGACACCACTTAGACAGCCAACCGTTAAGCAAACACAATCTACTAACTATCTCATCACTCCTGCGAACAGGAAGGGGGCCAGAGCAAATTACAGTCCTTGACATCGTACTTGCAAGTTCACACACCTCTTTAATATTAATTTTGGTGATCTCCGACTGGCGGAGTCGAACATCATTAGTGCCGACATGAATAATGATCTTAGAGAATTTACGATTAGCATTAGCCAGCACTTTTAAATTTGCTTTGATGTCAGGCGCTCTGGCTCCCGGCAAACATGTGACTATGGGGGCTGGTGTCTCTATTTTCACGTTCCGTGTAATAGAATCGCCAATAACTAGGGCACAATCATTCTCAGTGGGTGTTTCACTGAGCGGGGCAAATCGATTTGTTATGGTAATCGGAACGGAAGAGTGGAAGAGAGAAAAATAAATAAATAAAAATAGCTGAGCGCACGGGTGGCGCGTTAACAGGCTAGCGAATTACTAGCGTTTTGTGCTAGTAGTACTAATAACAGAAGCTAGCGATGTCAGTTTAATCTGAGATGTTGGGTAAAATGTAGTAGTATAAACAACTAGAAATGGTAGTAAATGATGGTTCAAAACAAAGAAATACAAGGCTAAGACGGAGCTTACAGCACCGAAGCAAACAAACACACTCACAGCAGGCAGCGAGGCAGACAGGAACAATCGATCCAATCGATACATCTCCCTCACTCCTGTTATCATCTGGCTGGTTGATGTTCTGGCAAGAGTTACCATGACCGTTCCCACAAACAGAAATACACTTGACGCCTTGCTTTTTACAGCAGCACCTGAGAGTGTCACAGTCCCCTGCACAGTTGCAGCTGACAAACTTCAAAAGGTAGTGCAGCAGGGCTGCACGATTATGACAAAAATATATACTATCTCTCAAGTATATTCCCATTAATATTTACCTTTATTTAGCATTTAGCATTTACTGGGGAATATATCTCTCAAGTATATTCCCATTAATATTTACCTTTATTTAGCACACCAGGGTGACTAGGAACATGAAATTGTCCAGCTATGACTTCTTATTTCACAGGAGTTTAAATATGAGGAAACACAAAGGCCAAATCCCCTTAATCATCCATCGCAATGAATAAAACCAAAGAATATAGTTCTAATGTGCAGCAAAAGATTGTTGAGCTTCACAAAATAGAAAGTGGCTGTAAGAAAATATAGCTAAAGAATTGAAAATCTCCATTTTGACCATCAGGGCAATAATTAAGAAGTTCCAATCAACTACAGATGTTACGAATCTGCCTGGAAGAGGATGTGTGTCTAAATTGTCTTAATGCACAGTGAGGAGGAAAGTTTGAGTGCATGGCCAAAGACTGTTCAATATTCACAGATGGAGAATTGCAGAGATTAGTTGAGTCTTGGGGTCAGAAAGCCTATTAAAAAAAAAAAAAATCAAACAACCCCACATCCCCACATGTTGTTTGGGACCTCGTTCCTCCAAAAACAAACTCCAGCATATTCAGTTTTCAGACACGACTGGAACTTCAGACGGCACAGGGATCTGTGGTCAGATGAAACAAAAAAAAAAGCTTTTTGGCAGCAAACATGCTAGATGGGTTTGGTGCACACAGGGAAAAAAAGGACCCATGTGTACAATTTAATATAACGTTGGATCTTTAATGTTGTGGGCATATTTTTCTAGTTCAGATACATGGCATCGTGGATTATATAAAATATCAACAGATAAAAAATCAAAACCTGACGCCTTCTGCTAGAAATCTTATAATGGGCCGTGGTTGGATACACAATACTAACAAGAACTGTAAATGAAACATGGAAACTGCTCCTGGTGAATAGAATGAAAATCATCCCTGCATGCAAATCCTTCTCAGCTAACACACGTACCAGTAACGTAATTTATTGGTATTTTACTTTTATTTCGTGACTTACTAATTTACAACGTAACGAAGTTGAATGCTCATAGTTTCCTTTGCACTTTATATACAGTGAAGCGATACACAGCTCGCGCCGCCGTATTTGCACGTGCAATTGAAGAGTGTGCGCTACGAGCACAGTAGCTTAAAATGGCTGACAGGAAAGGAACGTCCGTTTTTCTGAGGTGAAAGACTTTTTATTTCAGCGTACACTTACCTCACTGCCTGGTAGTTCCTATTGTGCTGGGTTTTCTTAAGTAGTCGTGATTCGCCTCTCAAACATAACATGCTCTAAACACACGCACGCAGAGTGGATTTTCTTTTGTAATCGCAGTTTGGTTCTTCGTTTTCTTCAATCATTGATGGATTCGGGGGAAATCAGTTAATACCATAAAGGTCTACATTGCAGCCATCTCCCACTTTCATGCGTTAGTGGATGTAACTAACAGCGTTAGTGGGTGCAAATATTGGCAAACACCCTTTGGTGTCTCAATTTCTTAAGGGTGCACACCGTTTACGGGTCCAACCCCATCATTTCTACCCAAGGTCCTTAAGCCTAGTACAATAAATCAGGTAATTGAGCTTGATGCCTTCCATCCAAACATCGCCTTTGTTCGGGTGCAGGGTTGGATAGTTTTTCCTCTATGTCCTATTAGAGCATTGCACACATACAATGAGTGTACTCATCAATTTTGGAAGTCAGACACTCAACTTTTCGTATGCTTTGGCAAGAAGTTTGCAGGCAAACCTGTGTCTAATTGTGTGTACAATTTCACAAGCTTATGTCAACCAAAATCTACCTATCCCTGGTGATCTAGTTGCTCACTACCAGAAGCATGGCTACTTTCTAGGCGGCACTCAAGGGGGTAGCACTCTCAGACATCTGTGCTGCTGCCTCTTGGAGCAGCCCATGCACGCTCACAAGATTTTATAGGATTAATGTGGCAAATCAGAATTCTTTGGGGTCTGCTGTTTTATCTGTGGCTAAATAGACAGGGGAGGGACCCTGGTGGTATAAGTCACCCAAGGGAAGACTGTGGTGAGTGAGTGAGGTTGAAATAGATTGTAAGTTATGTCCATAACTATGGATCTATGAGACCGAACGATGACTGTCACCATCCCATGTCACTCAGGACGAACTGGGGCGTTCCAGGCAAGAGGAAGTGGTTGGCTCACCTGGATGTTATGTAGCCAACGCCTACACAGCAAAAACTCCAGTGTTAAATTAACTCTCCTGGGAGTTTATATGGCTCCTGACTCGGTGTTAAAATATGAGTGTTAACCCTTTAGGCGCCAAGTTTTTTTTGTGAAAAAATGCTGGATTTTGACATCAAAATTTCAAAAGCTTGTGGCTTGAAAGGGCTTAAATATAGAGATCTACTGTAAATTAGAAAAATGTTGGGGATGAATGAAAGTTTATATGGGGTGTAAATATACTAATCTAATTTGCATATTATGACGTCATCAGGGGGCGGCCCTCTTGAATTTCATAATATTCAGGAAATAGTAGATATTGAACTGATGTTTGAACTTATTTGCATGTTTTATTTTTATTTATCCTCATTCCAAATGATGAGAAAATAGGAAACCAACAATAACAGGAGAAAGTACTAAATTATTACTATACTATATAGTAAAACGCATGTGAACAGTAGCCTACTTTTTGATCAGTTCATCAGTAATATTCAGGAAATAGTAGATATTGAATTGATGTTGGAATTTATTTACATAAGAGGAAACCAACAATAAAATAGGAGAAAGTACTAAATTATTACTATATTACAATACTTTAGTAGTAAAACACATGTGAACAGTAGCCTACTTTTGGATCAGTTCATCAGTAATATTCAGGAAAAAATATATATAGAGTGTTTTTTTTTTTTTTTGTCTTTTTATCCTCATTCCAAATGATCAGGAAAAGAGTACACTAAGCTTACGTCCACCCCTATCCCCGTTGGGCAAATGGTCAAAATGATCTGTTTGTGCTTGGTGAACACTCGCACCTTGCACGGCGGCACCATTGCGCGGCAAAGATGTACCGGGAGATGCGCGCGCGTGCGGCACGTTGCGCGGCAAAGATGTACCGGGAGATGCACGCGCGGCACCATTGCGCGGCAAAGATGTACTGGGAGAAGCGCGGGCGGCACCATTGCGCGGCAAAGATGTACCGGGAGAAGCGCGGGCGGCACCATTGCGCGGCAAAGATGTACCGGGAGAAGCGCGATCATTAGACGGCCGATCGTCATTTCCAAAAGGCAAATATTCCTCTTCAGAGTCAGAATCGGCGAATAGCATTTGAACACATCCTCACGGACCACAGTACAAGTTTTTATTAGCCATTTTCTCTCACAAATCTCACAATTTACTCAGACGCTCTGAACTGAACTGCTTCCGCATCAATGACACGATCGCTCACTTGCTCTGCTGTTTCCTCCAACACTTTGAATAGGAACATGACGTCATTTTGGTCTTGAATCGAAGTATTACATGTCTGCCATCTAGTGGTAGGGAATACAAATGAGATATTACACCATATTAGGATCTACAGCCTGTTTTATTAAGTATGACGTCTTGTCGCAATTTTGCGACTTTGGCGCTTAGAGGGTTAAATTAACACTCAAGAGTGTTAAAGTTAATGAGCTAATTAATCATTGATTGAGTGATGATTGACCATTATTGAAGACACCTGATGTTAACAAGCAGAATCACCAAAGGAGAAAATCTCATTTTTTAAGACACCGTTATGGAGATCAGTGTTTGCTTTAGTTGGGCTCTTGACCCTTAAACTGTTAACATTAGATTTTGTTTGGCTGTTGTATCTGAGTTATAACAGCTCAGATGAACAAAGAGAAAAGTTGATCCGGTGGTGTTGGTTATGTTTTGACATAATCATAATTTGACCTGAATCACTGAACTCATTTAAAGTCTAATCTCTGACTTAAATGAATATTGTTTATTACAGCATCACTGTGATTCTACAGCATAAGATCCAGAATTCTCTAAATAATCTAAAGGATTTCTTAAAAGTTGTTCTGATAAAACAAAATCTTTCTTTAAGGCGCACACAGACTTCAAGAATCAGTGTATGAATCTCAACAATGGTGACAAACAGTATATTCAATTAGGGAAAGGAAATTACTAAGACAATTCAGATCATAATTTATTCATAACGCAATGCATGATGGGAGCCATGAATGAGTTTTGATTGGTGGCACCCAGAATGCACTGCAACATGCTTTATTATTGTCACCATTGTAGAGATTCACAGGCTGATTATTGATGTCAGTGTGTCTAAATACAGTAATATTGGGTAACACTTTACAATAATAGTACATGAATAATCATGTACTAATACCTGAATTAATAATTACTTTACTATGAACTAATGATGAGTTAAGACATGTATTAATGAGGTACTAACCTTAATTACGACATGAGTATCATGAATTCCTACATGAATATACCATCTTAACTACGCGTTAGTACATGCTTGTTAATTAATGTATTAATTAACATTTCGAGGTAAAGTAAATCAAACATGCTCTAGATCAGAAGAAAGATGTACTAAAAGGGCACAATGTTAAATTGTTCATAAATTTAACACCATCAATTGTCACATACATCAGTGAATGACACAAGATGTCTTGAAATATTTATATTAAACCTACTCATTGAACACACATTCCGTTTTAAGTGATTCCACTGCTGCCTTCAAGTGTAAAATACCTACTACACTAGCATATTCATTAAACAGATGCCATTTTCAAAATTAAAATCAGTGTTAGCACAGATGATGGTTATTTTCTGGATTTGTTTACTGTCTTTATATCATAATGCAGTCGGATGTTAGTCTTGTTTGCTGGCTCTTCTTTGGGGCCACTATTGCCCCTTCAAAATTTGTCCACTTTTTTCCTACCGTTCAGTTCCTTCTCCATCTAAATTCAGGCACAGCACCTCTGCTCTTCCACTTCTTTACAAACCACCGACAAGCACCAAATGATATCTGATTTAGAAGAGCTGAATATGTATAAAACATGTGTAATTGATACATTTTCTGACGTCAAATCATAATTTTTACCCATGAGGCCGTCTGGGCACCCCAACTTTGATCGCCTCTCCAGGCGTTTCCCCGAGGATTTGGCCGTGGATAAATTCGGAGGTGTTACTAGACACCTATTGGAACACATGGTAAAAAAAGCTATTGGTATGAAATTTTTTTGCAGATTGGGGAAAAAAAAGCCTAACTTTCCCTAACTATTAATTCTACGTGGCATTGATTCAACAAGGTGCTGAAAGCATTCTTTAGAAATGTTGGCCCATATTGATAGGATAGCATCTGGCAGTTGATGGAGATTTGTGGGATGCACATCCAGGGCACGAAGCTCCCGTTCCACCACATCCCAAAGATGCTCTATTGGGTTGAGATCTGGTGACTGTGGGGCAGGGTGGGAATTATACCGCGGCCACGCGGCCATGGCCGCTGTTGCCCTACACTTTGGCCTTCATGCCCCATGAAAAAAAAATCATTGTACGGCCACAGTGGCCTGTGTGCCCTGGCCCTGTCCAAGTTCCATGTATAAAGCGCCAGTGCGGCATAGTGGGCTTGCTTTGAATTACAGCGAGCCATCCAAGTAGTTTCTGAACTTCAATTAGTTTGTGGATTCGCGCAGGTGCAGTATCATAATCACATCGATGATCTCACACCGTGTCCTAACTACACGCGATGCGACACTGCGACACGCGATAAAAGGTATCTTTTCCATGTTATTCCGAGTTTTTGTCCTAACCAGACGCGACGCCGACACAGGACATTTCTAATTTTAGAAACGGTTTCTATTTTTCTGCGACGTCGCGCTGGAACATCAAACACAAAGTGTGGCAATGATAATCTCAGGTACTGTTTATGTGCTTTATTTAATGTTAAAAGCGTGAAATGTGACTTTGAATATCATTTAGTGCTACAGCTTTGTAGCTGTAAAAGCAACAATGGATATAATTCACCTCAGATCTTGAAATTAAACAAATGGAAACATGAACGTTAAAACTGTGAACAAACAAGTGTATTATTTGACAAAGATTGTTTTAGTAACTCAGTAGCTTATGTATTTTTTAAATGGTGTAATATTTGTGAATTTTATTATGTAGCTACGTCAAGTTTACTCTCTAGTGCTGTGCACTTGCCGCGAGACTCCGCCCACACGCTGTTCTGATTGGCTGTAATTTTTTATTGACGTTGTGGTGTCTCATAGTCGCGTCGCGTCTAGTGTGGACAGACACTTGAGCTGTGTCCCAAAGTGAAGGCTGCGTCCTCCGAAGGCCGTATTTGAAGACCCGGATGGCTGTATTTGAAGGCCGATTGCGTCACCGCGGCTCGATGAAGGCTGTCCCAATTCAATTCTGCATCATAGACTGTAAAAAATATGGACAAAGCGTCTGTGACGTCACCCATAGACTTTCTGAAGAACGGGTTTGAAGCCGTTTATGGGGGGTATGGGCGGCGCCATCTTGGAAAATCTTGGGAAATCCTAACCCCGCCCACCTTCTAACACAGCACGCTTCACCCCGCCCACCTTCACTCAGCTCGCTCTAATACTCCGGTTACCTCTTTTAGGCAACGAAATATGTTATAAAACACCATACTAACTCTTTTCGGTTTCATTTAAAGAAATCTTAAACATTATAGCCACACAAATGTGGTTCAGGCAATGCGTATTGATCACTGCACATAACGTTTGCCTATTTATATATATAAATATATATATATATATATGTATATATAAAACACAAACCTGCCTCTTTTCGTTTTAAATATAATATAAAAATATTAAACATTTTAATATGGTCCAGGCAATATGTGCATTTGTACTAAACAACAGATGTGGCAGTAAACAACATTACAGATCATATTCGTTGTATTAAAACTTAAAATGACGAAACTCAACCCAGTCTCTTTTTGTTAAATTTCACTTTATTCAAAATTAGCCATTATAAAAGTATAAGTAAAATGTACAAGAAGATATACAAATAAAAGCAAACAATTCAGTAAAACATACAAAGTCAGCGCTCGAGTCTAACCATAACGTCACTATGGTAAAGTTAAATAGCTTATAAAGTTATGAAACTTCCCCTCAGCCTAAACGATTGGACCGGGAACAAATTATACATCTACAAGACCAAAAATCGCCCGTTAGATATAGACAAGACGAATTATGTTTAACCACTACAGAGACGACAGAGTCCGTCGCAAACCTTTAGAGCGTCAAGCCGAGGAAAGGCTGTTCCGGGCGGGGTGCAGGAGCGCCGAGCGCCCGGTCATCGCGGGATCTCACAACTGGATCAAATTTTCATAAATCTTTATAAATAAACCACAGATCTGAGCTTTAAACAACCACATTATCGCCTGAAAAACTCTTAAAACTACATTTCATGATACAGAAACAGTAGTATTATATGTCAACTCCATTAAAAAATGGCGCTTCTTATGTTGTCATTCTCCGTGGCGCTGCCTTGTCAGCTGTCAATCAAAGTTAACCACGCCCTTATTTGGCATACATTTTATATCTAAATACTATCTAAACTAACGAGTTAGAAAAAAATTCACCCCCCTCACAGTTGTCAGGCTCTCGGAACCTATCGAAAAATACAATAAAAGTCCATGGGACCAAACTGTAAAAACATGAATTTATGCTGTGAAAACGGACATTTTAACATGGAGGCTATGGATATTTGCTCCCTTTTGGGACCTGCCCCTAGCGGATTTTCGATGTATTGCAGTTTTTCGCACTTCCGGGTAGGCTTCATTTTTCAGATCAGAATGTTGCCGCTTGTTCTGCATCCTTTGAAGGCCGTATTCGAAGGCCGGTTACGTCATCGCGCCGCGACGAAGACTACTCTGATTCAAAAGCGACGCCTAATGCACCCTTCGTTTCCCCGTGAAAGAAAAGGATACATAAATGGACACTTAGCAGCCTATTCTACCCCATAAGTCATTGCGGCCGTTGACGACAGCATTTATTTATTTATTTTTAAAGGCGGCCGAGACTAGAGATCGGTGGTGGACAGCAAATTCACATTTAAATGTAAGTATTATGTTTCCCTTTACTCAAATAGCTAGCGAAACCAGAGTTAAAGTTTCTTATAAACTTAATCTTAACTCCTTCGTCACCATTGCGTGGCTACATTTATCAGGTAGTTTTAGGCAAAACTTGTGGTAATAACGTTATTAGTTTAACGACCTATTTGTAATATTTGCACTTGTGTATTATAAGAAATATCACTCACCCAATAAAGCCCAAAACAATAAGAAAAGCAGTAGATAAGGCAATGGGGTTTCACTTTTATGTGTTTTTGTAGTGCTGTCATGCAAGCTATGTGGGTTTTAACCAAATTTTAGTATACAGAAATATGATTTCTTAAGTATTTTGTATGCATGTCTTGATGTGTCATATTTTGCAGTGTTAACAATGCACTTAAGATTGCTCCTCTGTGTTAAGTACCCTTTTCTGCTTTTTTAGAACAATTCAGGAAAAAATGGGTCTATATATATATAAAGAAAATTAATACACACATCTTTGCTGAAATGTATTGTCCTGTTGTTGTTAACAAGCCATGGTTCATTTGCTCTGCCCTTAGGATTGCAAGTGTCCTGGGACCGGTGAGGGTGTGAGTGGGAAACCCACTGCTGAAACTTGGCCCTGGTTTGTCCTCATGGATGAGGTGTTGGGACAGAGGCATTGCACCAACCCCCCTGTCCTCATCGCCTCAATCCCTGAGGACACACCAGGGCCGAGTTCAGCAGTGGGTACCCACGGTGAAGAGGAGCCAGGGACAGCAGCAGCACCAGCACCACCAGTAGCACCAGCTGCACCAGCAGGAGCACCACCACCAGCACCAGCACAAAGGCGGCGAGACAGGACGAGTTTTTGGACTTGATCAGAGAAGACATGCAACTAGAGAGCACAGGAGAGTAGGGAGAGGATGGACAGGCTGTTTTCTCTTCTTGAGAGAATGATTGAAAAATATATATATTTTCTACATAGTCTTGTTTAACTTTTTTTCACTTTTATTTTTTAAAAGAAAAATTATGTACATTTATTTTTATGCAACTTTAAATGTGTAAATAAAAGTGAATTAATTGTTCTGGACATTGTTTATTTTTGTAATGACAGTAATACTTTCTACATGAAACAAATTCTATACCTTTTTATTTTTTCAAATAAAATTGGTAAATGAAAGTCATTTGTTCTATAGGCTACATTAAAGTACTTTTTCCAACTATTTACAAAATACGTTAAACATATCAAAATCAACATAAACATTTAATTTTACAATACATAAAATAAATAAAAAAAATGATGTAGACTCTTATTGAGCTGAGCTGCTGGACCGGGATGGGCTGCCCCTGGTAAGGCCTACTGCTGGTGGGACATCATCTGGGATGGTCTGCAGAGTGTTTAAGTGCATATTTCCACTATCCACTAAGTTGTCTACCAACAGGTTTGCAGGGCTGACTCAATCGACGGCTTTCTGAAAAAAGTACTTTTAATAACTACTGCATTTATATTAGGCTACTACTGCATTACTGCGTAGGCTATGTTGCATTTTACATCTGTATATTTTAAATATACAGTAATATCTGGTTATTACATTATATACTTTTGTGTAGTTTAATGTAATCATATTGTGATGTGAGGGGAAAAAAAGTACTTCAGTAGGTTACTTCACATTTGTAAGTGAATACTTAACGAAATATGTAGTTCCGAAAATTAAACTAACAAAATGTAGGCTTATTGTCACAATATTAACAAATTGTTGCTAACTACAGCTGCGTCCCATATCAAAGGGCGCATCTGACGCGCTCGGACCGGTCTAGCCTACGAAGGATTGTTCTTGTCGCCTGGCAACTGTGACAACTGCAGATGACGAGTGCGAGAAAAACTGGACTTTTTATATTCAATTGGGTTTTATATTCAAACAGGGCTAAACCGAAAATACATGACCTGGCAGTGCCGGGGCTAAAAAATCCTCACCATGTCCTCCAGTAAAATATAAAACATAAAAATGACAATAGCCAATTCTGGCTCCATAGCTGTTTATTCAGTTATCAAAATGAATGATCAGGATAGCAGCTGTCCTCTCGAACTGTTGCTTGGCGCCAGGAGTGGTGATTGGGAACACCTGGTTGCACAATTAGGAAATCCTAGGAAGGCTACATGGTGCGTCCTTCAGAGGATGCATAGGCTGCATCCTAGAAGTCTGCGTCCTTCGAAGGATGCAGCCTTCACATTGGGACACAGCTATGGCCTGTCACTGGAATCTTATCGTGTCGCGTGTAGTTAGGACACGGTGTCATGCCTCAAAACAGCAGTGCAAAAAGCATGTAATGTCAGCACCAACAGAAGAACGACACTCAGGTAAGCATTAGCAAACGAGCTAAGCCGGTTTGATATGATACTTAAATTATTAACCTGTTAACCGTTGCCAGTGCGTCGGCGCACTGAAGCATTTTTTTTTTAATAGTTCAAAGTTACTATACGATTTAATGTTATTACCTTGACAAACTATACATCATTAAAAAGATATAAGACTCACGTTTCAGTATTTGACCACTATTGTATTCTGAGAAATTTATATTGACAGTTATGTCTTAATTTGTGTCAGGAGTTATGAAATGCAAAAATGAGTCGATACCTTTAATATGAATTATGAGCGTCAGCCGCTTTCATTCATAAAAAAAACTCCTGTGCTGTCGTCATGAAAGCGATTCACAAAACAACGTCCCTCACGGCTTTCAGCTCAAAAGTGTGCAGATTTGGAGAAATATTGATATATTCTCAGTTTACATCAGATTTCTATTGACAGGAATAATATTTTATTGAATTTATAGCCAAATGCGTCGATGTAATCATTATGAGCGCTGTATACTGATGTGCTGTGTTTCAATTCATACCAGCAGCCTGAGGGTGCTCTACTGAACATTATAGTCCATATTTGAAACACATGAAGAAGAGCGTTCAACAATGCAGGAAATCCCAAATCCCCGACCACAAACAGAGCTAACAGATCGCTGTAACATGCAGATTATGTCGTTTTGAAGACAATATAACATTTTTGCAATGATATTTGACTTACCTGTGTTCTTCGAGCCATGTCAGGCATTTTCATAATAATAGATTATATGTATAATGTTATGCTAATCGATAGACTTTATCATCGTTGCATTATACATAAAATATTATATTTTATGTCTGATTTTTTTTTATTTCTATTGTTGTGTGAGGGTGTATACCTTCTGGATGTAATGTCTCTCTCTCTCTCTCTCTCACACTCTCTCTCTCTCTCTCTCTCTCTCTCTCTCTCTCTCTTTCATTAAAAAATGTTTGTTTTTTTATTAAAAAAGTCATAATCCATGTCTTATTCCAAATTAGGATGTTATGGTATCAATCTGAATGGGAAAACCATCGAATTGTACTCAATGGTGCCCTGTCATATGTCATATCTAAAATTACATAATTCCCACCCTGCTGTGGGGGCCATTTTAGTACAGTGAACTCATTGTCATGTTCAAGAAACCAATTTGAAATGATTCGAGCTTTGTGACATGGTGCATTATCCTGCTGGAAGTAGCCATCAGAGGATGGGTACATGGCGGTCATAAAGGGATGGAAATGGTCAGAAACAATGCTCAGGTAGGCCGTGGCATTTAAACAATGCCCAATTGGCACTAAGGGGCCTAAAGTGTGCCAAGAAAACATCCCCCACACCATTACACCACCACCACCAGCCTGCACAGTGGTAACAAGGCATGATGGATCCATGTTCTCATTCTGTTTACGCCAAATTCTGACTCTATACCATCTGCGCAGGCTACTGTATGAAATATTGTATATCAGGATAGTATTATAAATATGCAATATGCGATTAGGTGAGTAATGTGACGCGCATGCAATGCTTTTAGGTGACAGTTGACCATGCAGAGCATCAGGGAGAAGTTGGAGCGTGGGGAGTTACTAAAAGTTCCCAATACTTCAGGAAAAGCTGCATTTCGAAACGTTGCTGCCGTACCATAAGTCCAGCAGGCAGCAGGCATCATGATATGACGCAGCGCCTGAAAATAGGTCTAATAGGTTAGACAAACTTAGTCCAGGTCACGTTGGAAGTTAAGGAGCTGGGGAATATTTTTAGGCGCTGCATCATATCATTACGCCTGCTAGACTCATGGTACGGCAGTAAAGTTTCTTGATTATTACGCAGGAATGAGAGTATAGTTCCTAGCCATATCAGCCTAGAAAATCACAACTTTTCATTTTCCGTCGGTCTTAGTACACGATGTAACTACAGAAGAGTCAAGTTTTAGTCCTTTCTGACTCTACCATCTGAATGTCTCAACAGAAATCGAGACTCATCAGATCAGGCAACATTTTTCCAGTCTTCAACTGTCCAATTTTGGTGAGCTCGTGCAAATTGTAGCCTCTTTTTCCTATTTGTAGTGGAGATGAGTGGTACCCGGTGGGGTCTTCTGCTGTTGTAGCCCATCCGCCTCAAGGTTGTGCGTGTTGTGGCTTCACAAATGCTTTGCTGCATACCTCGGTTGTAACGAGTGGTTATTTCAGTCAAAGTTGCTCTTCTATCAGCTTGAATCAGTCGGCCCAATCTCCTCTGACCTCTAGCATCAACAAGGCATTTTCGCCCACAGGACTGCTGCATACTGGATATTTTTCCCTTTTCACACCATTCTTTGTAAACCCTAGAAATGGTTGTGCGTGAAAATCCCAGTAACTGAGCAGATTGTGAAATACTCAGGCCCGTCTGGCACCAACAACCATGCCACGCTCAAAATTGCTTAAATCACCTTTCTTTCCCATTCTGACATTCAGTTTGGAGTTCAGGAGATTGTCTTGACCAGGACCACACCCCTAAATGCATTGAAGCAACTGCCATGTGATTGGTTGATTAGATAATTGCATTAATGAGAAATTGAACAGGTGTTCCTAATAATCCTTTAGGTGAGTGTATATCAATATATCTTTGTGGGCCACCCCGTCGCTGAGGGCCCCTGTTAACCGTCACCAGTGCGTCGGCGCACTGGAGCGTTTTTTTTTTTTTTTTTTAGTTCAAAGTTACTATCAGATTTAATGTTATACCTTGACAAACTATACATCATTAAAACGATATAAGACTGACTGGGCTTCCGGTATGTGACGGAACAAGATGGACGTGTGAAACGAGAGCTCCGTAAAGTCAGGCGATTAAAACCCCTTGAATTCAGCGAATATTTTCTAAGTTTTGGTAAAAGACTCGGAATGTGAGCGGGGGAGCGAAAACAAGAAGCCAAAAGATGACTGAAAAAGCGTAACAAGAGGGACGCAAAGGAGGTGAAACGAATACACTTGATGCTAACCATGCTAGCATAAACGCACACTGCAGTGACTCGACTTCTCAACCGAGTTTGAAAGACATAAGCGATCAAATAAGCAAACTTCGAACTCAGCTAAATGCCAATCTAACATCGTTTAAAGAGGATGTAAAGAGAGAAGTGAAAGAGGAACTGACAGAATTCAGACAACAGATTCACCAACAGTTAGCTTCTACGACGCAAACCCTACAAGATCATGACAATCAACTCGAGGAGGCGGCGGCACGTATTGAAGAAATGGAAAGTTGGTCGGCAGCGGCAAATGAAGTGCTCCAAGAGTCACTAAAAGAGCAAAGGGTATTGCTTGGAAAAGTTGACGATTTGGAATCAAGGGGGAGGCGAAACAACCTTAGAATATACGGGGTACGCAAGGAAATGGAAGGTTCCTCTGTGATTCAATTTGTGGAGAAGCTGTTGGTGAGCGAAAAACTTATTGAAGAAGGGACTGATGCCCAAATACAACGCACACACCGCTCACTTGGCCCGAAACCGACCCCCGACACACCCTCGAGATCAATAGTTGTTAACTTTCTTCAGTACAGAGTCAAAGAAGCGGTTCTCAGAAATGCCTGGAAAAAGAAGATTCAGCTTGGGGATAAAACTCTCTCTTTTGACCACGACTACACAACAGGCGTGATTCAGCAACGCAAAGCCTACAAAAAGGTTAAACTTGTTTTGAAAAAGAACGGCATCCGCTTCCAGACGCCATACACTCGAATGCGTATCCATTGGGAGAGCGGCCAACAGACCTACAACAGCGCTGAGGAAAGAGAACTGCATCGCCGAGGTCTTCTACCTGGGGGTCACCTCGGTGTGGATAATGCCAGTGGCACCGACACATCAGCGACCCGGAGACTGGACCAAACATCGTCATGGCAACACGTGCCCCGGCGCGGAGAGAGGGAGACGGCCAAGAGAGCACGGGAACGGCTACAGGAATTCCAACGGAAGATCAATACTTGAACTGAGAAGACAAAGACGTGGAGGCCTGAAGGAAATGGGTACTTGCCATGATCCAAAGAGCTGTGTGTTTAGTTGCATTTGGACATTGACTGTTAATGATGTAAACACTAGTATTGTCATCCATTTTTATGATTCAAATAGCCTGACTTGAAGGAGCTAAAAGCCTAAGGTGGAATTAGTGGAAAAGCTCTTGCTGATTTATACACTGGTTCTGGGAGGGGGTCCTCTCTTAGAGGGAGGCTTTCCCCCTTACCTTATTTTGGTGAAAATGGGGGAATTACGAATACTCTGCCTTGGAAGCCTTTTTCAGTTTATTTGTTCTGCTGTTTTACGTTTAGTTCTGTTTCTGTTTTTATTTACAATGTCCATGTTCAAAGTTGATGGTTATAAGACAAGCAACCAATCTGAACCACCTTACATTTATGATGCACAGTCAAAAGCTTAAAATAATGTCATTGAATGTCAATGGATTAGGTAATGCAGTAAAGAGGGCAAGGGTGATGAATAAGATAAGGAAAGACGATATGCACATCATCTTGCTACAGGAAACACATTTAGGAGCTTTGGAACACGGAAAACTTATTAAATTTGGCTACAACATATTTTATAGCTCATATTCACAAAGTCATAGGAGGTGTTGTGAACTTAGAATCGAAAGACCAGGAGGCTTGGTTGTTTCTTCAGCAGGATTGTTTATTGAAAACACGAGCTGTCGGTAGCTGCAGTCACCAAAGTCTGACGTGAATGTTCTCTTACAGTTTATATACATTTAGGGGCCGGAACTGAAAAAGACAGGTTTAGGAACCGGTTCTAGACTGAGAACATTGCCCACCCTAATCCACTCAGCATATCTATTCAAACACTTAGACCCGAGTACAGGACTGGCTGGACTTTCTTGCTAAAACACACACTCCAAGAGTTTCAGTAAAACAGGACTGACCAGAGTCTTTTGCTAGAAAACTCTGATAATCATAATTTATACCTAACCTTAACATGCTAAATTCAATGTAAACCTAAATTAAACATTTTAATAAATTTACATTCCCACATTTGCCCCTTTGAGAGTCTTAAAAAAAAACTCTCACAAAATACAAATTTATACACTTAAAAGTTAATTCTTGTAACTTGTGTAAGTTACAGGCATATAGCAAGTTCAATCTTGTAACTTGTGTAAGTTACAGGCACAAAGCAAGTTCAATCTTGTAACTTGTGTAAGTTACAGGCACAAAGCAAGTTCAATCTTGTAACTTGTGTAAGTTACAGGCACAAAGCATGATCTGTGTTGTCCATCTGCAATTGCATGTTGACACAGAAACAAACATGCAATTAGGGTCCGTGAAGTTCTTACGGGTAATATTCTTTTATGGTTGGACCAGTCATTTTCTCGTGCGAGGCGTGAGTCATTTGTTGAATGAAACACTTGATACTGTGGAAGCATACGTAGAACGCCAGTAGGAGAAATAACAGCAGCATTGCTATTTCTTTAATCCACAGCCAGGGTTTACCTATCAAGTTTCCGAACCATGAAGAATTGTCTTCAGTCATCTGGTGTAATTTTGTTGAAAGATCAAGAATGTCTTGTTGGATTTTGTTCAAATTCTCTGTTGGATCCATTAACCCGGTGCAGCACTCAGGGCCGATAATGGTGCAGGCTCCACCTTGCGTTGCAAGAATGTAATCCAAGGCTACTCTGTTCTGTAAGATCATTATCTTATGCGAAGCGAGAGTGTTCGTGATGTTGCCCAGGGCCAAAGCCGTATCATTGGCCAATTTCTGTACAGAATCCGACAGGCTTCTGACTTGATCGAGAGCCTGCATAACACCATATGATGGGATTAAGGCTCCAAGAGTTCTTGACCACCACCTTTGAACACAAGTGAGTCCTGGAATGCAGCCATCTTTGTTGGTAGAAGGAGCTGAATCATGTAACTGTGGCATGCAAACGTTCTTTCCAGCAAACAAGGCATTTCTTGACATATTCATCAGCTCTAAGAATATGTTGTTTCTGGGGTCTACACTTTGCGCTATGTCCATGATGGTTAGTATTAAGGCAATCTTGATAATGTTGCTGGATGACTGAAGTTCCCGTAGATGAGTTTGTGTTGTGTATATTTTTTTTTTTTTCTTCTGTGTTGGTTGTAGTCTCTGCAGTTGGTCTAGTTGTTTTCTGGGTCTTCATATGCAGGTGTGTAGGTCAGTGCATATGGTTGTAAACAAACAAACAAAGAACAACTGCAACAGACCAGTATTCATTGTAAAGACTGCAAATATTAGGGTTGTGTCCTCTGTTCAATCTGAGTCTGCTAATTGTGGTTCCTTCTTTCCCTATTTCTTAATTTATGAGACACCTAAAATGGAACAGTGAGGTGAGGATGGACTATGGTTGGGAAGGGCCTATAAGGGAATCTTCACCGCAGGGTTGGCCCCCGAAAACCTGTTGCTTTCGGTTCTTCCCGGGCTCCTCACTGGTCCGTGTCCTATCCTATCCCTGTGGGGGGAGGAACCACTTTACAGTGTGAAACGTGAGTCCAGGTTTTCCTTCCCTGATTTTTCTGACATGTAACACACCTTTTGGCTGTTTCTTTGGCTACATTTCTGAATTTTGGATTCCACCATTGATTTGAGAACCTCTGATTCATCTCTGCTGGACCACTGTGACCCAAATTGTGTATTTGTTGAGCCAAATATGGCAGCAGTGATTCGGGAGCAACATACTTCCCCCCTTTGGTCCAGCAGCCAGATGAATCAACGGTGGCTCCTTTGTCTAACCATGTCCATGCTTCATATAGAGGAACATCTTGGTACAAATCAATGATAGATTCAGGAGGCAGAATTGTCTTCTGTGCTGTACTACCTGAACATACTTGTACAGTTACATAGAAACAAGCCTGTTTAGCTGCTACATCTGCAAGAGCATTACCTTTAGCTTCTGTAGTGTTAGGTGTGAGATGTGCTTTCACTTTGATCACCGCTAATTTCTTTGGAAGTTTCATGGCAAACATAAGATCTTTCACTAATTCAGCATGCTTAATGGGGGATCCAGCAGAAGTTAGAAACTGTCTGCTTTGCCAAATGACACCAAAATCATGAATAACTCCAAAAGCATACCTGGAATCTGTGTAGATATTTGCAACTGATCCTGAAGCTAGTGTGCATGCTCTAGTTAAAGCTACCAGTTCTGCAGCCTGAGCTGAAAAATGATCTGGAAGGCGACCTGAAGCTACCACCTCAGTGGTGGACGTTACTGCATAACCTGCTCATCTGTTCCCTTCAATTACTTGAGCTGAACCATCAACAAACATCTCAAATTCTGAATTTTCTATGGGAGTTTCTGCTATTTCACTTGTTGCTGCGTATGTAAGCATAACAAAATCATGAGTCATTTCGCCTTCATCCTCTAACACAACTTCAGTCATTGCAGACATCATACATGATGAGGGGTTTGTGACTGGTGCACACTGTAAAACAATGTTCGGGGCTGTGAGAGTAGTCAACCAATTTCCCCAACGAGAGGAAGTGACAGAAGTGACTTTTGCTTGATTCATTAGTGCGGACACTGCGTGAGGGCATTTTACATTTACCGTCTGACCTAACACCATTGCTGATGAAGCCTGAAGCGCTAGATGAACTGCCTGTATTGCTCTGAGGCATGGTCCCATACCTTGAGCTACTATGTCAAGTTTACCAGAATAGTAATGAATTGGACGTAAACTGCCCCCATGATCTTGCATTAGACATGCAGTCATAAAGCCCAAGTGTTCATGGACATAAAGCACAAAGGGTCTATCAGATTGAGCAATTCCTAATGCTGGTGCTTGACATAGTGCTCTTTTCAAATCATTGAATGCTTTGAGGTGAAGTTCTTCCATACAAACAATATCTGAATCTTTACCATGGCCTTTCAACAAGTCATAGAGAGGCTGAGCAATCGAGGCATATTCTTCAATCCACGGTCTACAGTAACCTGCTGTTCCTAAAACTGAGCGTAGTGTTTTAATGGTAGTAGGCGGAGGTATGGCTTTGACTGAAGCCGCTCGATCCTGTGTAATGGATCTATTTCCTGCACCAATTGTTTGACCCAGAAATGTGACTTGCTTTTAAGCAATTTGAGCTTTGTGAAAGCTGTATTTGTGTCCTTTTTTATGCAAATAGTCCAACAATGATGCCAATTGACCTTTCGCCGAGCCCCGCCCCGCTTAGTTACTGTTGCTACGTCCGACAAACAAATGGTCAAACACGACCAGCGCGACAGATTGCCATAACGGAAAGAGGTATACCCGTGCGTGTCAGTGACCTTCTTTGGAGCAATACCTCCGCGATATCCTTCAGATTGAGGCAAAAAGGGTTACAGTATGCAGTGGAGGGATATATTATAATATAAAAATACGCAATGAAGGAGACACGACTACTATCTACGTCTCTATCGAGGCTAATGCTTAACGTTACCGGTGTTCATACACATCATTTGTGATTATGACAAAGAACAAGGAAACAAGTGTTTAAAAGCATTGTAAGACACTTACTGTTGTGTTTTTGTGTGAAAGAAAAAACTGTCTCTGAAAATAAATGTGCTGTCAGCAATCATTTCTTATGTGTGTTTTTTCGCATAACACGACTAAAATTTTAAATGCTGCAAAACACATGGGAGTTATAATCCCGATGCTGTAACGTTAGTTTATTTGATCAGTCACAGTAACGTTATATCATTAATCAAGCTTAATTTGACTTTTCAACTACAATTAGGCAGGTGAACTGAAAGCTTTTACAATCTTTTAGCTATAACTTAGGCCTATATCATTGACAAAAGTATGTGGTGCATTTTATTCCAAAAATGATTTTATTTCTCAAATTCATGCTTCAAGTTGACAAAGCACAATAAACGAAATGACACAATAACTGTTTAACCAGACATAGCCTTAATTTGCATCTAAATAACTTTCATTGATTGTCTTTCATAATGCACTTACCATAATATTTATTAGTGGGGCAACGGATCATAAAACTCGCGGTTCAGACAATATTATGTTTTTTGAGTTACAGATAGGAGTTTTTCAGATCAGAAAAACAAAAAAAAAAAACTTTAAGTAACTTAAGTTAGCCATCGATACCACAGCCAGCAGACGTATTTATGCTTCGTAATGTTCGACACATTTAACTGGGATTGGGGCCGTCCACACTGTTTTATCCATTGTAGGCACCGCTCACGTTGTGTTTTCGGCTTTGGGAATGGAAAGAACACAACTCCTCCAGACAATCTCTCGGGGTATGTAGTGTCCGATTTACAAACGCCATGGGCGCACGCTTCACCATCTTGCTAATGTTTGTCGGACCTGCTCACATAGTAACGGTTGCTATGATGTGTGATTGGACAATGGCCGTTTTGGGGGAGGGGCCGGCGAAAGGTCAATTCAGTTTGATGTACCTCGTGGTCTGTTGAGGCAATCAAAATATCATCGACACATTGGATCATAGTGGACTGTTTTACTGGACATTCTGGGTCACACAAATCACGTCTGACAGCCTGATGGTATATGGTCGGGGAGTTTTGAAATCCCTGAGCCAATCGGGTCTACTGATATTGTTCATGGTCAACTGTGAAAGCTAACCATGGCTGGCTGTCAGAGTGCAATGGTACAGAAAAGAATCCATTAGACATATCAATTACTGAAAAAATCTTACAATCTAATGGTAAGCCATTACAGATTGTAGATGGATCTGCCACTAGCGGGGTGATTTTATCAATGTTTTTATTGGCTACTCTGTAGTCTATGGTAAGTCTCCATGTCCCATTGGATTTCTTGATGGGCCATATGGGTGAGTTACAGGGACTGTTGGTCTTAACTAGCACTCCTTGCATCAGCAACTTTTCTACAATAGGTTTGATTCCCTGTATGGCTTCCTTACTGATCGGATACTGTTTGGTAACCGGTGGTGGAGTTCCTGTCAATTTGACTGGTTCTACACCTGTCAATAAACCACAATCATCCTTGTCATTAGTCCAAATTGGATGATTCAGTAAGAAAGCATACTCTGGAGGGATTGCATTATTGGTAGAAATGTGTGCTGAGGAAATTTTAATGCTAGCAGATTCTGAGGACATGTCTAAAGTTAGATGTACTTGTCTCAGAAGATCCATGCCTAAAATTGCACCTGTATTCAATGGAGCACATAGCAATTTTGTAGTCAGAGTTTTCGGGCCAAAATGTACCTCTATGGGCAGGGTTTCATACAAAACAGAATCTTCACCTATTACACCAGTTAAAGTCCCACTCCGATCATATTTCGAGCTATTTTTAAACATTCTCAGTGGTCTTTAAATGATGATTATGCCGTTTTTAGCCAAAATCACAAAACCTGTGCCGTTTTCTGGGACTTCGCTTCAGCAGAGCGGCAGTAGCTCATTAGCAATTCGCCTCTGCGTTGTGGGCGGAGCCGTTGGCACGGAGACGACCCTCCCCCTCCTCGCCTCTGTACGTTCACACCGCCGCCGGCGCCGACTTGAGCTTCCGAGAAAACGGAGGAGAAGCTGATCATCGCCGTTGCTTCCTATCATTATCGGATTAATTGCAGTTTAACCATCACAGAGTGAAAGTTTATCATTTGCATGTGTTTTTAAGTCCTGCAAGTTTAACAGGGCGCGCTTGACGGCATATAAGAACGAGGAGCCGGGCGCGCGCACTCACTCACTCACTATTAATAATAATAAATAATAATGTGACCAAAACGGTTATACAAATGCTGTCATTATAAAAGGTTTCTACTGTCAATGTATTGCTTGTTTATTCTGTTTACTTTTCATGGTGTGGCACTTCTCTTCTCCCATGATCGGACATAGAATGCTGTAAGAGCGGCCAAAGCGTCAACAAGCTTCCTCGTACTTTTTGACAAGCGTCCTTGACAGGGCGGCCAGAGCTTCTTTGCCGCTCAAGTCGGCGGCGGTGTGAACGTACAGTTAGTATTGCAACCCGCTACTGCACATAGGTGTTGATCCGCCATCGATTCGTCTTCTCTACTCCTCAGAACCTGAGCGGGCGGGGGCGGAGGGGAGTATGAGCTTGTGGCCCCACCCAGTGGAGTTACTACGTCACAACTCCAGTCTATTTTAGCTGGCATTTTAGCGCCTGCTACTGATTCACAGCCATTTGAATGCAGAAATACTCAGAAATACAACTTTGAGCTTATTTTTCTCAAGATATGTCCTCTAACATAAGAAAAATGCCACAAGAACATGTTAACACCTAGAAAAACATGATTTTCATCGGAGTGGGTCTTTAAAGAAAGTTTGGTTTTCTTGTACGGGATGTCTAAACCTTTAGCCAATTTTGTAGGAATTATCGTAATCTCTGCACCTGTATCAAGCAAAAAGTCAATCTCTTTTTCTTTTATGCTACCTTTTACAAAAATTATTTTGTCATTATGATGGATTACAGGGGAAAGGTAGCTACTCACAGCCCCAACAATTAGTTTTTTTCCTGTTCTTTTTGTGCTCTTAGAAGAGCCTGCGCGAGCTGTCCTAAAGTTTCAGTGGACATTGGCGGAACTACGTCCGGGTTGTAGGCAGGTTGAGGAGGAGCAGAATTATGCATTCTATTTCTTTTATAATCTTGCAACTTCTTCCTACACTCTTTCTCCCAATGTCCTAATTTTCCACAGTAGTGGCATGTACTTTCTTTTTTAGTCCATCTATTGTCTTGTTTCATTGGGTTAAACGTAGCTGCTGCTATTCTCACTTGGGTTTTAACATCAGCATCTCTTTCCCATGTAGCTAACCTGTCTAGGTTACTTCTGAGAGTTCCGTTAGCCCACGTGACATGTAGGAATGACAAGGCTGATCTGTACTCAGCTATAAGACCATCTGCCCAAATTCGAATTAGAGCTCCTCTATCATCTAGTACACTTTCAGAATCCTCCACTATTCCACTGTACGTTGCAGTTGCCTGAGAAAATCTTTCAGTGTATTCACTTATAGTCTCTCCTTTCTTTTGTACACATCTACTAACTTTCGACCAATCTATTTTGGGTCCTAAGAGATTCTTTAGGATTTTCAAAACACCTTCTCTCAAATCGCCTTTACTGGCATGTTGCAGTTCGGAAGTAACAGCAGACTCAAAACTGTTGAATTCAGATTCAGTTAGAATTTGTGACATCAGCTGTGTAACTTCTGGCAACGACATGTCGTAAAGATGCATTTTACTGATCAATGCTCTTCTAAATTCAGAAAATTCTGTGCGTGCTGAGGGTAAACTCTGGGATAGTCTCTCGATATCTTTGGGTCCTAGCGCTTTGGCAAGAGTTTGTACTTGGACAACAGAAGAGTTTAGAGGAACACTTTCAGTTCCCTCAATTCCCTGAGACCTTCTCCTAGCGCCACACACCTTCACTGAATCTACTGGCTTATCAGTTACTGATTGGATGGCTACATCTGTTTCAAAAAAAGCTTGTAAGTCAGGGTAAATGTTATCTGGCTGACTAACTTCTACATCAGTTTTTTCTATAGCTTTGTTGCGGCTCAATTTCTTAGTCAACGAAGATATTCTAGCACGTAACTCATTTACCTGTTTATCTAGCTCTGAGTTGCGCTTAGACTGTTCTGTGGCTTTTGCTAAAACAAATTCTCTGTGACAACAAATAATGCCCTTCATATGGTTTTTGCGGATGCTTGCTCCAAGCACCTTTTACACTCATCTACTGACCAAGTTTTGTCTGGGTGAACTTCATATTTCTGAGTTAGTTCCTGTCTAACTTTTTCAGTGACTATTAGGTCCATTTGTTCTCTTAACATATTTTTGAATTCACTTTCTGACCACGATGGAGTCGCAAAGCCACCTTTTTCCGTTGTGGGGATCAGTCTGGCATTTTTTCTAAACATTTCTGTGAGTTTTCTTTGTTACCACACAATAAAAAAATAAAAATAAAAACTTCTCTAGGGTACACTTGTTAACACATCAGCTATTGTTAACTTTCCAAATGACCAACACTTCACACTTAACCTCCCTGCCTACAAAAAAACAGAGGATAAACCAAAATATTAGCAATTTACGCTAAAATCTTCCCTGCCTACAAAAACAGAGGATCAACCGAAATAACTAGCACGTAAAGCTAATTCTTCTCTGCCTAAAGCAAAGGGTACACAATATTAACCTGTAATGTTAATCTTCCCTGACTGGCAGAGGGTATCTTTCATCTCTAAAAAAAACTTTTTTTAGAGGACAACTTAGTTAACAAAACCCTGCAGCTGTCTGTTAACTCTTCTCTGAACGGCGCAGAGGAAAAACACATATACTGGTCTGTAGCAGTTCTTTGAATAGAGTGAAACTCACCAAATCGTTGGTTGTACAGACAAATTTAGTCTGGAACTCAGTCAGAAAAGTTCATTCTTTGTTGAGATGTTTGAGCTTGAAGTTTCAATCTGGAGGAAGCTGGAAAAGTTCGTTTTTTGTTTCTTGAAGTTTCAAGGTTCCGTCTGGAAAGTTCAGTCTTTGAGATTCTTTGTGCTTGGAGTTCAAAGATTCAGATCTTTCAGCTTGAAGTTCTTTGTTGAGTTTCCTTTGACTCAGATCCGGGTCGCGGCAGCAAATTGTTGTGAACTTAGAATCGAAAGACCAGGAGGCTTGGTTGTTTCTTCAGCAGGTTTCTTTATTGAGAATACGAGCTGCAGTCACCAAGTCTGACGTGAATGTTCTCTTACAGTTGATATACATTTAGGGGCCGGAACCGAAAAAGACAGGTTTAGGAACCGGTTCTAGACTGAGAGCATTGCCCACCCTAATCCTGTGGCGGTGGTGTGGCGCAATGGATAAGACACATGCCTTTGGTGTGAGAGACCCGGGTTCGAATCCACTGTGAGACACCAATGTGTCCCTGAGCAAGACACTTAACCCCTAGTTGCTCCAGAGGCGTGCGACCTCTGACATATATAGCAATTGTAAGTCGCTTTGGATAAAAGCGTCAGCTAAATGAATAAAAATGTAAATGTAATCCACTCAGCATATCTATTCAAACACTGAGACCCGAGTACAGGACTGGCTGGACTTTCTTGCTAAAATTCTTGCTTAACAAACTCCAAGAGTTTCAGTAAAACAGGACTGACCAGAGTCTTTTGCTAGAAAACTCTGATAATCATAATTTATACCTAACCTTAACATGCTAAATTCAATGTAAACCTAAATTAAACATTTTAATAAATTTGCATTCCCATAGAGGGGAGTTGCAATACTTGTAACCAAAAAACTAAAGTTTGACACTTTCAAAGAAGTAAAGGATAAGGAGGGGTCGATATATTCTAGCAAAGGGTAAAGTCAATAATAATCTTATGACATTGGTTAACATCTACGCACCACCTGAAAGTGAAACAAGATTTTATAAAGAATTCTTTGATACGCTCACAGCAGAAGCGGAAGGGATCTGTGTATGTGGAGGGGACTGGAATTCAGTCTTAAATTAGATACCACAAGTAAAAACAGAAGTAAAAGAAATCTTACAAAAGTACTTGATATTATGTTGGAGGAAACTGGCATGGTGGATGTGTGGAGGAAGCTCCACCCAACTATGAGTCACTATACACATTATTCAGTGCCTCACTTGGTTCATTCAAGAATAGACTATTTTATAATGAGACAGGAAGATTTCTACCGGGTAACTGAATGTAAGATTGGAGTCACTGATGTTTCAGACCACAGCGCAATCTATTTAACTCTTAACTTGGAGAATATCCCAAAAAATATGGTATGGCGATTAAATGTGGGCCTTCTTAACAACCAATCAGTAGTTAGATCTGTCAAACAGGACATCAAAACATTTATAGAAGAGAATGACAATGGCGAGGTGGACCCATCAATATTATGGGACTCGTTAAGAGCCGTCTTACGAGGAAAACTAATAGCTAAAGCAACAAACATTAAGAAAACTAAGATTGAAGCATATACAAAATTAATTAAAGATTTAAAGGATAAAGAAGAAAAATTCATTTTGAAAAAAGACCAGGACACTCAAAAAGAAATTAAAAAATTGAAAATGCAACTTGAAAATTATTTAGATGATGAAGTAGAGAAAAAAGCTAGATATACAAAACAAGCATATTACGAACTAGGCCCAAAATCTACAAAGTTGCTCGCTAGAAAATTACGCAAACAACAAGTGGACTCAACAATTTTGAAAATTAAAGACCCTATCTCGCAAAAGCTTCAAACTGAGCCAAAAGAAATAGAAAACGCTTTTTATCAGTATTACGGCAAATTATATTCACTAGAGGGCGCTCCTAACAAAGAGTCGATCAGAGCATTTCTAGACGAATTAGACTTCCCTTGTATAGGAGAAATACAAAATAAAAGAATATTAGCAGAAATTACATCAAAAGAACTGGATAAAGCAATAAGTAGACTAAAGGCAAATAAAGCCCCAGGTAGTGACGGTTTCCCCGGTGAGTGGTATAGGATATTTAAAGAAGAATTGAAGCTGCTTCTTCTTAGAGCTTTAAACTATATCCATAAAGAAGGCAAGACCCCTCCCTCATGGAAGGAAGCAATTATTACGCTGATTCCCAAAGAAAATAAAGATAGAGATAATTGTGCCAATTATAGGCCAATATCAATTTTAAATGTGGACTATAAGCTATATACATCCATTATTTCTAAACGATTTGAAACCTTTATTTCTGATATAATTGATGAGGATCAGACTGGCTTTATAATTGGTAGGCAAACGCAAGATAATATCAGAAGAAGTCTTCAAGTGATTCACAATATTTCCATCAATAAGCTTAAAGCGGCCTTGATCAGCCTTGATGCAGAAAAGGCCTTCGATCGTTGAAATTGGGATTTCTTATATCTAACGTTGGAGAAATCTGGCCTTACTAATGATGCTATTCAGTGCATTAGAGCAATTTATGATAAGCCAACCGCAATAATAAAAGTGAATGCATCTCTGACAGACCGGTTTGAACTCAGTAGAGGCTGTAGGCAGGGCTGCGGATTAAGTCCCACCCTTTTTGCTTTATACATCGAGCCACTGGCTCAAGCGATTCGAGAGAAAGATGATTTAAAGGGGATTATGATCAACGAAAGAGAACAAAAGATTGGTTTATTTGTGGATGATATATTGCTATTTTTAGAAGATATTAACATATCACTTCCCATACTGATGGATCTTTTGGGAAAGTATAATGTATATGCTGGATACAAGTTGAATATTTCCAAAACCCAAATATTACTGTTTAATCATTCACCCTCAAATGAAACTGTACGCACATACGATATTAAATGGAGCACCAACAAAAGTATTTCTGTCTAAAGATCCTTCACTATTATATAATTTTAACTACAATCCAATAAACGAAAGTATTAGAACAGACATCCAGAGATGGTCTACTTATCCACTCGACTTTAGTGATAGAATAAATGTGGTAAAAATGAACATCCTCCCTAGGCTACTTTATTTATTTCAATCCCTCCCGGTAAATATATCGTCAAAACAATTCACAGAGTGGGATAAGCTGTTATCGAAGTTTATATGGGATGGGAAGAGGCCCAGAGTTAGGTATTCAACACTACAACTGCAGAAAGATAAGGGGGGCATGGCCCTTCCTAATTTAAAAATGTATTTCTATGCAGCTCAATTGCGTTACTTGTGTTGCTGGTGTGACCCTAGTTATTTTGCTAGATGGAAAGAGATTGAAACATGCATCCCTGGATATAATGTTCAGACACTCATGGAAGAGGACCATATTCCAATCGATTTAATAGAATTACTTGGCCCAATTGCACAATTCACAATGAAAATTTGGTATAGTGTAGAAAGACAACTAAAATTGAATAAAGAAAGAAAAATATTAAAATGGGTAGCTTATGACAAGGGCTTCAAGCCAGGAACACATGACTCAAATTTCAAATATTGGATCAATAGGGGGGGTTACAGCCTTTTGTAATTTAATTAATAATGGGGAAATAAGAAGTTTTCAATATCTGAAAGACAAATTTAGTCTAGATAATCGAGACTTCTTTCGATACCTGCAACTAAGAGAATACTATAATAAAGAAATTAAGGACAGAAATGAACCTAACGCGGTTTTAGAGACTTTGTGTGGTGCATATCAACAGAAAGTGCGCAAAATCATTTCAAAGCTGTACACTAGCTTAATGTCCTGTCAGAAAAACACAACTCTGTATGTCAAAGAAAAGTGGGAAAAAGAAGCAGTTGCCACGATCTCAAATGAAGAATGGTATAAAATCTGTGAGATGTCACAGACATCTACAAATTCACAAAAATGGAGAGAATTCAATTGGAAAAACTTCATTTGTTTCTTTATCACGCCATCTTTTAAAGGTAAACAACTGTCCACCCAACAAATGTGTTGGAGGCAATGTGGCACTGTTGGTGCTAACCACACGCATATTTTCTGGGACTGCATTGAGATAAAACCTTTCTGGACTTCTGTCCACCTCACTCTTTGCAAAGTACTGAAGTATTCTGTACCTTTAACTTGTACAACAATGTATCTGGGCCTTTTGTCCAATGTAAAGAAAGATGATCAATATTTGGTTAAGATATTATTGTCAGCAGGGAGGAAAGTGATAACAAGAAGATGGCTCAAACTTGAGCCATCCAGCCATACTCAATGGATGGACACTGTGCAGGAAATATTCACCATGGAAAGAATGACCTTTATTCTAAGATTGAAAGAAGCTGAATTTAAAGGAAAATGGGTCAAATGGACAACATTTAAAACGGCATTAGAAACTGTGTAATCTGAAGGTTTTTCTTCTTTTATCACGACATCCGGTTGTTGTCTTATGTTTAATTGTTCATTTTATTTTTTATTTTATTTATTTACTTTGCATTTTGTAAACATACACACAACTGAGATCACCATGTTATGTGTTTTATCTGCCTAAAACAATAAAGATAAGAGTGAAAAAAAAAAAGATATAAGACTTAAGTTTCAGTATTTGACAACTATTGTATTCTGAGAAACTTATAGTGACAGTTATGTCTTAATTTGTGTCAGGAGTTATAAAATGAAAAAATGCGTCGATAGCTTTAATATGAATTATGAGCTTCAGCCGCTCCCATTCATAAAAAAAACTCTGTGCTGTGACTGCTGTCGTCATGAAAGCGATTCACAAAACAACGTCCCTCAGGGCTTTAGCTCAAAAATGTGCAGATTTGGAGAAATACTGATAGATTCTCATAGATTTACATCATATTTATATAGACAGGAATAATATTTATTGAATTTATACCCAAATGCGTCGATGTAATCATTACGAGCGTTTGATAATTGATACTGTGATGTACTGTGTTTTCAATCCATACCAGCAGCCTGAGGGCGCTCTCGCCGCCCTGTGCACATTACTAAAGTCCATATATGGAACATGAAGAAGTGCCATAATCATGTGACATTCCAGGAAGCCTCGAACACTTCAAGCCATGCCAGGTATTTTCATAATAATAGATTATATTTTGAATGTAATGCTAATCGATATAGACTTTATCATCGTGCAGAATACTCTAAAATAATATATTTTCTGTCCGATTTTTTTATCTGAAGCCAAATTAAATCACAGAAGATTATTTAAAACACTCGACTTGCGTTATAAAGTAAGTTTGGAGCACAAACATGGTTTTAATCTCATAAATAGTCGTGTATTGATGGTGTGCTAAGCTAACATGCTAGCTAGCTCTGGGTGCACCTGCCACCTAGCAGTAGCAGTTACTCTTTTATGATTTTTTTCTAAATAGGAATGCTTACTGAAATGTTTCTTTATTCAAGAACGGCATATTTGATACAGTTTCAAATGAAGTGAGAACTTTGATAAAAGAAATGAGGGATTGAAACCCTATAAATAGCCTGTGAATAGCCAGTCATTAGAAACTATAATGCAGACAAAAGAAATGCATATTTAGAGCCATAACCAGGCTGGAGAGGTGTGAATGTGTGCATGGGGAGACTGAATGGGGCTCGTTTGCAACACAAAACAATAGAAACAAAAGACTGGATAGATGGTTAGATGATGACTAAACATCAGTTGCATTTAACTAAATACAGAGTTTTAGACATCTTCAGATTTTAAATATAAAATGTTTTGACGTGGCTTTAGATGCAGTGCATTTCTAGATTGCTACAGTGCCAACTTCGAATTTATTTTCATGAGGATGTTTCATAAAAATACATTTCTAATAACTTTACAAAACTTTGAAGCTATTTATAACAATTTTTTTCATTATGACAATAATTAATTCTACATTTACAATAAACTGCCAGGTGTCAGCTTTTAAAATAGATCATACTTGTGGTTTTAGTACAAAGGGTTCTTGAACTGTATCTGTTTCAGTTTGGGTATGTCACTTCTGGGGATTTTTCAAAAGTGGGGTGGCAGCCGCTTAACCTGTTAACCTGCAAAGCCACTTTTGAGGTCTGTGCACTGGCAGCTTGTAATATAAATATTCCGATAAAAGGTTATGTCTGAATGCAAATATGAATGCAAAACTATGCAAAAGTAGAATAAAGTAGAATAGTTTTTCTAACTATCCACAGAGGTCAGGGTCCGTGTAACGCTTTGCAGTTCTTTGTTCAATTTGCACCATCAAAATTAACCAAATGAAAAATTGGCTTCAAACTTTCATTTTCCATTTCTTTGGAATAATTCACAAACGGATAATTGTCTCTCAGTTTAATTTTCAATTCTACAAGCTTGGGTTGTTGCGTCTGACTCAGATTTTTGAACAAACATAAAAAATTACTCTTTGCTCTGATTTTCCATTTCTCATTCCATTTGTGTTTTGCTCGCGGTTGGACCGTACCACTTCCACCGGGGGGTGGAGTGGGGGGTGGGGATGTGGATGCATTAACCATAGGCATTTACCCAGAGCGCTGTAGCGTTATGTGTATGGCATGTCTGAGTCTGACCATGATTTATCGCCTACATGTCAGAACCCTATTAACTGTGTGACTGCGGTTAACAACAGATTTTCTGGACGATGTGTGATTGGAGTGCGCTTGATGATTACGAAAGTGAAATTCATAGGTTAGTAGAGGAGCAGGGATACACATGCACACAAGTTCAAGAGGTCTTACAGCAGCAATATGGACTTGGGAGAGGTTCCAGTATTTCTTCCATTTCTAAATTCTGCGCATCAAGGTACATTCATCGTTTAGATTACGCACGGCTAGGGAGAGATGGTGTGGATGCAGTTGTTCGACCAGCAGTTACTGTTTGCGGCCCTGTGTACGGTAGAATGATGACTGGGATGTTGAGAGCTTCGGGATACAGACTGGGTGAAAGAGCTGTAAGTCGTGCACTGGCACAAATTACCCCGCAGTAATTTGAGATGCAAAAAAGATGCGAAGAGAGGGAACTGCTCGCCAAACTAATCCACATGTCTATTACGCTGAGTATGCCGGTCACAAAATACACATGGACCAAAACTAAAAGCTTGTGGATTTTGGAGTGACTGAAGTTGTTGCCTCTGATGGTTTCAGTGGGAAAATTTTGGGATTTTCTGTAATGCTGATCAAAAATAATCTAATAATTTATGACGATGTGTACAGAGAAATCTGCTTGAGACATGGCCTTTTTGATCAGCTAAGAGTTGATCATGGACGTGAATTTTATCTATGTCTGTATCAACAAGACAATCTTCGGGACTTTCGCACTAATGTCAATAGACCCCCTTTCATTCAAAGTCAGTCAAGACAGAACCACGCTGCTGAAAGAAAGTGGGTTGAAGTCAACTCGTGAATAAACTACCCAATTAAGTAGGCCTACACATTGTGTGCCTTGGTCAACAATGGTTTTTTGGACATTGATGCCCCCTTTTGGAAGCACTGTGTCTCAGCCATTGCTTCAAAATGCTGCATGGTTGAGCTACAGAATTTCATCCCTGCCTGGAATGCACATACAATCCCATCCAAGGGCATACCCAATGCTCTTTTTGCAGCCCACCTCAGGTCTGCTCGAATACCACCTCAGTTCCTTCCACCTGCTGAGGAATTTGCAGCAGAATACATTAGGAATGGAGGCAGTCCCGGCTCCAGGACAAACTACTTGGGGGGGGCTTTTACAATTCTTAGGGGGGCTTGCGTGAAGGCGGCGGCGGCGACGGGGGTGGAGGGGTGTGGTTATAAGGGGATAAGACGTGCGCAAAATGTGATTGTTGTCCATCATTCTGCGCAATTGTTGAAAAAGAAAAACGTCACGTCGCAATATTGGAAATTTTTGCATTTGCACTTTGCATGAGAGTTATGTCGGTGAAGAAGTACTATCAAATCCCATTCAATTATTCACTATAGAAAGTGAAAGTAAAAACTGACCGATGAGAGCTGAATCTACTCAACATGTTCTGATAACGGTATATAGGCCTAACCTTGATTTATTTTCTTAATATTTCTCTTGTGGCCCTTGGTGAAAAAAAATGAGAATTATTTTGTGTTAAACACGTTGTTTTTTAAATGAGGACTAATATAACATCTTCATCGCTGTGCGTGCGATGGCCTGTATGTCGGTTAATTATTTGTAATATTGATTTGATAATAAAAGTAGCCTCATAATAATAATTGTAACAGACCTTATGTTTGAATGTGTTATGATGCATTAATTCTGGATGTGCTGGCGCTCGTTCTATGTGTGTGTGCAATTCATTTTCCCCTCGGGGCTTGCAGTAGATAGGCAATTAAGGTCAAGCATTGCTTACTTGGGGTGTCACGGTCTTCGGGTTTTCCTCTCACATGTGTGTGAGACGTTTAATAGCCTAAAGTCGAGAACAGTTCAGACAGTTCTCGTTTATTGTTATCTTATTCATAAAGTGTTTAGGCGAACCCTGCACGAATGCTCAGTCACATCATTCAGATCACCGCAAGGGGGGCTTGAGATCATCTTAGGGGGGGCTTAATCCCCCCAAGCCCCCCCTTGACGCCGGGCCTGAATGGAGGAACTCTGACTTATCCTGCACCCTTTGGACGAGACCCCCTCGATGGTCACCCTGACCTTCAGGTCACAGTGGCCTATTCTGGGAGGGTTTGGAGACATATGCAAACATTACACATAGACTGGGGCAATAGGCTAGTGTGGTGGTGTTTTGTTGTTATTTAAATTAAACAAAGTAGTAGCCTTTAAGTACATTTTTGAGAGTATTAAGATTTCCGCTCCACTATATCAGAGGCAAACATATTTTTTTACTTTACTATTTTTGTCTGACATCTTTACTGGTTAGCCTACTTTTCAAATTGTAATTTCTTATTAAAGTCTCATTTAAAGTTGTAAGTTTTTTTTCAGTTACTAGAAGAGGTTCTAGTAACATGACAGCAACGCAACAAACATGCGAGATTATGAGATGCTTTGCTGTATATTACCTACTCTGTATCTAATGGTAACAATATTTAAAGCAATAAAAACTGTAAATAAAGTAATAAAACACAACTTATACATTAATGCAGAAGAATTATTAATAAAAAAACAACAACAGTAAAATGCTGACAACAAACAGTTTTTGCAGAATACTTTAACACCTGGTTTCACAGACAAGGCTTAAACTGGTCCTGGACTAAAATGCATGTTTGAACTGTTTTAACTGAAAGCAACTTGCACTGACATATAAAAATTATGTCACTGTCATTGTTTTGTCGCAAGACACATTAAAATGTTTATAAAAGTGACTTAAATGTCTAATTAATGCCTAATCGTGTCTAATCTATGCCCTGTCTGTGAAACCAGGCCTTAACCTCCCATTATAGGATTAGGATTATTCTTCGTCATTATCAAAATCTTTATATTTTATGTATTATTTATTATCTGTTCTGTCAGTCTTTTCTCACTCCTGAATGCAGCATGGATTGGTTTCATGCTACAGTACATGAACATTCTATGTTATTTGCATTGATTAACATGATTTTTGTTTGGCATAATCACTCACAACACATCACTATATTTATCAGCTATGCACTATGGGGAACTGGGCGTGGGGTCAGGGTCACATGTAACTGGTATTAATGACATAAGTACATTTGCAAGTTGAACTGGTTTATTTTGTGAAGTACCATTGTAACATTTGTTAAAGGAGCTGTATGTAAGAAATGTATTTCAATTAATCATAAAATGGCCCTGATATGTCACTAGACATTAAGAAATCATGTTCATTTCAAATACTTATATCACTGACAACAGTAGTACGGCCAGGATATTGTCATTTAAAAAGTGAAGTTGCAGCCCTCAACTGATGTTGATGTTGTCATGTTGTGTTTTGGCCTGAAGCGCCGCCCTCCACCTATCTACCAATCACGAAGTCAGTAGTGTTTCGCCATCCGGGTTGCCAGCTCTGCTCTAGTTACCACAGCTGCAGCTACAAACTGCAGCCTATACGTTCCTGCTGGATCCTGCAGCCTATCTGGCAACCTCGAGTCAGGGGGGAGGGGGAGGGGGAGGGGATACACCGCTCTATACAGTAATTTGAAAGTGATTGCAGTACCAGTTTTGGCCACAATCTTACATACGGCTCCTTTAAAGCCAGAATTCAGTATCGTATAATGCCCCACAAGATGTACAACAATGGGGAAACACTCAAACCAGACTTTATTTCAAGTATCAGTGCTATTTTTGTTAAAACTGTAACAGTGAAATGACCCTTAGCCAGCATATTTTGCTAGGAAAGCCAAAATGTGCTATGGTTCATATAACAAGTGTTTGTTGAAGAAAAGGGAAGATGTGTCACTTTAAACGGTCTATTCAAGAACAGGAACAGATACTGCTGTTATTCAGTGATGCCTATTAAGACACTGCATATGGCACTGGGCTACACAGATAAACTCAGCTGGCTTTTTTGAATTTATGCCCCTATACGCATACAAAAATGTGATACAGAAAAAGAAAAAAAATACTCGGCCAGATGCCATACTAACCCCTGAACACCATGCCCAAGATTCTTAACAAAAAAAAAAAAAAAAAAAAGCAAGGTTCTAAAATACATACAAAAAATGTTTTCAATATTATTTCTGAACTTTCTGCCAGACCACATTTAAGTCGTTGCATTTGTCAGTTTTGCCAGTACCTCACTCAGGCCTCTTAAAAACACCAATTTGCCTGCGAACATATTTGTCGTGCATAAAAGGCAGCTGTCATTATCATTTAGATAGGTCTGGATACAGGGGCCACACCCTGCGACCTGCCCACATCATGCGTTATAACAAGCACAGAATTTGGGATGTTTGTGCACATCCAGGCCCGGCTGCAGGATGAAATGACTGAGGGGGCATGTGAAATTGTTAAGGGGGCTTAACTTTATACCATCAATGAACAATACCGACTGATAACTTGCTTAGTAAAAAAGATAAGCCAGCGTCATTTATTATGCATATATTAACCCTTTCACGCTTAATTTTAATATTCTAACTGACTCCCATAGGGAGTTTTTTCAAGGCGACTGTTATTTTAGAATGTTCCCCCTTAATGTTTCCATGGCGACGCGTCATATTTGTTTACGTGACACACCGCAGCAACAATAACACTGACAGATGTATCTCTTTTATTTTATTTTCCCTTTTTTATTCAAAATATTCACAAACTTGCTTACCATGTCATCAACTATCTGATATTCCGATTCTCAAAAATGTGTATGTGAGTGGGTTGGGTCATTTAAAAACCTTTATAAATAATCTTGATCTTGATCAAGTTTCTTTGCAGTTCAGAGAAACCTGTGGCTGTGAATGATCCATTTCTCCCGAAAAATACATGCAAGAAAGTGGCCGCGAACTCCGAGAAGAATAGAGTAAACTTTATAGTTATGTCACAGGCCGGGGTGAGCGCCAACGGGCCGCCCACCCCTAGCTTGTGTACCGCCTCTGAGGAGCTGACCGTGCACACAGAGGGCAGACACAGAATTGAAAATAAATATATTTTTTATTAAATGAAAAAAAAAAAAATGTAAAAGTCTCTTCAGCATTCTCTTTTATTTTTTATTTTTTTTTAAAGGGACAATGCACATTAATTAACATTTTTTGTTTACACTCAAAATGTAAATGCGCCAGAGTTAGCTAGAGAGCTAATTTTCACCTTCTTCAGCATTCTCTATCATACCTATCTGACCGACACCATTTTGTCTATTTAAATGGAGAAAAATCGATCCTAACTCCAGTAAACTATGGAGTGCCGCAAGGATCTGTGTTAGGCCCTCTATTATTCTCTATATATATGCTGCCACTTGGCAATATTATAAGGAAACATGGAATTAGTTTCCATTGTTATGCTGATGACACTCAAATATATATTTCATCACGGCCGGATGAAAACGCTAAATTATCCAAATTGACAGAGTGTGTTAAAGATATAAAAGATTGGATGACGCGCAATTTTCTTTTATTAAATCCAGACAAGACAGAGGTAATACTTATTGATTCAAAAAACCGCCCACAAAACTTCTCACAATACAACTTTAACATAGTAGGATGTCCTGTTACTTTATCCTCTACAGTAAAAGATCTGGGTGTTATACTTGACTGCAACCTGTCTTTTGAAAATCATATTTCATATGTTACAAAAACAGTCTTTTTCCACCTTAGAAACATTGCTAAGCTCCGTAATATGCTATCTGTTTCTGATGCAGAAAAGTTAGTTCATGCGTTCATGACCTCGAGACTAGATTACTGTAATGCTGATTAGCTGGTTGTCCTGCATCCTCAATAAACAAGCTACAGTTAGTCCAAAATGCCGCCGCTAGAGTTCTTACTAGATCAAGAAAATTTGAACATATAACACCAATTTTATCATCACTGCATTGGTTACCTATAAAGTTCCGTATTAATTACAAGGTATTGCTACTGACTTATAAAGCCCTAAACGGCTTAGCTCCAGTCTATTTAACGGATCTTCTATCGCCCTATAATCCATCGCGCTCTTTAAGATCACTAAATTCTAGGCTTTTGGTCATACCTAGTGTGGCGATACAGAGAGCCAAACAGTACTGAGGAGGTTATAGTCTAAGTGGAACCTGCCCCAAAAACACCGACTACGCCACCCTGGGAATTTCACCCAGAGAATGATTCTTTATTTCCTAATTGCAATACTATTAATCCCTTAAGGACACACAGGTAAGTAAACAATTCAGCCAGAGACGAGGTTCAATTTTTAAAAGAGATAACAAATTTTATTCAATAATTTAAAACAATTCAAAACACATTCATACTTGCTGCTGAGGCTTACCAGTGGAGGAGAAAGGAGTCACAAGGCACCAAGGAATCCCAGGAAAGGTCACCACGTGAACACACACACAAACACTGAAAAACACAGTGAACCCAACAAAGAAAACGGGGTAGACAACAGCACGCAGGAGGGGGATACCACCACCCAGACACCAACACCACCACCTTCGGCTCTCAGCAACTGAAACAGACACACACAATCAAGGGGGATTCATTCAACAGAAAGAGAAAAGTCAATATAATATTTAAATGAAAAACAAAATGAAATAATCTTAATCACAAAATAGCCAAACTGCCAGAACCAACAATGGTTCCAGAAGGCAGTCCACAAAAAATAAGATCAATTCTAAGACACTTCTCAAACAAAGAAAAACAAAATAAACATTGGTTAAAGTACAATGAAACCTTGGCCAAGGAAAACGAATTCAGTAATGAGACAGAAGAAAACAAAATATAAATAAATCTATTAACTGGATTAGTTTATCTAACGAGATAAACTAAAATCACTGATAAAGAAACAAAAATCACTGATAAAGAAACAAACTAGAAGCACAAATTAACTAAATTGAAAACAAAGTAATAGAAAAGAAATAGACACTTAACTCAAATTATAACTGTAAAGAGCCAACCCCTTCAACTGCACTCAAACAGTTAAAACACTGACCCACGTCAACCTAGAGGCTCGCACAGTCAAACATATGGCCGGGAGTGTCCAGTGGCCGTGATTGCCCAGTGGCCGTGAAGGCAGAACGGGCGGGCAGCGATCGAGTAGAGTTGATGATACAATGTTCAAAATCTGCATTAAAGAGACAGCTGTACAGTGGTCGAGTGACGTTAGAGTTGCTGGTACGTAGTGTTCAAAACACACAAGGAAACAGCTGTCCAGGACGAGCAGGTAGCGCGATCGAGTAAAATTGCTGATACAATGTTCAGAACATACACATTAAGCAAGCAACACTCCAGGACGGAAGTGCAGAAATCAGATGACGTTAAGGTTGATTGTACAATATTCAAAATGTGCATTAAGCAAACAACAATCCAGGCAAAACAGCAGCTAGTGAATAAATGCTCTGCGGCTGACGTCAATCTCCAGTTGAACCAGCCCAGTTCCTGTTATTTATAAAATAAAAATGAATTAACCCCAAATCAAACAAATAAATCCTACATCATGTATCCCACATACCGATCAAGCAGCGTTTTGTATCACCCAGGAGGAGGCAGCTCAAAGGGTACAAACAGTACAGGCAGCTTTCAGTAACATCCGCTTTTAAATGCGTTGAACGACGGAGTAAAGGGCTGGCCCGCCAACCGGAGATCTATAAGCGTTCAATGCATAGTAAACATAACGGCAGCCGATACCAATGGAATAAGGGCAAAGACAACAAAGCCGCTACTTTACCTACAGCACAGCAGAGCAACACACGGAGTGAGTGACCCGGAAGTATGACGCACTTCCGTCACCAGCGAGCAAGAGGGCAGTCAGAAGGACTACTACCTGTATTTATAGGGGGAGCCTGTGGCAGTAATTGATTAAAAGAACGCCAGCTCGTTATGAGTTAACTCATACTGCTACACTAGGATATCCAGATCAACCAAAGGCGGGAGATCATTTTCACATTTAGCTCCAAAACTCTGGAATAGCCTTCCTGATACTGTTCGTTGCTCAGACTCGCTCTCCCAGTTTAAAACTAAATTAAAGACGCATCTCTTCAGCCAGGCATTTATATAATATTTTTAATCTTACAGTTAAATCCGGTCTCTAGTTCATAAACGCCAGAGGAGAACTGGCCCCCGACTGAGCCTGGGTTCTCCCAAGGTTTTTTTTTTTCTCCATTAGGTCACCTGATGGAGTTTTTCGGTTCCTTGCCACTGTTGCCTTCGGCTTGCTCAGTTGGGGATACTTAATTTAATTTAATGAATCAATCAACAATACTATTGATCAGCATTACCAAACGTGGACGTTTTACACTAGAAACAAACACTGATGTACTATTTTATTTAATACTGTGAAGCTGCTTTGATGCAATCTGTATTGTGAAAAACGCTATATAAATAAAGTTGACTTGACTTGACTTGACTCTTCTTTGGGGCTCAGACAGAAAAAGATGAACATAATATGAACGTAACTCAGCAGTTTCAGACAGAGAGAGGAATGAACATAATTCACAGCTTCCGCGTTCTCTTCTTCAGCGTTCTCTTATTCGGGGCTCAGACAAAGAAAGATATGCTCGAAGGGGGTCTCGCCCAGGGTGTAATTCAATGTAGAACCGCCACTGGATATGAACCCATAATATGAACTTATGCAAGGCAAGGCAAGGCAAGTTTATTTATATAGCACATTTCATACAAAATGGCAATTCAAAGTGCTTTACATGGAAGAAATTAAAATAATAAAGAAAAATTAAAACATCTTTACATAGAAGAAATTGGAATAATAAAAAGAAATAAGAATAATTAAAACAGTTTAGAAAAATAAAAAATAAAATATAGTACAGTATAAACAGTCGGACGAACATTGGCACAGTGCTCATTCAGTAAATGCATAGCTAAACAGAAGTGTTTTGAGTCTGGATTTGAAAATGAGTAGGCGCACATCTGATCTCCTCTGGAAGCTGTTCCAGCATAATAGCTAAAAGCGGACACGACATGCTCAGAGTGAACCCTTGGTATTTCTAGCTGATATGATCCTAATGATCTGAGTGATCGGTTGGGTTTATATTCAGTGAGCATATCTGCAATGTATTGAGGTCCTAGGCCATTGAATGATTTATACACCAGTAATAATACTTTAAAATCAATCCTAAATTTAACTGGGAGCCAGTGTAAAGACCTGAGGACTGGTGTGATATGTTCATATTTTCTAGTTCTGCTCAGAATCCTGGCGGCAGCGTTCTGTATGAGCTGCAACTGTCATATGGTCTTTTTGGGAAGGCCGATGAGGAGTCCATTACAATAATCCACCCTGCTGGTGATGAAAGCATGAACAAGTTTCTCTAAGTCTTGTCTGGAAACAAAGCATCTAATTCTTGCAATATTTTTCAGATGATAGTATGCTGATTTAGTTATTGCTTTGACATGACTACTGAAACTAAGGTCTGACTCTAGTGTCACACCATGATTCCTGACTTGATGTTTAGTTGTTTGACCCCTAGAGTGAAGGTATGCGTTCACCTTGAGAACTTCATCTTTGTTTCCAAACGCAATGACTTCAGTTTTGTCTTTGTTTAACTGAAGAAAGTTTTGACACATCCAACTGTTGACTTCATCAATGCATTGGCACAGGGAGTCAATGGGGCTGTAATCGTTAGGCGATAGGGCTAAGTAGAGCTGTGTGTCGTCTGCATAGCTGTGGTAAGCAATTTGGTTCTCTCTCATTATTTGGCTCATTGGGAGCATATACAGGTTGAACAGGAGTGGCGCAAGAATTGAGCCTTGAGGGACTCCGCATGTCATGGATGTCCACTCAGACTTATGGTCTCCTATACTCACATAATAACCTCTCCCATCTAAGTATGACCTGAACCATTTTAGGACTATCCCAGAAAGCCCCACCCAGTTTTCCAGCCTGTCAAGAAGTATGTTATGATCGACAGTGTCAAATGCAGCACTGAGGTCGAGTAGTACTAGCACTGATAATTTGCCTGAATCAGTATTTAATCGAATATCGTTTATTATCTTTATGAGCGCCGTCTCTGTGCTGTGATGCGATCGGAAACCAGATTGAAAATTGTCAAAGTGTCCATTCGAGCTTAAGAATTTGTTCAGCTGATTGAAGACAACTTTTTCAATGATCTTGCCTATGAAAGGAAGATTTGAGATCGGCCTATAGTTGCTTAATATGGTCTTATCCAGATTGCTCTTTTTCAGGAGGGGCTTGACAACTGCAGTTTTCAGGGAGTATGGAAAACTCCCAGAGCGAAGTGAGACATTTACCACTTCTAGAAGATCTGCTTCTAAACTGTTTAACACACTTTTGAAAAATGATGTGCGAAGTGTGTCGAGAGCGCAGGTTGATGTTTTAAGGTGCTGTACAGTTTCTTCCAAAATGTTGCCATCAATTTCTTTGAAATCAGACATAGTAACTACTTTCTCAGGTGGTTTGATCTGTCTGTCCCCAGCGCAACTCAAGGATGTGCTGATCACCTTTCTGATGTTATTGATTTTCTCAGAGAAGAAAGAAGCAAACTCACTGCACTTGCTGTCTGAGAGCATTTCACTGGGAATCTGGCTTGGGGGGTTGTCAGTCTCTCTACAGTAGCAAAAAGAGTGCGTGTGTTGTTTAAATTGCTGTTTATAATATTTGAGAAGAAAGTCTGTCTAGCTTTGCCTAGTTCGATATTGAAAGCATGCAGGCTGTCTTTGTAGATGTAATAATGGACTACAAGTTTTGTCTTCCGCCACATGCGCTCTGCTTTTCTGCATTGTCTTTTCATATTTTGCACTGCTGTTGAGTTTCTCCAAGGTGCTTTTTGTCTGCCACTCTTCTTCCTGACTTTAACAGGAGCAATATCATGCTGGCGGCGTTGTGAAGAGGAGGCAGTGGGCGGAGGCTTAGGCTGTGAGCACTGAGCAGACGGTTTCGCACGGCCTGCTGCAGAACTGGAGCGCTTCGGGAGGAAGTGCCTCATGGCCTGGGTCGCTTTCTGCACCTCAGCGAACCTATCGGCGAAGTCTTTGACCGAGGTTCCGAAGAGGCCGGCAGGGGAAAGCGGCGCGTCGAGGAACGCGGTGCGCTCTGACTCAGACATGTCCGAGAGCGTCAGCCACAGATGTCTCTCAGACACGGTGAGCGAGGCCATGCTCCGTCCAATGGCCTGTGCCGCCGACTTGGTAGCGCGGAGAGCGAGGTCTGTAGCGCTCCTCAGGTCCGGCACGCAGATTGCGTCAGCGATGTGAGTTGCTTCGCTGAAGGATGAAAAATCAGAGATATTAAGCCTGCGAGCCGTATTTATAGACCTAAGCCACGCCCTCATTGGGTCTGACGTCACTCTAGGTCTCGCTCGATAGGCTCAAGCAGTTGCCAGCAGACCAGCCAATAGGCGCGCGAGCTGTCTCGCCTATGTATGGTGCCGCAACGTGTTTTACATTAATACAAAATAAAGGATTTTCCCCGAGCGTATTCTACGCAGTACGAGAGTATCTCTCGTAAGAGAACAGACTGTTCTCTGCTTATGTCATCTGTATGAAATGTGCATTTCTCTTTCACTACTGCGAAGATCGCAAGTCAGCATCGTCAACTTCATCTTCAACTTCACACGTCAAACACACAGGAATGATTATCGGCCTGTTCACATCGGCCCTATTTTGACTTCAGAACGATACCGATGTGTGAAAAAATGGCCATATCGACCAATATATCGACCACACAAATATTTATTTTCTATCTAGAACATTTTGCATAGAACATAGAACCTTTTTTTTTTTTACAGATAATGGCTATAATGCATACTTTTACCCAAGCTGAATGATAAAAAAAAGCTTAAATGTGTAAATCTTCTATAAATATTTTTGATTATTCATTTTATTTTCTGACATACAGTAGGCTTACTCCAGTATTTTTGTTAAAACACACTACACATGTTTATTCTGTGCATTTTGAGCACTTTTTGTGTGAAATAATTTCTATTTTGTCCATCAAAAGGGTGCTTTCACTTTAATTGACCGTGAGCAGCCTGCAAAAACTAGATCAGCGCCAAAACCCCCACTTCACTGCACGCAACGCTCCTGCTTGACGGTCACGCGCTGCTCCTGCTGCCGGTGTGAATGCACTCATTGGTTAACATGCACGGTGAAAAATATATGCTCCGCTCAAGCTTGCGGTGTGAAACTGCCGTGAGGCTGATGTTGCGCAATGTTAATCATGAGTGCCTTTGGCATAAAGGCATAAAATCGGCATATGGACTGACCAGACGGTCGCCGTCATGGCCGATCACAGGAAAATCGTCCAATTCCGGTGCATCTCTACTTAATTCACTAGCCTATTTCATCATTTTCACCTTTTACAGATGGGGCGGTTCTAGAGGCGGGGCCACAGGGGCCCTGGCCCCTGCTGAAATCTGATTGGCCCCTGATTGGCCCCCGTTCCTAGGGGTGGGGAAAAAAGTCGATTCTTAGATGCATCGCGATGCGGACGTGGACGATTCTGAATCGATTCACAAATGTCAAAAATCGATTTTCTAAAAAATATATATATATATATATATATATTTTTCCCTAATAACGTAATATTGACGGAACGCAAAAGGCGGAACTCAGCGGACGTGTAGTGCACGGACAGTCTGTGGCGCGCACATAACAGAGACGCGCACATAACCATAACAGACGCATGATGGCTGAGCGCCAAATTCGAACGGCACCCTCTTCGTTAAAAGCTAAGGTATGGAAAATTGGCAATTTCATTGTTACCTATTTAGTATTTTTTTGTATGAGAGCTGCTTTCTGTATTGCTTAGTTTTCACATCAATATGCTGTAAACCGATCTGTTATACACGTTAAACTGCCCTGCAATATGTGCAATGCAATGCCAGTCACAAAAAGTTACATTTTGACTGTGCTCTCTGCAGATGTTCATTCACTTTTTTGTATAAGCTGTTTTTGATTGTAGTAGGCTATACAGCAAACATTTCAAGTCATAACTCTTTATTATTTAGTTGTGAATAAGAGCGGCTTTGTATGTTACTAATTATTCAGAATATGCGTAAGTCCACAAGCATTATATGAGAGCTGCTGGTACATAATTCTATATTTTTGAACGAAAACTGTTAGTGAATTTGCTACAGCAAAATGTTTTTTTTTTTTTTTTTTTTGTCTGAGGATTATATTGCTCATTGGAAATAACAAGAGGATGTTGGTTAGAAGTCTACTATTAAATGCTAGAGATTCAGAATATGCTGAAGTTTGTATTAATTTACTACAAGTATACTGCTAGTACAGGCACCCATCTATTTTCCTGTTGGTTCTTTGCAATGTTGGGACATATGCTGGCAAATGTAACCTTACAGTTGATTTGCCAAATCATTTCCAATTGTTTTATTAATAAAATTAATATAGGAAGTATTGGAAGTAAGTTTGTTATGGGCCATCATAAATACTTTGCTTTAAAAGTACTAAGTAAAAGTAACTTTAAAAAAAAAAAAAAAAAATCGTTAATAATCGATAATCGTTACCCTCTGAATAGTAATCGAATCGAATCGTGAGGTGCCTAGAGATTCCCACCCATCAATCGTCGACGAGAAGAGCAACCGGAGTCCGGAGAATTCTTCACAACGATCACAGATGCAATTCCACCCCCAAAAAATTAACAATAATTTACTGTTTATAAGCGACGACGTGATTATGAAACTTAAAAGGAGGAATTCAGAAAGAAGTGCATTGTGTCCTTTATGCACAGTATAAATAAATGAAAAAAAAACATTAAGAACTTTACTGGCTCATAATTTTTTATTAGAGCGTTTGAAAAAGGAATGACTGCCGAAATGTATTTGCACCGTACTGGATAAATTATTTTGTGTGCTTGAATGTACCCTGTATTTGGCCCCTGAATGTAACATGTGGCCCCTTAATGGCCCCTGTTACAGAAAAATCCTAGAACCGCCACTGCAGTAGTATTTTAACAACATTCGATATTATGTATATGAAGAGTTCAGATGCAAAAGCCTCTAAGTGCCATAAGAAATTTTCTTCTAGAATTATCATTTTTATCAAGCTTGTTTATTTAAGTTGAGTAATTTCACTTAAATGGCAATTAATAGGTAATTATCATTGCCATTTAAGTTAAAATTACTGAACTTAAATATACGAGCTTGAAAACAATTATCATTCTAGAAGAAAATTTCAGATGGCACTTAGAGGCTTTTGCATCTGAACTCTTCATATGTAGATTTATCGTTATTGTACAGATAAAGTGACACAGAAAGCCACAAAGGCTACGTTCAGACTGCGGGCCTTAATGCTCAATGATTTTTTTAACTTTTTTTTTTTTTTTTGACTGACTGACTGTTCACATTATTTTTAAAATGTGGCCCGCATGCGCAAAAGAGTAATGACGTAAATAGTGTAGAAGTAAACATGGAGGCCACAGAGGTTAGCGCTAGCATCTACGTTTTTTTTTTTTAAGTTGATTTCAGAAAGAATTTGTGAGCAAATAATAACGAGGGGGAGGAGAAAGAGAGTTAAATTTGCTCTTACTCGCTGTTCTCGTTCCCGCAAGCGCAGAATTGTGACGATGAGCAATCTAGAGTTGCGTCAGAGTCTCATGAATTCCGATTCGACTGTCCAGACTGAGGTAGCTTTTCTTTTCTTTTTTTTTATCCGACCTGCAACGGAATTGGACCACATATGAAAGTGGCCCAAATCTGACCTGGAAAAGAGCGGATTCCATGTGACTAGTGCTGTTCGGATTTGGGTCACTTTGGCCTGCAGTCTGAATGTAGCCAAAATGCTGTACAATCCTGGACAATGTTTTTAGTCCCCCATTGTGAGTTTATAGTTGGACTATTACTCTACTAAAACGTTCTCTATGCTCAGTTTTAATTGTTTTCTTCCTTTTCAGGTATTGAAATATAAAAAATAATTGAAATATTCAATACACTAGAGGAGATTAAGGACAGGCTGACTATGCTGGAGAGAACAGTGCCAAATATCTCTTGATCAAGCACAAAAGAGGTCACGTTGCCTGATGACGTCATATTACTCCTCCAAAGCTACCAGGACATGGATATCTTGGAGCAAAAAATGGAAGATCAATGTCAGAAAGATTTGGTATGTCACCAGTAGCTCTTCTCAAGACAGAAATGACATACACTATATGGACAAAAGTATGCTATTCAGAGCTGTCGCATAGGCTGTGCGAACTGTGCAATCGCACAGGGCCTCGCGCCAGAGGGGGCCTCGCAATCCTGCTGTTGTGTTGTGTTTTTTTTTTTTTTTTTTTTGTCCCCACCACTTTTTAAAACATCTCGCGGCACCAATGTAACAATTCTACAAATACATAAAACATCTCCAGGTAACTGGCAGAGCATTCATTTCGTTCGTTTTAAATAAAGAGACGATCTAGCGCTGAAATGTGTTTTTTTTAAATCAAGTGATCAAAGTGCTCGTTGCCGCTGCGATCAGTGGCGCGGATACAGTGTTTTCTCGCGTGGCTTGCGCGCACGCCGCACTGTCTTCACTCGGACGCGCGCTTCAATCCGTTGCGGATACTCTATTCGTTCTGGTGAATCACAAAACAATGCACACATACGTGTCCCTGCTTGATATACAACCATTGATGAACATAATCGGTTTTGATGGGGGAAAAAAACCTATACGAGAAAAAAAAACTATACGAGTGCAGATTTGAACTCAGAACCTCTGACACTCATGGCAAAAGTTCTACTACTGGACCATTAAGATACACATTAGTCAAGTAGGCGGATCTATGTATGTATTCACACGAAAGTTGATTTTTTTCCCTCTGAAATAAATAGCAAAAAGTCATAGCTGAGACTATGTGCATGATTATGTTGTATTATTCTACTTGATAAAAATTTATTGCAGCGAGATTATGCATGCAATAGAACTAGAACAGCTACGTCCATATGACCGTTATTCATGCGCAACTGAGCATCCACATCAAAGAGCAGGGGCCTCGCATTTCAAGTTCGCACAGGGCCTCGCACCCCACCTGCGACGGCACTGATGCTATTATACCCTCAAGTACTTCAATGGCATGCCATTAAAATCCATATGCATTAACATTGACTTGGTCCCCCCTTTGCAGTTGCAACAACTTTCAATTTTCTGGGAAGGATTTTCAGAAGATTGTGGGTTGTCAGTGGAATTTTATGCTCAAACATCCACAAGAGTATTTGTGAAAGTTTTTGCAACTGCAAAGGGGGAACCAAGTCAATGGGTCCACATACTTTGTCCATATAGTGTATCTACAGTCCCTTGCCTGAGAATTGACCCACTGTCCTGATCAACTAGAGCGCTGTTCTAACAACTGTAGCTTCTCAACAAAGTGTTGCAGAGAAATTTCAAAGAAATTGCTTTTGAGAAATAGTCACCAGGGGGGTCTGAAGTAAGAGAACCCACTGTTCCCAAACTGGCAACAGTGCAACTGCACCTGACTTTCTGCCATAACTAGAACTGCACTTTTCACTGACTGAAATGTTTTGTCCTGAACCTAATTTTTTTTTGCCAATGAATAATTAGCACACCAAACATATTTTCAGCAGGTCAAAGTAATAATTTAGTATTTTTTATTTTTATTTTTATTTGAATTATTTGTATATTTTTATAGAGAATTCAATGTATAGAAAATCAATACGTCCTTACGCCATGTTACCTTGGTGGTGCACCTGCTTTTTTTGATGGGCACACAAATGTGGGGGAGCAGGTGTTCTACCTCTAAACGTGCGCTTATGGACTCAACTGGAAAACTCGCTGTCGGCCTGCTGGTGGATTCGTGGAGCCAGTTTATCCTATTCTCAAATATTCTAGATGATGGTCGAGCAAGGCGTGTGCAAAGTGAGCTGGATGGACACTCTACAACATCTGTGTCAACAAAGCCAGGCCCAGCAATCGTCCTTTGTGCTCCTTTTGTGCAGGGATGTCCACTCAAATCCTGGACTGAGGTCTTTGGACATTTGCCAATCAGCTAATCCTGACATCCCTAGACCGGCGAAGTGTGCTGCTTTTACAGGCGCAGGAACTCGAGGTAATATTCCTCCAACAAACAACATTAAGCCTGATAGCAATATTGGCCAAATGGCGATAACATTGTTCCTGCACAGACCTCCAACAATCACCACACAAAAATGACATCGTACCTCAAACAGCTGCAGATGAAATTGTTTCAGACTGTAAATCATGCGAGCGTGTTGTGGGACACAAGAACGAAGCCGAAATACATTTTTGGTGGACATCTGAATATATGCAGCATAATCTCAAATACCGAACAACTTGAACATTTACTGACAGAACATCGATTACTTATACTTATCAAACATTGATTACTTATGCCTCACAGAGACTTGGATAACCCCAACAACGCCTTTATCTGTTTTTAATATTCCAGGGTATAATGTGTATAGACTTGACAGAAGGAAAGGGAAAGGGGGTGGAGTCCTGATATATGTGAAAGACAGCATTCAAAGTAAGCAAATAGTCTTTCCGGAAAATAATTTGGAATTACACTAATCCCCCCAAATGTATTTTGCTGTCTTGGCAGTCTACCGCCCTCCTACTGCCACAAACATTTTTATGATTGTCTAAATGTTATACTTAAACAACATGGAAAAATGGAAGTCATTCTTATGGGTGATTTTAACTTAAACTGGCAAGATAAAACACGTAGGAAAAAGCTTAAAGATATTACCAAAACATTTCAGATGACGCAGATGATCCATAAGCCCACAGGAACAACAAAGTCTTCCCAAACGCTTTTAGACTTAATTTTCACAAATAAACCAGACATAATTAGAAAGATTTTAAACCTCATCACTGGGTTATCATATCATAATCTTACTCTGGTCTCCAGAAAATTTTCAAAAACACGCTTTAAAAATCAGAACTCAATAAGGGGGAAATCCATGGCTTTTATTGCTCCAAAGGACATGGCCCTCATTGAAAATGAAATAAAGCAAATAAACTGGCATGACATCATTGGTAGTATGCCCTGTGAGCCAGCCTGTGCTGATTTAATGCCGACCATTAAAGCTTAACAAAAGACACGCCTTGCAGGAGGTCTTAAACCAATCAGAAAGAGGGAATTTCTGGCGGGAGTCTCCTTTTTGTAGGAGCTTTACGACACTGTCTCAAGTACTATTTTCTGTTCATTAATACTCAGATAGATGTAACGAATCCACACTGCATTCTAAGAGAAGGTGATGTACATCAAAGTGTGAGTCATTAAATGAGGAGTAATTAGATAGGAGACATGATACAGGTAAAGTTATACTGACTGTTAGTTGTATAATAAAATACATACCATGGTGTATACATAATAGTACACAAAACATCACAATCGTTCACACAGTTTCTGGAATGCACGTTCATTTCTAGATCAGTTCGTTTCTGTTTAATGCAGCGAAGTCTGCATGGAAGATTGTTTCTGTATTTTCATGGTCTATCTCTTGCCTTTGGCCATATTCTTTAACACCCATAAAACCTTATCTGATCGTTGTCTGGGTAACGGAGACCGCCTTGTCCTGTTTGGAGGATGGGACGCAGATCCCAGAGAAGTTTGAAAGTTTGAAAGGAGAAAATGGGGCCCGCATACCTAATGAGCCATTCATTCAGGTGTGTCACTGAGCCACAAGAAAAAATGCAAGAGCAATATATATACATACATAACGTGTTTTGGAGAAAAACATTTATTTCATAATGTGATTTCCCCCCCACAATCAATTCTTTTACTTCAATGAAAGGTTAGAATTTTGCACATTTTTTGAATGAAATATCAAAAGGATAAACGATGCAGATTTATTTTTTACAGCCAGTTTTGATCATATTTACCAGGGGTGCCAATAATTGTGGAGGGCACTATATATATATATATATATATATATATATATATATATATATATATATATATATATATATATATATTAGAGGTGGGCATAGATACATTTTTTTAATCTATGTTAATAATCAAAATTATTTTTTTTTAAATAATTTTGAAATTAATCTAGATTAATCTAGATTAAAATGGCTCATTTGAATTCTGCCGAAGGCATTCAGAATATGTGTGCTACCCAAATAATGACTATAAAAGTAAGTCTTTGTGAACCGGTTTCTCAAGCCAGGTGGCGCATTAGACCAGGGGCTCATCTCCTGTTTCCACAATGCATCACAAACTGCTTGAGAAAGCTGTTCTACTCATAGACTGTAAAGGTTACTACTGTACTGTTACCGTCCATAGGCAACATTAAGTAGGCCTATGTTATTATCAACTACTATAGGCTATCAATTAGGGATGGGCGATATGGCCTAAAATCTATATTGTGATATACATTGCAGCCTCTTGCGATAACGATATACAGTATATTATAATAAAACCATTTCAGAACAGGTTACACAGACCCTGCTAAACAACTGCTAAATGTATTTTTTTAAAGGGTATATGTAGTTTTGAGAACATATATTGTGCAAAACTGTAAGTATACAACATAATTTAGCAGATAAATAAAATTTAAGTACACTAGCTGCAGAGACTTAAGTAGGTCTAATGTTTATTATAGCTTTGATCTTATGAAACCCCAAATTTAAAGTGATAATATTGTCTAACTAATGTATTTTCCGTTAAAAAGAAACACAACAACGATTCTTAAAATCGGGGGCGCAGACAGAGATTATGTGCTACACCACTCAGATATATTGGAATGAGAATAATACGCGCGCGCTAGTATTCAGTGATGTGATATGTTTCGTTTTGAATTTGAGGTGGTAGAACGGATTAGTCGTGTGTTAACTTACCGAACCGTTACCCCACACACTCTGTCTATAGTTTGCTGCTGTTTGTCGGACGGCTTAAATCCGAACCAAGTCCAAATAATGGATGTTGCTGCTTTCACTTTCAGCCGTGTTTCCTTAAGATGACGACGAATATGCGTTGCAGCCGGGTTTACCTCGCGGCCGCGGGTAGATTGCGTCATCATCTCCCAACGCAACTTGGGGAATAGATTAACGGCGATATTTTTTTTATCGCGCGATAAGAGTCTCGCAGCGCGTTAACGCCGATAACGGCCCACCACTAATATATATAAATATATATATATATATATATATATATATATATATATATATATATATATATATATATATATATATATATTGCTCTTGCATTTTTTCTTGTGGCTCAGTGACACACCTGAATGAATGGCTCATTAGGTATGCGGGCCCCATTTTCTCCTCAGGTGTGAACCACTAAATATGCATGATGGTGTTGGATCATTGACGCCCACATGCATATTGCCTTTCCAAACAGAAAGTGTTTTGCAAAATTTAAATCAATGTATTGTTTTATGTGAATGATTAAGGAGGATGATTTTCACATCATTTTGAAGAAAAAATTCTAGGCGACGACATCCATTAGTCAAAAGTCTTGTGGACACATATTTAGTATGTGTTTTGTGGCCTTATTTCAGAAACTTTAGTTTTTAGTTTTTTCAATAACCATGCATAAACATAATTCTCTCAAAAATACAAACATGTACATACTGTATATGTTGCTCACTTATTATGGTAGCCCTGTTTGTGCTAAATAGAGTGTAATTACACCTTTGCCATTAATGGGACACCAGGCAACGTTTTCGTGTCAATTAATCATTTTCGTAAGTTGGTATATGGTTAAATAACTCATTACAGGGTGAATGAAGACTCTCTCACCCGCAAATACTGCCTGTAGGAAGAATATCCCGCTTGCAAGTTCGGTGTATCCTACCCGCATCCTTCACTCTCACAAAGTCTCAGACATCGCGAGAAGCAGGATCAGTTTACGGCAAGCATCCCCAGCACAGAGACAGGCTAATGAAATCCGGCTAGCGATTGTTGATAATGGCAGAGCCGGGGAAGAAGCAGCGAAAACCCTTGACACAACAAGCAAAGAAAAGGAAAAGATCCGAGCGAGGGCTCGCACACGTATAAACATTGGTCAAGCTTTTTCAGAATGGCGAGAGCTGAAAGACAGAGAAGGCTCCAAGTCAGATGCAGACCTCGCATTCTTGCTTTTGCGCTTGTAAGTAACACTTTTATTTTATGTCACTAAGTCAACGCGTCGGATAATAGGCAGTAATATGTTGCACGTCATGATCGAGCTAGAAAAAAACTTTCTGATGTTTTCTTAGTCAAGCAAAGGTAAACCATAATTCTACCAGATGAACTTATAGACTTTGCTAATATAACTTTAGACAAATATTACCCTCCGATATATATATTTTTTATGCTCATGCCCACTCTCCCAAAAAAACCAAAACACGAAAGCAGTAGTTCGCCTCGTTCATATTGTTCGTTCCCGGTAAAAATACCAGTATGCATGACAACAACAACAAAAAAAAAGAAATCGCCATCAGTTGTTAAGAAAATATTACTTTACTTACCTCGGTAGACAACTGGTTTTGAAATACCCGGTTCCTCTGCTCAGCTGGGTTGCTCGTGGCGAGGGACAACAGTTTGTTTTTACGATAGTGTGTTTGGAAGCATTTACTACCAGACACTAGGGGGAGCTTCGTAGAGAAAAAACACTCAGGCTTGCCTGGTGTATGTTTATAAGCAACTGAAAAAAGCAGGGCATGTCAGAAAATCTCAAGGACCCCAAAAACAACTCAGACCCCAGAGGGTTAAAGAACCGCTATAAAGCCAAAACAATCTCTGTTACCATAAATTATACGTTTATCTCTGTAAAGCTGCTTTGAAACCATCTACATTGTTAAAAGCGCTATATAAATGAAGATGACTTGACTTGACTTGACTTGACTATCATATTTGACGAGTATTTGACAGTGATGATAAGGATGTTTTTTTGTCATGGATCTTGAGACAGTTTTTATATTATATTATATTTTTATATTTATTTTCGTAGGCATTTTAATGCATTGCATTTTTAGGGCTTGCATTTTTATGGGCTGAAATTCAACATGGTTGAATATTTAAGCTGTGAATATTTCAATTAAAACCATTTCAAACACATTTTTAAAAATTCAGTTATCCATATTCACCTTTCATATTTCACTTCCAAAATATTCAAACTGTTTAAAAATACAACTTATAATATTCAACAGGCAATTTTCAGTCCATTTTATTTCGCTTTGCAAATTCGCTTCCACAAATTCAGAGGTTCAAATTCAGTAAATTCAGAATTGACATTCAGGAACTGCAGGAAAAGCAGTAGATTGCCGAGCATACTATTCATCTGCTGTTAGTCGACCTCGCCAGCAGGTGGTGCAAAAGCGTTTACAGCAACGTAAGTGTATTTGTGATTATTATGATGGTAATAATGATGGTTTTATGTTAAATTCAGTCTTCACGGTTACTTTTCCTGTGTAGCCTACATGCATCTTTCTCTACCGTGAATGAGATTAATGTTATTCCCTGATACGGATGTACAGATCCAATGTTACATTTTTGAGGTTGACATATATTTCTCTTGGTTGTTTAGTTGCCTTAACTTTATATTGTGGCGATGTGCTGCATGCAGGCTATAAGGGTTTCCCTCAGTACTTCAGGATTCCTCTGCTGGACATATAAAACACTTAACGTAGCTTAATGGACTAATTACAGTGATATAAAAGACCAAAATCGCAGGCAAGCAGATGGACTCAGAATAACATGCAAAGCTTAATGCTGAGCATTTCCCAGTGATAGACTGGCATAAAGTTGGCTTGACTTTGGACATTCACACATTTAGGGACTGTCTCTAAAGTGTATATGGCTTTGGTATGTACGTTTCTAACTTAGAGAGCATTTGAATAGAACGACTTACAGTCATAAAACCAACTCATGCAGTGTCAGGCATGATGCGCACCCTTTGGATTTTTGATATTTATTCAAATAGTTTAAGTTTGCTATTGAAGTTAGAAACATGTATGCCAATGTTTTATGCAACTTTAGAGATGGTCCCTAAATGTGCGACTGTCCAATGTCAAGCCAATTTTACATTTAGTCATTTAGCAGACACTTTTATCCAAAGCGATTTACAGTTAAACTAACGATATAACGACAACAATATGCAAGTGCTATGACTCTTCCCAGTTTAAGCTAATGCAATACACGTAGGCATACTATATGTATATATATATATATATATATATATATATATATATATATATATATATATATAGATATAGATATAGATATATATATACACACATACACTCACCTAAAGGATTATTAGGAACACCTGTTCAATTTCTCATTAATGCAATTATCTAATCAACCAATCACATGGCAGTTGCTTCAATGCATTTAGGGGTGTGGTCCTGGTCAAGACAATCTCCTGAACTCTAAACTGAATGTCAGAATGGGAAAGAAAGGTGATTTAAGCAATTTTGAGCGTGGCATGGTTGTTGGTGCCAGACGGGTCGGTCTGAGTATTTCACAATCTGCTCAGTTACTGGGATTTTCACGCACAACCATTTCTAGGGTTTACAAAGAATGGTGTGAAAAGGGAAACACATCCAGTATGCGGTAGTCCTGTGGGCGAAAATGCCTTGTTGATGCTAGAGGTCAGAGGAGAATGGGCCGACTGATTCAAGCTGATAGAAGAGCAACTTTGACTGAAATAACCACTCGTTGCAACCGAGGTATGCAGCAAAGCATTTGTGAAGCCACAACACGCACAACCTTGAGGCGGATGGGCTACAACAGCAGAAGACCCCACCGGGTACCACTCATCTCCACTACAAATAGGAAAAAGAGGCTACAATTTGCACGAGCTCACCAAAATTGGAAAAATGTTGCCTGGTCTGATGAGTCTCGATTTCTGTTGAGACATTCAGATGGTAGAGTCAGAATTTGGCGTAAACAGAATGAGAACATGGATCCATCATGTCTTGTTACCACTGTGCAGGCTGGTGGTGGTGGTGGTGTAATGGTGTGGGGGATGTTTTCTTGGCACACTTTAGGCCCCTTATGACCACCATGTACCCATCCTCTGATGGCTACTTCCAGCAGGATAATGCACCATGTCACAAAGCTCGAATCATTTCGAATTGGTTTCTTGAACATGACAATGAGTTCACTGTATTAAAATGGCCCCCACAGTCACCAGATCTCAACCCAATAGAGCATCTTTGGGATGTGGTGTAACGGGAGCTTCGTGTCCTGGATGTGCATCCCACAAATCTCCATCAACTGCAAGATGCTATCCTATCAATATGGGCCAACATTTATAAAGATTGCTTTCAGCACCTTGTTGAATCAATGCCACGTAGAATTAAGGCAGTTCTGAAGGCGAAAGGGGGTCAAACACAGTATTAGTATGGTGTTCCTAATAATCCTTTAGGTGAGTGTATATATATATACCCTTGTGAAAAAAAAGTGCACTTTAGTGTACTTTTATAAGGTGTACTTATTATACAAATAATATAATTTAAATGTGTACACTTATGTGTAACTTAAATGCAATGTTTTCGGTGCACTGAATGTACATTAAGTATAATTGATCTCAAATATCATATTAAGTTGAGATAATTATTTATTTTGTATTTGGTGGGGCGGTGTACGTCAACGCGACTCCCGACTCGGTCAGGCTCTGTTATTCCACGTTGTTTTGTGTTCCAAAGTGTGTGTTTTCACGTTTGACAAAATGTCAATAACAACAGTGCTGAACTTAGCGTACATCTGGCTCGCGATTTTGAGTCTATGTCGTGTAAACGGACTTTTCTTAGGACTGCCATCTGCTTGAGCTGAGCCGGCTTGACTTTGAGCCATCGAAGGTATCCCTTTCCACAACACAGATCCCTCCAGAGTTAATACGTGGCAGCAAACGGAGGCGAATACGGAGGAAACGAGGGTCTAGAGGAGGTATTCGCTACAGAATGAGGAGAAGAGTTAGCTGATTACCGCTACCTGCCATCACCCTGTGTACCGTAGGATCATTACGGAATAAGGCTGACGAGCTGTCCACACTCGTGAGGTCAGATTCAGACTACAGGCAAACAAGGTTGTTCTGTTTTACAGAAACATGGCTTTCTGAGGACATGGATTTTGATCGGGATGGCTTTAACATCATACGTTTTGACAGGGATGTACGGAAAACACGGAAGTCAATTGGGGGCGGGCTCTGTATAGCTGTCAACAACAAGTGGGCAACCAACTTCACTGTGAGAGAGACTGAGTGTTGCTTGCAACCACTTCGAAATAATGACTGTCTTTCAGACCGCACTATTTACCCCAAAAATTCTCCCAGATCACTGTGATTTTAGTATATGTACCAGGACCGGATTTCACACTTGCTGCTGAACATATAACAGACAGTTACAATAGGGCTGTCAACCAATCTGGCGAACAACCAGTATTTCTGCTGGGGGATTTTAACAAATGCGACGTCACCACACATCTACCTAACCTGGAGCAATACGTTACAGTCCCAACTAGAATGACGACAACAGACTGGACTTGTGCTATGGCAACATTCCAGATGCGTATATCAAAACCTCGTCCTCCTATTGGTCGTTCTGACCATAAGGTTATTCTGTTGTTGCCAAAGTACAGGTCACAACTTAAAAGGGGTGCACCACTTAAAAAAATAATTAATGTTTGGAACGAAGAGACTTCAGAAGCACTGAAAGGATGTTTTGAGTTGACTGATTGGGGTTTGTTTTTTGAGGATGATTTTAATTTACTGACAGATGTAATAACCTCTTACATCTTATTTTGTGAGGACGTGGTAACTCCAACCAAACAAATAACAATACATCCAAATAACAAACAGTGGGTCACCAAGGACATGAAAATCTGTCTGGTTTTAAAAAAGAAGGCTTTTTTAGAAGGTGACAAACTTCGGGTAAGGGAGCTACAGAAAGAATTTAGAAGGAAGGCTAAGATGGCACAAATTCTCTACAAGGACAAAGTAGAACAAAAATTAATATCTGGGAATGTGAGGATGGCATGGCAGGGGTTAAACACCATGATGGGGAGAACACCAGTAGCGGTTTTAGGCACGGGCGAACTGGGCAGCCGCCCGGGGCGTAATTTTTTCGTGACACATTGGGGGCGGCAGCACGAGCAGTTAAAAAAAAAATCCTCTGCGTCGCGAAGCGGTTTTTCATTATATATCATTTCACTGTGTGTGGAATTGGCAAATTGGCGCTCCCTGCAGCTGCCGGCGCCCCTGCTTGCTGAAAATGTACCATGCATGCACAGAAGCTGTGTGTTGTGAGAAGTGGAAAAGGGGGAGGGGCGAGGAGCGCGGGCGACATTTCACCTCTGGGTCTCTCTCAAATGGAATGGACAGGGGGGGTGGACGGGGGATCCACACTAGAGCAATACTCTAATAGAATTAATGGGCTAAAGTCAGTCACACACCTCGACTTCTTTCCAAATAACGCACATTTCATTCATAATATTATAAATACAGGCCTATAATTCCTGCAAATAATAATAGGTAATACAAAACGATTATGCGTCATCAAGGTGAATTGGTTTAGTCTTGACTTCTGGTCGTGAGTGACAGTTGGGGGGATGGGAAATCTGTTGATTGTCGAGTGCCACATAAACAGGGAGGGAGAAGAAAAGGTCAAAGCCATCAGGTGCCCAATTTCGAAAAAAAAGAAAAAAAAAGAAAAGAAGAAGAGACACGAGCAAAAGATAAAGGTATGCAACTACGTTCTCTCTCTCTGTATGATTACGGAATCCATGTCATGAATGAAGGGCTAATGTTAATTGGTGGTGGGTATATATGCCTTTTTGCTATGATGCTTGCTATGCTTATACAACAATAATTTGGTTTCAACTCAATCACGAGATCTAATTTCTAATATTGTGCTTTGCAATATTATAAAACTGTTACAAGTTCAGTTATCATTTCCCTGTAAATAACCAACGGAATTTTCAAATCTGTAAGCAGTGGTAAAGACGAACATTTGCTATTTATTTGCTACAGTATGCTAAGTATAGTTTCCTAAGTATAGTTTTACAAGTCATAACTAAAAGTGTAATGCATAGAATTTGAGGCAGTAACCAAAGAGCTAATGGTTCCTCCATGAAAGTTAGATTAATATACAAATTTTGGTTGAAAAATATCCTGAAACCCAAAAAGTTATTGGTGATTAAAAAATAAAATCCCATTGTTTTTGCCTATACATATAATTTAATGTCATTTTATTTTTTAAACAACTGAGTCCCAGTGACCACTACATAGCATAACATGAATAAAATATAAATTTTCAATAAAAAAAAAGTGGTCTCGCCCAGGGTGTACTTCAATGTAGAACCGCCACTGGAGAACACCTAAACCTGCAGTGATTAACTGTCAAGATCCTGTCTCCTTTGCAGAGCAATTAAACAACTTCTTCAGCAGGTTCGACAACTGTAGCACATCAGTCAGCTGGAATCCCCCCAGTCCCAGTCTATCCAACCAGGCTCTCATCATAGATGAGAAACTAGTGGCATCTCATTCATATATATATTGCTCTTGCATTTTTTCTTGTGGCTCAGTGACACACCTGAATGAATGGCTCATTAGGTATGCGGGCCCCATTTTCTCCTCAGGTGTGAACCACTAAATATGCATGATGGTGTTGGATCATTGACGCCCACATGCATATTGCCTTTCCAAACAGAAAGTGTTTTGCAAAATTTAAATCAATGTATTGTTTTATGTGAATGATTAAGGAGGATGATTTTCACATCATTTTGAAGAAAAAATTCTAGGCGACGACATCCATTAGTCAAAAGTCTTGTGGACACATATTTAGTATGTGTTTTGTGGCCTTATTTCAGAAACTTTAGTTTTTAGTTTTTTCAATAACCATGCATAAACATAATTCTCTCAAAAATACAAACATGTACATACTGTATATGTTGCTCACTTATTATGGTAGCCCTGTTTGTGCTAAATAGAGTGTAATTACACCTTTGCCATTAATGGGACACCAGGCAACGTTTTCGTGTCAATTAATCATTTTCGTAAGTTGGTATATGGTTAAATAACTCATTACAGGGTGAATGAAGACTCTCTCACCCGCAAATACTGCCTGTAGGAAGAATATCCCGCTTGCAAGTTCGGTGTATCCTACCCGCATCCTTCACTCTCACAAAGTCTCAGACATCGCGAGAAGCAGGATCAGTTTACGGCAAGCATCCCCAGCACAGAGACAGGCTAATGAAATCCGGCTAGCGATTGTTGATAATGGCAGAGCCGGGGAAGAAGCAGCGAAAACCCTTGACACAACAAGCAAAGAAAAGGAAAAGATCCGAGCGAGGGCTCGCACACGTATAAACATTGGTCAAGCTTTTTCAGAATGGCGAGAGCTGAAAGACAGAGAAGGCTCCAAGTCAGATGCAGACCTCGCATTCTTGCTTTTGCGCTTGTAAGTAACACTTTTATTTTATGTCACTAAGTCAACGCGTCGGATAATAGGCAGTAATATGTTGCACGTCATGATCGAGCTAGAAAAAAACTTTCTGATGTTTTCTTAGTCAAGCAAAGGTAAACCATCATTCTACCAGATGAACTTATAGACTTTGCTAATATAACTTTAGACAAATATTACCCTCCGATATATATATTTTTTATGCTCATGCCCACTCTCCCAAAAAAACCAAAACACGAAAGCAGTAGTTCGCCTCGTTCATATTGTTCGTTCCCGGTAAAAATACCAGTATGCATGACAACAACAACAAAAAAAAAGAAATCGCCATCAGTTGTTAAGAAAATATTACTTTACTTACCTCGGTAGACAACTGGTTTTGAAATACCCGGTTCCTCTGCTCAGCTGGGTTGCTCGTGGCGAGGGACAACAGTTTGTTTTTACGATAGTGTGTTTGGAAGCATTTACTACCAGACACTAGGGGGAGCTTCGTAGAGAAAAAACACTCAGGCTTGCCTGGTGTATGTTTATAAGCAACTGAAAAAAGCAGGGCATGTCAGAAAATCTCAAGGACCCCAAAAACAACTCAGACCCCAGAGGGTTAAAGAACCGCTATAAAGCCAAAACAATCTCTGTTACCATAAATTATACGTTTATCTCTGTAAAGCTGCTTTGAAACCATCTACATTGTTAAAAGCGCTATATAAATGAAGATGACTTGACTTGACTTGACTTGACTATCATATTTGACGAGTATTTGACAGTGATGATAAGGATGTTTTTTTGTCATGGATCTTGAGACAGTTTTTTTACAAAGATTCTAAAGGTGTTATGACTGTTTTACATGCCTGAGACCAGGATAATGCAATACAAAGGGGGGGGGGGGGGGGGCATTTTTTCGTAGGCATTTTAATGCATTGCATATTTAGGGCTTGCATTTTTATGGGCTGAAATTCAACATGGTTGAATATTTAAGCTGTGAATATTTCAATTAAAACCATTTCTAACACATTTTTAAAAATTCAGTTATCCATATTCACCTTTCATATTTCACTTCCAAAATATTCAAACTGTTTAAAAATACAACTTATAATATTCAACAGGCAATTTTCAGTCCATTTTATTTCGCTTTGCAAATTCGCTTCCACAAATTCAGAGGTTCAAATTCAGTAAATTCAGAATTGACATTCAGGAACTGCAGGAAAAGCAGTAGATTGCCGAGCATACTATTCATCTGCTGTTAGTCGACCTCGCCAGCAGGTGGTGCAAAAGCGTTTACAGCAACGTAAGTGTATTTGTGATTATTATGATGGTAATAATGATGGTTTTATGTTAAATTCAGTCTTCACGGTTACTTTTCCTGTGTAGCCTACATGCATCTTTCTCTACCGTGAATGAGATTAATGTTATTCCCTGATACGGATGTACAGATCCAATGTTACATTTTTGAGGTTGACATATATTTCTCTTGGTTGTTTAGTTGCCTTAACTTTATATTGTGGCGATGTGCTGCATGCAGGCTATAAGGGTTTCCCTCAGTACTTCAGGATTCCTCTGCTGGACATATAAAACACTTAACGTAGCTTAATGGACTAATTACAGTGATATAAAAGACCAAAATCGCAGGCAAGCAGATGGACTCAGAATAACATGCAAAGCTTAATGCTGAGCATTTCCCAGTGATAGACTGGCATAAAGTTGGCTTGACTTTGGACATTCACACATTTAGGGACTGTCTCTAAAGTGTATATGGCTTTGGTATGTACGTTTCTAACTTAGAGAGCATTTGAATAGAACGACTTACAGTCATAAAACCAACTCATGCAGTGTCAGGCATGATGCGCACCCTTTGGATTTTTGATATTTATTCAAATAGTTTAAGTTTGCTATTGAAGTTAGAAACATGTATGCCAATGTTTTATGCGACTTTAGAGATGGTCCCTAAATGTGCGACTGTCCAATGTCAAGCCAATTTTACATTTAGTCATTTAGCAGACACTTTTATCCAAAGCGATTTACAGTTAAACTAACGATATAACGACAACAATATGCAAGTGCTATGATTCTTCCCAGTTTAAGCTAATGCAATACACGTAGGCATACTATATGTATATATATATATATATATATATATATATATATATATATATATATATATATATATAGATATAGATATATATATACACACATACACTCACCTAAAGCATTATTAGGAACACCTGTTCAATTTCTCATTAATGCAATTATCTAATCAACCAATCACATGGCAGTTGCTTCAATGCATTTAGGGGTGTGGTCCTGGTCAAGACAATCTCCTGAACTCTAAACTGAATGTCAGAATGGGAAAGAAAGGTGATTTAAGCAATTTTGAGCGTGGCATGGTTGTTGGTGCCAGACGGGTCGGTCTGAGTATTTCACAATCTGCTCAGTTACTGGGATTTTCACGCACAACCATTTCTAGGGTTTACAAAGAATGGTGTGAAAAGGGAAACACATCCAGTATGCGGTAGTCCTGTGGGCGAAAATGCCTTGTTGATGCTAGAGGTCAGAGGAGAATGGGCCGACTGATTCAAGCTGATAGAAGAGCAACTTTGACTGAAATAACCACTCGTTGCAACCGAGGTATGCAGCAAAGCATTTGTGAAGCCACAACACGCACAACCTTGAGGCGGATGGGCTACAACAGCAGAAGACCCCACCGGGTACCACTCATCTCCACTACAAATAGGAAAAAGAGGCTACAATTTGCACGAGCTCACCAAAATTGGAAAAATGTTGCCTGGTCTGATGAGTCTCGATTTCTGTTGAGACATTCAGATGGTAGAGTCAGAATTTGGCGTAAACAGAATGAGAACATGGATCCATCATGTCTTGTTACCACTGTGCAGGCTGGTGGTGGTGGTGGTGTAATGGTGTGGGGGATGTTTTCTTGGCACACTTTAGGCCCCTTATGACCACCATGTACCCATCCTCTGATGGCTACTTCCAGCAGGATAATGCACCATGTCACAAAGCTCGAATCATTTCGAATTGGTTTCTTGAACATGACAATGAGTTCACTGTATTAAAATGGCCCCCACAGTCACCAGATCTCAACCCAATAGAGCATCTTTGGGATGTGGTGGAACGGGAGCTTCGTGTCCTGGATGTGCATCCCACAAATCTCCATCAACTGCAAGATGCTATCCTATCAATATGGGCCAACATTTATAAAGATTGCTTTCAGCACCTTGTTGAATCAATGCCACGTAGAATTAAGGCAGTTCTGAAGGCGAAAGGGGGTCAAACACAGTATTAGTATGGTGTTCCTAATAATCCTTTAGGTGAGTGTATATATATATACCCTTGTGAAAAAAAAGTGCACTTTAGTGTACTTTTATAAGGTGTACTTATTATACAAATAATATAATTTAAATGTGTACACTTATGTGTAACTTAAATGCAATGTTTTCGGTGCACTGAATGTACATTAAGTATAATTGATCTCAAATATCATATTAAGTTGAGATAATTATTTATTTTGTATTTGGTGGGGCGGTGTACGTCAACGCGACTCCCGACTCGGTCAGGCTCTGTTATTCCACGTTGTTTTGTGTTCCAAAGTGTGTGTTTTCACGTTTGACAAAATGTCAATAACAACAGTGCTGAACTTAGCGTACATCTGGCTCGCGATTTTGAGTCTATGTCGTGTAAACGGACTTTTCTTAGGACTGCCATCTGCTTGAGCTGAGCCGGCTTGACTTTGAGCCATCGAAGGTATCCCTTTCCACAACACAGATCCCTCCAGAGTTAATACGTGGCAGCAAACGGAGGCGAATACGGAGGAAACGAGGGTCTAGAGGAGGTATTCGCTACAGAATGAGGAGAAGAGTTAGCTGATTACCGCTACCTGCCATCACCCTGTGTACCGTGGGATCATTACGGAATAAGGCTGACGAGCTGTCCACACTCGTGAGGTCGGATTCAGACTACAGGCAAACAAGGTTGTTCTGTTTTACAGAAACATGGCTTTCTGAGGACATGGATTTTGATCGGGATGGCTTTAACATCATACGTTTTGACAGGGATGTACGGAAAACACGGAAGTCAATTGGGGGCGGGCTCTGTATAGCTGTCAACAACAAGTGGGCAACCAACTTCACTGTGAGAGAGACTGAGTGTTGCTTGCAACCACTTCGAAATAATGACTGTCTTTCAGACCGCACTATTTACCCCAAAAATTCTCCCAGATCACTGTGATTTTAGTATATGTACCAGGACCGGATTTCACACTTGCTGCTGAACATATAACAGACAGTTACAATAGGGCTGTCAACCAATCTGGCGAACAACCAGTATTTCTGCTGGGGGATTTTAACAAATGCGACGTCACCACACATCTACCTAACCTGGAGCAATACGTTACAGTCCCAACTAGAATGACGACAACAGACTGGACTTGTGCTATGGCAACATTCCAGATGTGTATATCAAAACCTCGTCCTCCTATTGGTCGTTCTGACCATAAGGTTATTCTGTTGTTGCCAAAGTACAGGTCACAACTTAAAAGGGGTGCACCACTTAAAAAAATAATTAATGTTTGGAACGAAGAGACTTCAGAAGCACTGAAAGGATGTTTTGAGTTGACTGATTGGGGTTTGTTTTTTGAGGATGATTTTAATTTACTGACAGATGTAATAACCTCTTACATCTTATTTTGTGAGGACGTGGTAACTCCAACCAAACAAATAACAATACATCCAAATAACAAACAGTGGGTCACCAAGGACATGAAAATCTGTCTGGTTTTAAAAAAGAAGGCTTTTTTAGAAGGTGACAAACTTCGGGTAAGGGAGCTACAGAAAGAATTTAGAAGGAAGGCTAAGATGGCACAAATTCTCTACAAGGACAAAGTAGAACAAAAATTAATCTCTGGGAATGTGAGGATGGCATGGCAGGGGTTAAACACCATGATGGGGAGAACACCAGTAGCGGTTTTAGGCACGGGCGAACCGGGCAGCCGCCCGGGGCGTAATTTTTTCGTGACACATTGGGGGCGGCAGCACGAGCAGTTAAAAAAAAAAAATCCTCTGCGTCGCGAAGCGGTTTTTCATTATATATCATTTCACTGTGTGTGGAATTGGCAAATTGGCGCTCCCTGCAGCTGCCGGCGCCCCTGCTTGCTGAAAATGTACCATGCATGCACAGAAGCTGTGTGTTGTGAGAAGTGGAAAAGGGGGAGGGGCGAGGAGCGCGGGCGACATTTCACCTCTGGGTCTCTCTCAAATGGAATGGACAGGGGGGGTGGACGGGGGATCCACACTAGAGCAATACTCTAATAGAATTAATGGGCTAAAGTCAGTCACACACCTCGACTTCTTTCCAAATAACGCACATTTCATTCATAATATTATAAATACAGGCCTATAATTCCTGCAAATAATAATAGGTAATACAAAACGATTATGCGTCATCAAGGTGAATTGGTTTAGTCTTGACTTCTGGTCGTGAGTGACAGTTGGGGGGATGGGAAATCTGTTGATTGTCGAGTGCCACATAAACAGGGAGGGAGAAGAAAAGGTCAAAGCCATCAGGTGCCCAATTTCGAAAAAAAAGAAAAAAAAAGAAAAGAAGAAGAGACACGAGCAAAAGATAAAGGTATGCAACTACGTTCTCTCTCTCTGTATGATTACGGAATCCATGTCATGAATGAAGGGCTAATGTTAATTGGTGGTGGGTATATATGCCTTTTTGCTATGATGCTTGCTATGCTTATACAACAATAATTTGGTTTCAACTCAATCACGAGATCTAATTTCTAATATTGTGCTTTGCAATATTATAAAACTGTTACAAGTTCAGTTATCATTTCCCTGTAAATAACCAACGGAATTTTCAAATCTGTAAGCAGTGGTAAAGACGAACATTTGCTATTTATTTGCTACAGTATGCTAAGTATAGTTTCCTAAGTATAGTTTTACAAGTCATAACTAAAAGTGTAATGCATAGAATTTGAGGCAGTAACCAAAGAGCTAATGGTTCCTCCATGAAAGTTAGATTAATATACAAATTTTGGTTGAAAAATATCCTGAAACCCAAAAAGTTATTGGTGATTAAAAAATAAAATCCCATTGTTTTTGCCTATACATATAATTTAATGTCATTTTATTTTTTAAACAACTGAGTCCCAGTGACCACTACATAGCATAACATGAATAAAATATAAATTTTCAATAAAAAAAAAGTGGTCTCGCCCAGGGTGTACTTCAATGTAGAACCGCCACTGGAGAACACCTAAACCTGCAGTGATTAACTGTCAAGATCCTGTCTCCTTTGCAGAGCAATTAAACAACTTCTTCAGCAGGTTCGACAACTGTAGCACATCAGTCAGCTGGAATCCCCCCAGTCCCAGTCTATCCAACCAGGCTCTCATCATAGATGAGAAACTAGTGGCATCTGTCCTAAGACGAGTGAATCCCCACAAAGCCCCTGGCCCTGACAGGCTCAGAGGCAGAGTGCTTAATGTGGGACAAGCTTGTTAAGAAGACGTTTTGTGTTGAGTTCAGTTTAGATGAGAGAAAAAAGTTTGAGTAGAGAATAAAAGTTTTTGAGGAGAGAAAAACACTTTAAAAAGTTTTTGAACTTCCTAAAAGTTGTTTTCTCTTTTCAAACTCTTTTTAGAAATGTTTTTTTTTTTTTTTCTCGTTGTCAAGTAGAGAGTAAAAGTTGCTTTTATATTTGATACTCAGTAAAACTACAAAGTAGCCAAAACGATATTTAAGTACATGTGACGGATCTGGTCTTTCTCCTTCACTCTGTGATGTAGTTTACACAAACATTCCCGAGATCCGATAGACACCATCTGTATGACGGATGAACCCCCCAATGAATGCTCGAACACAGATGCTGACTGGTGAAAATCTGTTTGCTGCGGCTGTTGATTGAAATGAATGCACGAACACAGATGCTGACTGGTGTAAATATGTTTACTGTGGCTGTTGATTGAAATGAATGCACGAACACAGATGCTGACTGGTGTAAATATGTTTACTGTGGCTGTTGAATGAAATGAATGCACGAACACAGATGCTGACTGGTGTAAATCTGTTTACTGTGGCTGTTGAATGAAATGAATGCACAAACACAGATGCTGACTGGTGTAAATCTGTTTACTGTGGCTGTTGAATGAAATGAATGCACGAACACAGATGCTGACTGGTGGAAATCTGTTTACTGCTGCTGCTGAATGAAATAAAACACCCTTTTTAGTGGAGTTTCGCTGCAGGCATAACTGACCCACAGCGTGCAGCACACAGTGCAACTCCTGTGTTGCTTCATCATAACAGAATTAACCAGTATTAGTATCACAACACGTGAACACACTTGGCATGAAACATGACAATCATAATAATATACAAATAGACAATAACAAATAGACCCTTTTCAGTGCTATTTTGCTGTAGTGTAGCGACAATGAGAAGGAACCAAACACCAACTAATCTTCTTCCAGAAAATTAATTCAAACTTTCCACTTCCCGCCGAACAAAGGGGAAGATTTGTTCAGTACGTCTCATGATCATCATCAATCTTTGCCACCAGTCTGGCTATTTAAAAGAGCCCCCCAGCACTAACGAAATAACTGGTCAATGCTAGCTTTGTTGCCGAATACTGACTGGTTAAGAGAAAGACAGATACCAAGGTCCCACACAGAGTCCTCACATTCCAGGGTCAAATCACCAAACCCAGAGCTCTAAATCACCCATCCCGGCGCCAGAGAGTCTGCAAAAGACCCCACAACATTCCTGACCCCTCCCCCGTTAGGACCTCTGTAGAACCAAACCAAAAGTCTATTCTCTTCAAACCAGAGAACTGAGATTTTACCTATAACTATGTAAGAACAATGGGTTGTACATTAATATTAATATTAGCTCAAATTATCTATAGGGAATTTTAATAATTAATCATGAATATGATTAATATTTTGTATGTTACAGTTACATTAATTTATCGCAGCTGAACTAGATTGATATATGAACGATTACCATAACGGGTTATGGTTCGTCATTAATACATCAATTGTTCTTATTTCAGCTCGAAGTTATGGGATAACTTTAATGGAATTAATTCAGTTATCAAACAATCTGTTTGTCCAGCAAACATTGAACGTAAGATTAACTTAACTCTCAAGGAAAATTATCCTTCTTACAAACACGAGAAAGAGCATCTTTTCCAGGCCTTGAAAAGACACTCTCGGTGTTTGTAGACTAAAATTAGGTTACTTAAATCGTAGCCTACCAAGATAAAGCATATAGCTAAGATCGAACATTTCAGGGACTAAGTAACATGAGCAATTAAATCAGAGTCAGTCAAGGGCATATGGAATTTAATAATTGGACTAATACTACATCGAACTAAGGAATACAAGTTCTACAATTTACACGAGTAAATATGTATGTACAGGACACGTAAACAAAATACAAGACTAAACGGATAACAGATGAGAGAGGGAGAGGAAGGGAGAAAGTGAAACTAAAGTTTCAGGACGAGAGAGATCCCCGAGATGATCTCAGCATGGCAAAAATCACAGACAGTAACCCGTAAGAGACAACAAAGAAATCACATTGTAAGTTCAATTCAATAATCGATACTTGCATGCACATGGTTCTCTTTGTATTTGCTGAAGAAGAGCTCCTTTAAGAGCGGGGCGTGTTTCCTCGTGTCTTCGGGGCACGCAGTTTAAAGGTTCACTTTGAGTTGAAGTTGTCGGCTGAAGTTCGAAGACGAAACAAAACTAAAAGGCTTAAAGAAAATAAAATATAAAGCCCCCTAAACGGGAGCCATTGATGGTCTCCCTGATGAGGAGGGTTCGAACAAGCAGGAACAAACAAGACGAAAGAAAATACCGGACTCAACTGAACGGAACGCGGAGTGTTCCGCTTTTCTAGGGTAGCGAAAAATTCCTCCTCCCTGGCGCTTGGGCCAATTGGAACGCGAAATTCCAGGCGGGAGAAATTTCCTTTGTCTCACTTAGGAGTTCGATTTGCATGTTTTATGACAGTCTTAGGATCATGCCATTTCTACTTTAAACAATTATAACTGCAGTAAAATGCATTTTATCATAATTTGGTACCCATATCTTTCCTACGGGTATATGGAGGTTCAATTCAAGACCACATTTGGTATGTTTAAACGCTACGGCATAGAAATGGATTCTTATTCTGTAAAATAAGCATTAAGAGTTCTACTAACAATCTAGGAATAAGATTAACCCAAAATGTGATGTACATTTACAAATGGAAATGAAAATTGGACTTTTAAAAAGATCCACATGACATATCTATGATTGCAACAGGGTGCACATCTGAAACATTATTCCTTAAAGGTTTACAAGAATACAAAAACCCATCACAGAGAAGAACAATCGTGGAAAAGAGAAATTACATTCAGGTTTACATATTTCTTCAATGGTTATACATATAGAAAATGTAGGATTTAAGTAGGGTTAAAGATTAACTCTAACTCTGCTCCACTCCTAAAATGTCTGTTGCTGGACATTCCATTAGGCAATAAAACACAGTTCAACACAGGGGGGAAGGGATTGCCAGAGAATGTTAGTGAACCTTCTCTAACTAAAACACTATTGATTAAAGAATACATTTCAAAACCACACCTCTAGAAAATCATAATTATATGATCAAACAAATTACTAAAACATGCATACAGGAAGGTCAAACCCAAATCTGAGTTACATACATTAAAACTATATTTCTATAGGAGGATGTTTGTGTGTGTGTGTGTGTGTGTGTCTGTGTGTAGAAAGTTTCAAGTTTCGTTATCTCTCTGTGGTCCAGAGAGGGGAAAGGGGGGGTTCGGAATGTCTCTGAGGTGAAATTAGTGTCGTAAAAGTCAATTGGTCGCCGACTAGCTGGAGCCGAAGCCTGATTTGCACTCACGAGTTCAAAGTGCACAAGCTTTTGTATTCAGGAAGAAATGTTTTTAGCAACACAGAGTATTTGAATTTGTTAATTCAAACCAACGACGAATGATTCGATAGCCAATGTTGTTACAGAGTACAATATCCTAACCCATTTAATAAATGCATCACCCAATTTAAATTTAGAGAGTACTGAAAATAAATATGGCCATTCGACCCTATCGAATGCCTTCTCAGCATCTAATGAGATGACTAATCGTGAATTTACATATTGATTTGAATATTGAATTATATTAAAAAGCCTTCTAATATTATGGGCTGAGGATCTACCTTTGACAAAGCCTGTCTGATCAGGATCAATTATTTTAGGAAGAATTGACTCAAGTCGAGTGGCTAATATCTTCGCCACATTTTTTGTGTCCACATTAAGCAGAGAAATAGGGCGATAAGAACCGCACTCCTCAGGGCATTTGCCTTTTTTTAGAAAAACACATATGTTGGCTTCTGTCATGGAGTCAGGAAGCCTATCAGAATCAAATGAATACTGTATCATTTCATGCATTAGGCTCCCTAGCTCCATTTTAAATTTCTGAAAAAATTCCACTGTAAACCCATCAGGCCCTGGGGCTTTTCCTTTAGGAAGGCTTAATACAATTCAAAATTTCGCTAATTCCAATTGGTTTGTTTAACATCTGTCTTTGCTCCTCAGTTGATTCATGTAGATTAAGGTTTGCAAGGAATTTATCCATATTATCACCAGAAAAAAACCCTGATTGGGATGAATAAAGCCTTTTATAAAATGCCCTAAAGATTTTGTTAATTACTTTGTTATCGTGATGGCACTTGCCTTCTTTATCTTTGATGCTGGATATTACCTGGGCTTGGGATCGGCTCCGCAGTTTATTAGCTAGATATTTGTTAGGTTTATTGGCAAATTCATAAATTCGCTGTCTAGCAAAGAACACAGATTTTTCAGCTTTATTTGTAAGAATTGCTTCAAGAGAGGTTTTAATGGTTTCTATCTCGGCCAGTAGCACATCTGACGGGCAAATATTATATTTGTTTTTTAAATCATGGAGCATAATTTCTAATTTTCTCTGATCTGCCAGCTGCTTTTTTTCTGATTAGATACATAGGAAATAATCAATCCCCTAATATATGCTTTAGCAGTGTCCCAGAGCAAGTTGGGAGATACTTCTGGGGTTCTATTGTCCATAATAAATAGTTTAATTTGTTCTTTAAGGTAGGATTCAAAATTTGGGTCATGAACGAGCCATGGTTTGAATTTCCATGAAGCCGGATAACATATTTGGTTGGATAGGCCTAATCTAAGAAAAACGGGAGCATGATCCGAGATTATAATGTTGCCAATATTACAGTCAATTACATTTTGAAGTGAAGTTTTGGGAGAGAAAAAGTAGTCTAGGAAAACATAGAATAGCGCTGCAGCTCTTGTAGGAGACGTTGGTGGAGGAGTCACTGGATGGAAAGCTGCAGAAGAAGCGGATTCACTGTATGACGCAATGACCAAAGCTGCAAAGCTGAACTACGAGAATGCAATAGTTGTGGTTGAGAACATACACCATTTTTTTGCTAATGCTTTCAGTAAAACACAAACTGTGTTAGCTAGAGGAGAGATGTCCTAGACAACAACCTTAGAATTATATTATCTTGAATTTTGATATGGCCGACACACGAGCAAAGAGACGGCGTTCCGATGAGCAAATAGCAAAGAAGAGGGAAAAGGAGAAGGAAAGCGCGAAGTCCCGAATTTACATCGGAAAAGCCTGTTTCAGGAAGCACGGAAGGGAGGATGAGGGGACGGGATGAGGAGGAGGGAGGGTCGAGCTAGCCTCCGTTTTGTTTGACAATACTTCAAACGTCAACAAGTAGTGACGTCACCCAACATCACTTAGAGCAATAATTACCTTTAAGATAATTTAGAAAATAATATTTGGAGCATTTTTTGTTTGTTAAATTAAAGTTTTCATTTTTTAGAGTGACGACCAAGCGGCTAGCGACCGACAGCGAGTTAACCACATGTTTGATCAGTTTAGCCTCTCAAATCATTACTTGACTTGCCTACAAATAAGCCCATAGTTATAAAACACTTCAAGGATAGTTTCAATGTTTAGTCTGTTATCACCACAGTGAAAAGGCTTTATTAATACGCTGAGACAGGCTCGCTATACGGCGCTCGCACACAAAACAGGCTATACCATCTAAACAACTCAAATAAAACACAGGTTGTCTTCCCTTACACTTCTCCACAAAACAAAGAGTTCACATCAACGGTAGCAACAGATATGAGGCAAGCTGCATTTTATTTATCATCAGCTAATGTTAAGATCAAAGACAGCAATATGAGAAAGAGTGGCGTAAGCACTGGAGAGTCTCTCTACTTCTAATGAAGATGACTGTGTTTAGAGCATCTGCAACTTCCTGATTTTTTATATAAAATATAAAAAGAAGAAGCCTAAAACAGGCCCGTGTGAGTGATGACGTGAAAATTGCGGCCCCAGAGGCTTAAATAAGTCGGGGCTTAAATGCAGGGCTCTAAGTTCAGTGATGTTTCATTTCTGTTTTAGAAACGTTATCAATTTAGTTAATTTATACATACAGCCGCTCTATGTCATCGTCCATCGTCCATCATCCGCTCTATGTCATCGTCCAGCTCAGTTCAGTTCTCATATAATGGTGTCAATACAGGCAGATCAATAATATTGATGAATATTAAATGTCCCCAACTAAGCAAGCCAAAGCGGGACAGTGGCAAAACCCCAAACTCCAGCCGGTGGCTAATGTGTAAAAAAAAACAAAAACAAAAAAAAAACAAGTAAACCTGCAAATGTCAGTTGTTAATGAGTCTAAATCATGCACTGTGTAGTTGTAATCAAATTATTAAAATGGAAGTTTTCCAATGTTTTTGAAGCATTGTTATCATCTTCCCTCTTTTGCAATATACAAATTATTTAAAGAAGCAAATTGTCCAGCACAGCAGCAAATGTATTAATGTCAGCATGTATTTGAGACTGAAATTTCACAAGAGATTTGATCATTATGAAATTCAAGGCACCATCATCATCCTCATCATCATCACTTTTCCTTCTGGTTGAGACACTTCCCTTCAGTGGCACTTCCCTTTTGCTGATAATATTAGACGTCCAGTTAGATGCACATTCAAGGACTAATATTTGAGCACAAAACCTGTTAAATCCATTATGAACACATTATGTTAAATTGTTGAAATGTTAACTAAAAATCTCAGGGGAAACTTCAAATAAATATTTTAGGTCAAATGGGTTCAGCTGACAATAAAGTTTGGATTAAGATTTTATAAACTTTATGACTTTCTGTAAAGTGCAATACAAATCAATTTGACTTGACTCAATACCAATGTATTTGTATACTGTGTTTGGCACTGAATGATTACCATTGTATTATTTGTGTGGTACTCCGGGATCTATTTTATTTTCAATTTATATAAATGAGCTAGTTCATGAAACAGACACAGCAATTATACACAGTTTGTTTGTAATCTGTTTATGTGAAACTTTTAGTGCTGTCATTTTGGTCAGGACTCCCTGGTAGAAGAGATTTAAATCTCAATGGGATTATTCCTGGTAAAATAAAGGATACATAATTTACACAATTATTTGCAATATTGACACCCCCAACTTTTGATTTTAATATATTAGTAAATGTTGAATTTACATTTATGCATTTGGCAGATGCTTTTAACCAAAGCGACTTACATTGCATTTCAAGATACACATTTACATTCTTATCAGTTCTTGCTTTCCCTGGGAATCGAACCCAAGACCCTGGCGTTGCAAGCGCTGATGCTCTACTGTTTGAACTACAGGAAAGCACTTTATGTTTATTAAAGATGAATTAACTTAATTTAGAAGTATTTAGCACTGTGTGATGAAGTAGAGGTCCCGCTGGGTACAACACACACACATGCTCCCTTACCGCACCGCACACACTTACTCACCACACTGCTTTTCCCCTCCTCTCTGTTTCTCTGTTGTCGGCGGTGCGGGTGCACACGCAGCCCGATAGCCCATGGACAGTTTCACATACTACAATCCCCTGCTGTTGTAATATTTCCGGTCATACAGAGTACACCACACTCTTTTATCTTGTTTATGTGTCATGTATTGTGTGATTTGTTTGTCGTGTGTCGCGAGGGTTTGTTGTAGCTGGACGGACTGGTGGCGCCGGCAAAACCGATCAAATGAGTGGCGCACACTTATGACGTCACTGTTGGCGTCGCGGTGCTGACAATAAATTACACCTTGCACAATATTGCTGATGTGGGTAGAGCCATCATTTATTTTCTCAGAAACGGACCCTCACGTTTCCCAAAGCAGACCTTCGGGGGGGTCGCTTTGTGACATTTGGTGGCAGCGGTGGGATGGCTACTCGCAAGACGGCGCCGAAAGGTAAAAAACCCAGAGAAGGATTACACTCAAGGATGAAAGCAGTCACAGAGGAGGATGCGGTATGGGACACCGCTGATTCAACGGAGGACGAAGAAGGAGCGGAATTGTTTCCTAAAACTTCTTCCAAGTCCCCTACACCGCAGATTAAAGCCGATGTGACGGGTTCAACATCCACTGAGGGGTTGGTGAGCCTGATGCGTCATTTCCTGGAGGCGCAAGAGAAACGGGAGGAGCGGCATATGCTAGAACTCCGGGGGCTACGAGACGCGGTTCTGCAGTCTGCTAGACCTGCAGAGACACCTAGTGATATCGAGAGCTTGCGGATGGATCTTCCGACTCCGGCTGCTTCTAGAACCGCTCCAAGCCAGCCGAGGCTAATGAGTGAACCACCGAAGATACCTGCCTACCAACAGGGGGAGGACATCGAGAGTTATCTTCGACGATTCGAACGCCTGGCCAAGACTTGGGGTTGGCACGAGGAAGAGTGGAGCTATCATCTGGTTCCATTGTTGACCGGGCAGGCATTGGAGGCGTACTTGGCAATGGATGAGGAGCAAGCAGGAGTGTATGCTGACCTGAAGGAGGCTCTCTTGGAGAAGTTCAACATCTCGCCAGAGACCTACCGGCAGCGATTCCGGGCATCCACAATTCCTATTGGAGAGACCCCAACGGAGACTTACAACCGTCTGAGGACCCTTTACTGCCGGTGGGTGAGACCTGATCTTCATACTAAGGAGGAAATCGGGGAGACCATCATCTTGGAGCAGTTGCTTCGCGTGCTTCCTTATGACAGCCGAACCTGGGTAAGGGAACACGAACCGACAACAGGACTGGCAGCAGCGAAGTTGGCTCTTCAGTATGGGAATGCTCACAGCGGGGGTCCACGCTCTCAACCATTCAAAGGTACTGTGCAAAATCCAGCTGGAAGCATTAACAGTGTACAAAGACCAAGATCTACAGTGAAACAAGAACTGGTGTGTTTCTACTGTCAACAGCAGGGGCATAAAGCTTCAGTGTGTCCTATGCGAAAGGCGAAGTTGACAGGATTTTGTTATGTCCCTAGGGAAGAGGACAAGGATAACGACTCTAGGGGGGAGAGTCAAGTTTTGTGTGATATAACTGTTGATGGACATTTGCTGAAAGCACTGTTGGACACGGGTAGTTCCCTGTCTCTCCTAAAGCCAGGCTTTGTTTCAAATGTTGACTATGCAACCACCACAACTGTCCAGTGTGTTCATGGGGATGTAAGGCAGTACCCCCGCGCAGAGGTAGTTGTGTGTGCCCAAGAACAGTCATTTCTGATGAATGTTGTTATTGTTGACGATTTGCCTGCAGATATGATTTTAGGAAGAGACTTAACCATACTCTATGAATTACTACAAGCCACCATGAACCCCGAGGCTGTTTTTACCTCTGCCACTGTACATAAATCCTGTCCTGCGGTTACCAGGGCTCAAGCTAGAGCAGGTCTGCAGCCACTGCCAGACTTGCACAGTAGTCTGCTGCAGGGCGGGACCAAGGGCCCAAGAAAATCACGCCGACAACGGCGGTTTGAGAAGTATCTGGGTACTCCAGTCCCTGAGGCCTCAGTGGATGGTCTCGAAGCCGATGGCTGGAGGATCCCAGAGAACATTGGGGAATTACAAAGGAGAGATGAGTCGTTGAAGTCATTGTTTAAAAAAACTGCTAATGGAAAAGTGTTAAATCTGTGTGATGAACAGTTTGTGATTATGAATGAGGTGTTGTACTTGCAGGCCAATGATGTTACTCGTTTAATTGTCCCGAAATGTTGTAGACCCCTTGTCTTGCACCTCGCACACACCGTTCCATGGGCTGGTCATTTAGGACAGCAGAAAACATACACTCGCATCAGTTCACGTTTTCATTGGCCTTCACTTTTCACTGACGTACAGACATACTGCAACACATGTGCAACATGTCAGAAAACCAGTGCTGTGTCCCAGCGGGGCCGAGCACCCTTGTACCCTCTCCCTGTTATCTCTACTCCCTTCAGGCGAATCGCCATGGATATTGTGGGACCACTTGAGAGGAGCAGTGCGGGACACCTATACATCCTGGTCATATGTGACTACGCGACCAGATACCCTGAAGCTTTCCCACTCCGTTCCATTACCACCCCAAAGATCATTCAAGCCCTTGTGCAGCTGTTCTCCAGGGTGGGAATCCCTGAGGAGATCCTAACTGATCAAGGTACAAACTTTACGTCCCGACTAATGGGGCAGCTTCACCGCCAGTTGGGTATCACAGCCATCAGAACAAGTGCATACCATCCGCAGACGGACGGCTTGGTGGAAAGATTCAACCAGACACTGAAGAACATGCTACAGAAGTTTGTGTCAGACACGGGACGGGACTGGGACAAATGGCTTCCCTTCCTGCTGTTTGCTTACCGAGAAGTACCTCAAGCTTCAACTGGGTTCTCCCCTTTCGAACTCCTATACGGCTGGCAAGTTCAAGGACCCCTGGACCTGATACGGAAGAGCTGGGAACTTCCTGCTTGCAGAGAAGAGGAGAAGGGTATCGTTCAGTATGTGCTGGAGATGAGGGAGCGGCTTGAACGTTATCAAGAACAGGCAAGAGAGAACCTGAAAGAAGCGCAGGTAGCTCAGAAAACGTGGTATGACCAGAATGCGAGAGAGAGACAGCTACAGCCAGGGCAGAAGGTCCTGCTACTGCTGCCAACGTCGACCAACAAGCTGCTGGCCAAATGGCCAGGGCCGTACACCGTAGTGAGGAAGATGGGACCGGTGACCTACGAGATCCACCATCCAGATAAGGGTAAAGCCAAGCAGACATATCACATCAACCTGCTCAAAGAATGGAAGGAGCCATCTGTAAAGCAAGGGACGGCGATGATGGTGAGGGAAGTAACGGAGGTGACTGATGAGGAACCAGAATCCGAAGCAAAAGCACAGAGAGAACCAGCTGAGGTGAACCTGGAGCACCTGAAGGGCCCCAACAGGGTTCAGTTGCAATGTCTTCTGGAACAGTTCCCTGCTTTGTTCCACCAGCGGCCGGGGAGAACAGAGCTAATTCGCCACACAATCCACCTCACTGATCCAATGCCGTCAAGACAGCGACCATACAGAGTGCCGGAAAGGCTAGTGGATTCATTGAAGGAGGAAGTAAAGACTATGCTCGAAATGGGAGTGATTGAGCCATCAAGAAGCGAGTGGAGCAGTCCCGTGGTCATTGTCCCAAAGAAAGACGGAACGCTACGGGTATGCATAGACTTCCGCAAGCTAAATGCACAGTCCCGTTTTGATGCTTACCCCATGCCGCGAATAGATGACTTGTTGGAGAGAATCGGACAGGCCCGATACATTACCACACTGGACCTGTGCAAGGGGTACTGGCAGGTGCCCCTTGACAACGAATCCAGACAATACACAGCGTTCAGAACACCGATTGGGCTATACCATTTTACGGTTCTTCCCTTTGGCTTACATGGGGCACCTGCCACATTTCAAAGACTAATGGATCAAGTGCTTCAGGGATGTGATGGGTGGGCAGCTGCTTACTTGGATGACGTTGTGATATTCAGTAACTCCTGGGAGGAACATCTGGAACACCTGAAAGATACCCTGAGACGAATCCAAGAGGCAGGACTCACCCTCAATGTCAGGAAATGTGAGTGGGCAAGACAGGAGACCAGTTACCTGGGGTATCACCTGGGCAATGGCAAACTGAGACCCCAGGTGGACAAAGTGGAAGCTATCCGAAGGAGCCAAAGGCCTAAGACAAAGAAGGAGATGCGATCCTTTCTAGGCCTGGTGGGCTGGTATAGGAGGTTCATCCCTAACTTTGCGTCCATCGCTACACCACTTACTAACTTGCTGGCGAAAGCCGCAAGGAGCCCGATTGAGTGGACCGAGGACTGACGCAGCCTTCAGATCTCTCAAAGAGAAGATGTGCTCCAGCCCGGTCTTACAAAACCCTGATTTCAACCAGAGATTCTTGGTCCAGGTAGACGCCTCAGCTAGTGATGTGACATTTGAAGCGAGGCTTCGGAGCGTGTGTCGAGAAAAAGTGGGCGTGCCAGATGAAGCCGCGATTCGAGGCTTGTGTTGTTAACGTGAAAATCACGTGACTAATGACAAACGAGGCCTCGGTTTGTGTGGATACGTCATCGGTTCGGTCTGAGTGTCGCTTGCGGATAAAATGCGGTTCGAAACTCGCGCCACCTTGTGGGTGTTGTCAGGAGTAGTCGAAGCAGTTGTAGTAGTGTCAGAGAGACAGAGAGTTAGAAAACTATCATTGTCAGTGTCAGTGTCGTTATTGTGTCATATGTGAGGGCTGTATTACATTATCAGGTTAGAATAGTTGTAGTATATTATTATTATAGTAGGCCTCGCTATATTATAGTCTTGTTATATTAATTAGATAAGATTATTTGGATTAGCCTACTCTGGATTTTTGCATCTGGACTGGACTGCTTTTGGTTTGGATTGCCCTTTTGGATTTGTTTGTTTTTTGTGACTCTTCCTTTTTCCTGGTAATGGAGCCAGCAAGAAAGAGGGAATCCTCCCCTGTCTGGGCTCAACAGAAGCATATCCTCATTTATACCACTGCCATTTTTACGTTCCCCTGCATCCTCTGTTCCTTGTGAAAGGATATTTTCCAAGGCTAGAGAGATTTTGTCAAAGAAGAGGAATCGTTTAAACCCCAACACACTTGAAATAATTCTGTTTCTCAATAAAAAATCTATTGTAATCCTTCCTTCCGGACTATTCTGATGCAGTTTACTTTAATCTGTTATCTATAATCTGCTAAATGAACAAAATGTACTTTATTACACTCCCTCTAACATAAGCACTGCACTCAACACAGTGTTACTATTGTTGTTCATACTGTCACTATCCGAAACAATTGATGAATAATTAATTAACTATGTGTGTGACTCGGCACAAGTAATTTCAGACAGAGAAAGATACATATTTTATATTATACACAGTAATGGACAAATGTCTGATCATGTCTTTTTATTATTGCAAATGAAAGGTTACAGACATCAACAGTGAGTACAAAATAAATAAATAAATATTTTTATTTATAAAAATATTTTTATAAAATATAAATTTAAATATAAATATACAAATAAATATAAATATCTATTTGTATATTTACATTACAACTAAATATTTTTATTTATAAAAAGTATTTTTATAAAATATGCATTGGGAGGGAGGGGGTGGGGTGGGGTGGTGCGCGACACTGGTTCAGAATGAATTAATTTGTCTGCTATTTCTTTGCACAGTAGCTAGGTGTCACTAGTGAGCAATGCTGAATGAAGCTTCGAGTAATGAACCTTTGGCTGAAGCAATGGGCTGCGAGGTCTCAGTGGTTCAGGAAGCCTCATTTTGCCATCAAGTGGTCCCTCGAAAGTTTAAGGTATTATCTCCTGGGGAGGGAGTTTGATCTAGAGACCGACCATAGAGCACTAACGTGGATCCAGACCATGAAGGACCACAACTCCAGAGTGATGAGGTGGTACCTAAGCCTCCAACCCTATAAGTTCCAGGTACGGCACAGACCAGGAAGACAGAATGTGGTTGCCGACTACCTGTCACGGTACCCGGACAGTGCGCGGCCAAGAGAAGGGGGAGGTGATGTGATGAAGTAGAGGTCCCGCTGGGTACAACACACACACATGCTCCCTTACCGCACCGCACACACTTACTCACCACACTGCTTTTCCCCTCCTCTCTGTTTCTCTGTTGTCTGCGGTGCAGGTGCACACGCAGCCCGATAGCCCATGGACAGTTTCACATACTACAATCCCCTGCTGTTGTAATATTTCCGGTCATACAGAGTACACCACACTCTTTTATCTTGTTTATGTGTCATGTATTGTGTGATTTGTTTGTCGTGTGTCGCGAGGGTTTGTTGTAGCTGGACGGACTGGTGGCGCACACTTATGACGTCACTGTTGGCGTCGCGTCGGCGCACACCACTTTGAGACCGGTTAAACCATTTTGTTGTTTGTAGGGGGACTGACAAATAAGAAAGAGAGTCAGACATATGTGTTGTTGTTTTGTTATTTTTGTTTGATATGTTTATTATGTTTATATGAGGATTTATTTTAAACTATATATTATGTATATAGTTAAAGTCTAATTAAAAGACTGATGGTTTAATTACCAAAACAATGGTATGTCCGTAGAGGGGGCGGAGTCTGGCCTATAAAAGAGGAGGCCAGACTCACATTTGGCATTTGTTAACCAAGTCAAACGTAAGCGTGCAACTGTGGTGCCGTGAGTGATTCAGTGAAGCGAGTATATTGAGGATACCCTTTTTGAACATTTTATCTATATATTTATTTGTTCATCTTTATTTTCCAGTTTGTTGTTTCTTTGTTACTTTGTATTTTGGGGGTTTGAAGCCAGACTGTAAATATCTTCACCCCAGCACTCTTGGAGTTTTTTTTTTTTGTTGTATTTATCTGTCGGTGCTGACAATAAATTACACCTTGCACAATAGTGCTGATGTGGGTAGAGCCATCATTTATTTTCTCAGAAACGGACCCTCACGTTTCCCAAAGCAGACCTTCGAGGGGGTCGCTTTGTGACACACTGTTAGTTCATGTGCACTATGTAGTTAACCAATGTCAACAACTGGAACATTATTGCAAAGTGTTTTTCCTGAAGGCAGAATCTCAAAGATGCAAAAACATCCTCTAAGTTTTGCTTACTTGCAAGAATCGTGTTTGTGATGAGTTTCCAAGAAACGGGCTCATCTTCACTCCTCCCTCTTTCCCACGCAATAAATATCAGTCAAATGAGCATCTCGAACACTTTCTGAACTCCAGCTCAGACTCAACAAGACTCTTTCATTTCCACGAGCTCAAGAACGGTACACAGGTATCTATATTTACTGTACGCATGTAAATCATACAGTTCAGATACTGAAGATCATCTTAATAATGCATACTTTAATCTGTTGTCATCAAAAGAGCGGCTTTGAGGGCTTCCTGGGGTTATCCACCAAAATAAAAGCTTAATATAATAATAAAAAATAATAGTAATTTATTATAATAAATAAAAATATTTTAAAAAATAAGAAATTTTAATGTGGCAATATTTCGCTGCAAAATAAGAGTATTTAAGAAACTATTATTATAAATACTTTAGTGATATAGAGATATATTCAGAAAACCATTCAGCCGTGCAGAAGTTGTTCATTCTCTTATTAATAGCCGATTTCCACTGATTGTGAAGCTCTAAGTGTCTGTCACTCTCTTGTTCTCAGGATGAGATCTGCGCTTCTCCTCGTTCTCCTCGTCACTCTGGTGTTCGCTGATTACAGTTTTCCCTGCGAGAGATCTCGGAATAACAACACTTATGATAAATTTAAAGACAAACATATTCTCTCATATTCTTTCGATACAGACAGTCGAGATGCTTGGGCAGTGTACCTAACAGAGAAGGGGCTTTGTGGCTCTGGCAGACCTTCTCGCCAGTTCTTCCTCCACAGATGCGACGAGGATAGAATTAGAAATATCTGCAATGGAGGTGGCATGATGTACGGACGCAACTTTTGCATCAGTTTTAGAAAGTTCGCAGTGTACATTGTCACTGTTAACAGCACTTCAATAAATAACCGGCAGCAGTGTGTAGTCGAGACTCTAGAATATAAAGTGCGCTATTTGGTTCTAGCTTGTGATATCGTTGGCAAAGAGTGTTTGCCTGTTCACTATAAGAGACAAACTAACACACCACCGGATATAAACGATCAAACGGATTTAGAATCTTTGATTTGCAGTCCGGGGGATTTCTGGAGCAATAGGTGGAAGAAGGTTTGGAAAAAGAAAGGTTGCAAGTAAATTTTATTTGGGGTGTTTAGCATATTAAGCATCATTATCCAAGACGAATGCAAACATGTTCATAAGCTTCACTTCTATCATCTAACATCACTTCTACATCTGCTTTTCAGGTCTGAGATTCTCATTTATTTTTGTGAACGCTTAATTTAATCTGTCCATTAGTGAATCAGTGAATGAAAAATGATGTTTTAAAAAGGGTTTCCTGAAGTGTCTGTTTTCATGTTTGAAGAAATTATTGCTGTTTATTATTGTTTTCAGTTCAAATTATAGCAATTTCTAGGCCTTTCCATGTGTAATTTTGAGATTTTTTTTTTTATCTTTTATATTCTTTAAAAATACAAATGTGTAACTGCATGTGTGGTGTTATGATTTAGCAAAACCAAAGTTGTGTTATTCCTGTTAAAAATAAAAGATCTTACTGTCTGTCAGTGTGAGTGTCTTACTGTACATTCCCACATCATGGGTCGACGGTCAGTTTGGCCGACCTGTGTGTGTCTCACACTGTGATCCTGAACAAACACACAGAAAGAGATGAACGTTTGATAATGCTCATGCATATAAAATGAAAGAAAAGTAATAATGGGAAGCTGAAAGTCAAGCTGTGTGACACACAGGGGTTTTGGATTTTGACGGAAGGGGGTTCGCCATTGCGACCCAGTTGCTAACCCAATTCCGTCAAAATCCAAAGATTAGGGATTTGCATTTAAATCTATCGGATGACCCTCTTTGGTGTCAAGCGACGAAGAGTTGGTCCCCTCAACACCGGCTTATGGGTGTCAGGGGGAAATGACCAAACGGCAGTGTGTGACGAATAGGTGTGACACCGTGTTGTCATCTACTGGATTTATGAGGAAGCGTAATTTTAAAAGTGTGATTTCAAAACTTTGAAAAAAGGAATTAATGAAATCTTAAAATGCTATATTATATGATAGTTATGTCAATCTCTAAAATATTTTATCACTTAGACATTGTGTGCTAAAATGTTGTAAACACCCTTATCCATTAAATCACGAGTGTAGATTCATTGGTTAAAAAGAGCAGGATCCCTAAAGAACATTCAGCTCTTAAAACCATACAATTATTACATTTTATGGTTTATATATAGAAAATTATTATTTCAATTTTAAATGTAACTATTTTTGTTTCTTATTTTAATCTATGATCTTGTTATTTGACAAAGACATGTTAAACGACTACACACATAAAAATACAAATGTACAACATCTTTGGAGATCTTAAAGGCAAGGCAATGTGTTGTTTATAGCACACTTCATTTTGTTGTATTGCTTCATTTCTATAATGCATGAGCAATGATTATTTTGATAATTGATTTGTTTGTTGATTATTTCTATGATTAATCAAAAAGCCAGATTTCATTTTCAAACTGCAGAGGGCACACATGCAACATTAATCATGTTTATTAGAAATGTATTAAGTCTTCCTTGAAGAATTATTCTGAAAGTTTCTTACCAAAACTTGTTTAAGAAGAAAGCAAAAGCTTTGTGTGACGATCCATCAACATCCTCTCCACTTTCTGGCTTGGCTTTTGTTTTGCAAACAAAAAGAAAAAAAAAGAAAGGAAGGTAAACCTATGTGAGTACTTTGCATTTTACACCCTTTACAGAAAGTCACATGGTCGCTGTGAAGTGTTACCAGGAGTGATTAAGAGTTTCATATTAAATCTCAAAGGTCATATAAACACTATTGATTATTTTTTTAAAGGGGAGGGGCTTTTCGATATGTCCCGCCCTGTCTTCCTGACAACACATTGAACAATGCTGCGCGTTTCAAGGCACTTCAGTGGGTCTTTAAAAATGTCAATCATTAAAAATAAATAACTGTCATCATACTTGAGTGTCAGACATGCAGCATGAAAAAAATAGCATCCAGGTTTCCATTTTCTGCTTACCTTAAACTTCTATTGCTGTTTCCTAAAACTCTAAAGCTAAACCCAGATAGCATGTAACCATTGAAACAATGTTGAGTCAGTGTTGATGCGTCAACGCTGATTACATTGAAATGACGTTAGAAAGTGATGTTGCTTTAGCATCACTCTTGCACCTTTGGTTAATATTGAAATAATGTTCAGATTTCAACCACAAATCAATGGTGTTAATATTGCTTCAACATTACAAAGTGTTGTTTTTGCATCACTTTTGCTCCCTCAGTTAATGGTGAAGCAACGTTGAGATTCCAACCAAAAATCAACGGTAATAGTATTGATTCAGCATTGCAAAGAGATATTTTAATCACCATCACTTTTGCACCCTCAGTTAATGTTGAAACTAGTGGAAAACAAAATCAATAGTAATGCTACTGAATCAACATTACACTATGATTGAATCTACATCACCGATGCTGAATCAAAACTGATATTAACAGAAATAATCTTTGGTAATATGGTTTGATCAATGTTACGATGTGATGTTAATTCTAAACACATTTTGTTGAAACACTGAGAAGGAATGTCAAACAATGTTGCCGTCTGATGTACCAAGTTAGTGTTGAAACAACATTAATATTTCAACTGCACTTCAATGATGCGTCAACAAATTCCTGACCATTTAAAAATTTGGCAAAAACCTTTTCAAATATAAATGACACATTTCCAGCAGTTGAATCAATTTATTTCATTCAATCAATGGCAAAAATATATTAAAATATAATTCTTTAAAAAAGAAAGGGGGAGAAATAGGACAAAAGCATTTCAACCTTTAAAAATAAAATTGGCTTCAGAAGTCTGATGTCATCATAACTACCGGTGGTCCAACGGTTCAGGTTTTTATAAATCTGTCCTACATCAGACTATTGCCTCTTTTCCTTTGGCTTCTCTGAAATCTGAAAAAGAAAGCATGATGTTACTCAAGAACAAGTCGATTCAGTTGCCACATTCAAGAATATACTAATATACTAAATACAATATGATTCACTTTTTTTTTTTTATTGCTGAACACAAACTATTATAACTACGATTAAAGTATCATTAAATTATGTTTATTTCACTTATTTTTCTAAAATCTATTAATGCTTCAATATAAAAAGCACTATGGCAGGGGGGTCCGATTTTATCTCCAGCCCTAATTAAACACATGAAGCAGATAATCAAGCTAATCAAGCTAATCAAGCTAATCAAGGTCATTAGAATCAATGAACACTTCCAGGCATATGTTGGAGCTAAACTCTTCATGAAGAGGAACAAACACCTATGAGCTATAGCCATTAACTATATCTCAGTTCATTTTCTGTGAAACTACATAGCGTTCAAGTAACAAGTTTATCTTGTAGAATAAAAGGCTTAGGTTTTTTTCAATGAAATTTTCTCTAAAGGTTCAGCCCAAAATGAAAATTCTGTCATCATTTATTCACCCTCAAGTTGTTCCAAACCAGTATGAGTTTCTTTCTTCTGCTGAACACAAAACAAGATAGAGTGAAGAATGTTGGTAACCAGAAAGTTGACGGTGGCTTTTGATTTCCATAGTAGAAAATAAATACCATGGAAGTCAATGGCTATCATCAACTGTCTGGATGCCAACATTCTTCACTCTCTTCTTTTGTGTGCAGCAGAAGAAAGAAACTCATACAGGTTTGGAACAACTTGAGGGTGAATAAATGATGACAGAATTTTCATTTCGGGATGAACTATCCCTTTGAAGCTGCAGATTCACCTTATGTAGACCTAAATATCTTTAAATATCACAAAATAGCCATGTCAGTCACTTTCTTAATAAACACAAGATGTTTTTTGCTGTGTTTCAGTGGAAACAAGCTAAACTGAATGGAAATCAGTTACATTTCTCAAATTGAATTCAGAATCAGGAATATGAATGATTAAGCAGTGATAAGGCACAGGATATCATCAAGTCCCAGGTCAGGTGATTATGCTGTCGACAACAACTCGGTGTATAATCAATGTCAGTATTATCAGGAGGGTGCTTTTTAAAAAAAAGATTTATTGTCCATCTTCATCGGCCTTCATTCCTACTAAAGGAGCAATGTGCTCTGCATGCAAGCACTGATGGATGCAAAACATGGGCTATGTTTGTAGTGTAACTTTCTTGCTAATGTTCATGTCTCCTGCACTTCAAGAAATGTGTTAAATAACGTTAGAACTTTATTCAGGAAAATCGTAATAAACCTTCCTTAAGCAATGTGCATTTTTAAAGAATGTAAATGGACCATTGTTTGAAACCAACCTGATCTCACAGAAATGCGTGAAATGAACACGACCCCTTAACCCCGATATGCGTGGTGGTGGCACGGAATTAGGGCTGCACGATAAATCGCATGAGATTGTTATGCGCATCTCGTCAGTAAAGCCGGTTCCTTGATTAGTAGTAAATCGCCATCACCTGCTTTCAGATGGAGCGGCATTTACTACAAAGAGCCGTAGTTAACTGACAAGCTGAGCCATATCACATTAATTATCGCTGTGGATACGTCATTTTACAAACATTTTAATTCATTTTACAAAACACTCATGGACAAATTATATATTGTCCAAACAAAAGGTAGGCTACATTTATACTCACATTTTTAAAAAAAGTAGGTCGCATTGACAAATTATATAGTCTATTATCCAGTATCCACACACAAAAAAATAAATAAATTCACAGACGTTTCAAAATTTCTCTCCAGGCCTGTCTGGGTCCTGTTGATTGGTGCATGTTTTGCTACTCCATAGCTTGTGAGGAAAGCCAAATTATGATATCCATGTTCAGTAGCTACAGAATTTATTTATCCATTCGATGTTTTTCCGCGGTAATCCATTTTTGTAAATTCATCAGTAGCTCCAAGCAGTTGAGATGTTGAAGAAGGAGAACCAGTATCCTGAGACATGATCCGTTTGAGGGTGGTTCTTCAACTACGGGCACTTTTGGCCTTGTGAACTTGATGTAAAAAAAAATGTTCAAATCAAAATGGTCACAGTCTAACAGTTAAATATAACTAGTCTAGTTTAATGATCCATAAGAGAACGCACTTACATTATAAGACAAATTGGTGTTTTTTGACATATTTTCCGATCCGCACTGAACAAATGTCATTTCCATCACATGCAAATATTTGATTATTATTTAAAATTCTTATGATATACATAATTTCTTAACAGTGTAAACCACTCCCACACATAGTTTTACCAATTTATACCTATATTGCAATTACCATAGATTTGTGGATTAAGTAAATTAATTGTCATGAGGCCCAAACACAAAGCTTACATCCACCACAACCTGAAATATAATATTGCATTGGTTAGATACATTTCAGAAAAACAACTGCTTGTGTTATGACATTAAGTGGAACATTATCCCATAAACTATGCAGAAATTTTTAATGAGTGATTAGAATTTTGTACATGTTTTTTAAAAAGTTATGAGGTGGTGGAAATGACTGGGTGTTGTGGAAATGACAATGAATGGACGTCCATGTAGAAAAACAGAAAACATTTAGTTGAAACCCATTTAACAAATCATTAGTCATTAGTCTGTTTGGTTCCATAACCAGATGAACAGTTACAGTCTTACTGTAAACAACTTTAACCACAAATAGTGAGACCTTTATCCAGTTGACCTCCGCAGCATCTTAAAAATAGATGAAAAGGCATTTAAACCAATATATATTTGAATAAATACATTAGTGTTGTACATTTCAATAAATAAAATATTCATATGTAGCCACTCAATCTAAGAATTCCACCTTGTAAGCATAAATGTCATTTCCACCTCACCTTTGTCATTTCCACCCAAGAAGGTAATGTGGTGGAAATGACGGTGGTGGAAATGATAATCCTACAGTATTTTGTAAAAAGATCCAAGCTAGTATTACATATTAGCTATGAATTGGTAGTTAGCATTGCATGCATGCAAAATACATCTATTTGTGTTAAAAAATCAATTTATTTACAAACTCATTTATTGTTACGCCATGTTTGGAAATGACATACAATAAAAATATTTTCATTTTAAGCAACATTTACCTTGAGTTTTCTTATCCAAGTTGCTGAAGAAATTTAAAATCTCCTCCATGTCAGACATGTGCTGTGATGTCATTGTTCATCTCCATAGAAACTACCCAAACAATCTTTCAAAAAAACTTTTTAAAGGGACATTACAGCGTTGTGGTGGAAATGACGGCAATTCTGTGGGACAACTACATTTTGTATATAAAATCACATTAATAGTTGTCTGACCTTAAATACCTCAATTATGTTTTGATTCTTTTACTGAAACTTTATTCAGTCATAATAAAAAAAAAAAGATAAATAACTTTTTTACACTTCTTTTTCATTATTGAAGATCAAAAGTCTGGGTGTGGGACAAGCACAAAACAGCAATATTTGCATGTATAATGATGTTTAAAAAGGTGAAAAAATCATCGAAGACTACCGGTAAAAAGTTCCTAAAGTACTTTCATTGTAAATTTAACTATGAAAGTGTTAATTTTTCAAAATTAAATGTTTTTTATAAAATATGATCAAAGGACATGAAAGTGCCCGTAGTCTAAGAATTGCAGTAAAACGTTTAAAAAATGTCTGTGTCTCATATGACCTTATTTGTACACACTGTGACTATACAAATCACAACATGTAAATAGGAAAATGTTGGCGTTATTTTGTCACTTATTGGGATTAGTATGCTAGCTGTAGCCATTTACATCCAGTCTTTGTGCTAAACTAGGCTAGCGGTGGGTGCGTCAAACAGATTTAAAGCACGGACGGAGATGAAAAAGGTATGTATGGACTTATCTAACTCTGGGGGATACAAGTCCCAAAAAGTCGAAGTGTTCCTTTAAAATAACACTGAAGCAGTGTTAAAGTTCATGAGATCATTAAGAGGTTGTCCTGCACGGAGACGTGTTTAGCTGTATACGTAAAAACTTTGTAACGCATCTGCGTTTCGTCCAGACGGATCCTGCGTTTTGGGAGCCTGAAACAGCTATTTTTTAAACCAGGTCCCAGACTGAATAAATATGAAATCGACACCGTTGCATTTTCATGTGTATAGCCAATCCATATATTTTGTGAAGCGATGATGTCATCACCCCACGTATTGTATGGGGCGCCGTTTGTAAAGCGGCTCACGCTGAAAATAACAGCAACGTTTTGTCACATTTAGCTTCAAACAATGTTTAAAAAACTGGTATGAATTTTTGACTGTCACTTTTTAGCACATTTACAACAATATTTGTCAACTTAGAGATATTTTAAATAGTTAAATATAAATATTAAATGTTAAACCTAAATGTTAAATCTAAATGCTAAATCTAAATCTAAATGTTAAATCTAAATGTTAAATCTAAATCTAAATGTTAAATCTAAATCTAAATGCTAAATCTAAATGTTAAATCTAAATGTTAAATCTAAATCTAAATGCTAAATCTAAATGTTAAATCTAAATCTAAATGTTAAATCTAAATCTAAATGTTAAATCTAAATCTAAATGTTAAATCTAAATCTAAATGTTGAATCTAAATGTTAAATCTAAATCTAAATCTAAATGTTGAATCTAAATGTTTCGGGTAAAACTAAATATTTAACTAATATGCAAATTCAAAATGCCGGTAACAGGAAGTGCCAAAATAAAAGCGTGAGGAAGTCAGTGTGTGTTTATAGCATGGTTTAGTGTCAAATAACGAATAAAAACCATCTCATCCGAGGAAATGGCCTCTCTTGGACATGGATTATCGTAATAACTACCTAAAATAATTAACACGTTGTAGAAACTGTATTTGAGTAGGCTAGTGTCACTTTTATGAAAAAGTGCGGGACTTATGACCTGTAGGTATAATAGTCAGCCACGAGGGGGCTCACTTTGATTGGATGTCATGTCATCACTCTGTCATCATATACAAATACAGTTTCTCCAAACGTGATTATTATTTTATGTAGTTATTATCACGATATTCACAATACAAATTGTTTCAAAGCAGCTTTACAGAAAGTGCATTTCAGAAATGTACAAAGAAAAAATACAGTTAGTTAATCATGTATTAATTTAGGGCATAACATATCGCCAGCGTTGAGTCATCTCTTCACAGGCGTCGAGTTCCGTTAAATAAACTGGAGCTAAACCATTTAGGGCTTTAGGTCAGTAGTAATACTTTGTAATTTTTTTTTATTTTTTATTTATTTATTTATTTTTTTATATAGCACACATAAAACAACAGACGTTGCCCAAGGTGCTTTACAGACAGTCAAATAAAACACTTAATTAAAAACTATACATACCAACAAGCAATAGAAAGTAAAACATAAGACAGGAGACAGCTACATACTATATCACTTTCACACAAAGGGCCAAGCCACTTCAGACTGCCGCCCATACTACATCTAATAAATAGGTTTTTAACAACGACTTAAAAACAGCCAACGACTTTGCTGATCTGACAGAGTGCGGGAGGTTATTCCACAGTGTAGGACCGACTCGAGAAAACGCTCTGTCACCTTTACGTTTAGAATTTGTTCTGACCGTCACAAGGAGATTTAAATTTTCCGATCTCAATGACCTAGAAGGAATGTATACAGACAACAACTCAGAAAGGTATGGTGGTGCCAAATTATGTAGTGCTTTAAAAACCAAAACAATGATCTTGTAATGCACTCTATACTCGACTGGCAGCCAATTTAAGGATCTCAATAAAGGTGTAACATGATCCGTTTTCTTCGTTGACTTAATCAATCTGGCTGCAGCATTTTGTATGTTTTGCAAGCGTGCCAGAGCTTTTTTTACAATAATCCATTCTCGAGAAAACGACCGCAGAAATTGCTCTCTCAAAATCTGTTGGAGATAAAAATGGTTTGGTTTTTGCTAAAAGCTTTAAATGAAAAAAACTAGATCTAACCACCGAATTTATTTGTTTATCCATCTTTAGCTCAGAATCCAAGAGAAAACCAAGGCTTTTAACCTTTTCAGAGATTGCAACTGCCAGAGGGGTATCTTTTAGTCGCTCGGACACTAAGTGGGACTTTGGGCCGAAAACTATAACCTCCGTTTTCTCTTCATTTAGTTTAAAAAAATTAGCTGCCAGCCAGTCTTTCACCTCCTGAATACAGGCTAATAGGTTACCGAAAGTATTACTGTTTGACTGTTTTACCGAAAAATAAATCTGTACGTCATCCGCGTAGCAGTGAAAAGACATATTGTGTTTCCGAATAATAGACCCAAGGGGTAGCATATATAAAGAGAATAAAATAGGAGCTAAAATCGAACCCTGGGGAACCCCACACAATAACAGAGACCTTCGGGATATGCAATCCTTTACACACACAGAGACAGATCTATCAGCAAGATACGGATTAAACCACTTAAGGACATTTCCCTTTAGACCAGCCCAAGCCTCTAGACGCTACAGCAAAATATTGTGGTCCACCATATCGAACGCAGCGCTGAGATCAAGAATCATCAATACAGAGTTTTCACCTTTGTCCAAAGTCAAGAAAATGTCATTAAGCACCTTCACCAGTGCTGTCTCAGTGCTATGCCTTGACTTAAATCCAGATTGAAACACCTCAGTTATGGAGTTCAACCACAGGTGGTCTTGAAGTTGCTTAAAAACAGCTTTTTCTAGCACCTTAGCCAAAAATGGCAGATTTAAAATCGGCCTAAATATTTTTGGGTCGTCCATAGGGAGGTTTGGCCGTTTTAACAAAGCAGACACAACAGCATGTTTAAAGGGGGGGTGAATTGCTCATTTTCACTCAATCTCCTGTTAATCTTGAGTACCTATAGAGTAGTTTTGCATCCTTCATATCTCCAAAACGTCTTTAGTTTTATTATATTTATAATAGAAAGATAGGCTATACCGAGTCTTTCCGGAAAAAACCGAGCGGCTGGGGGCGGGCCGTGTGGGCGGTGTGCTATAGCTGTGCTAACCGAGCTAACAACAACACAGAGAGACATTTGAAGCAGTTTACTCACCGCATGCGACAGCGAACCTTTATCATTGTGACTGCTCGATCCTTAGACGATCTGCAAATCCGTCAATCTGGGCTTTGTTTATAAAACAATCATCGTCGAAATGCAGGGAACAAACAGTCTACACAACTCCGTTTATGCTCAGGAAAAACAAACTCCATGCACTGTTCCCTTAACGCTGGGTTCTTTGGGAATCTGTGCAGGGTTGTCTTGCCCTGGCAACCAAAGGCACACTTCTTTGGTGACAATGACTTCCCTAAAGCCGAGCATAGCGCTTTGAGGTAACGTACTGCTTTCGCTCTCTTCTCTCTGGTCTACGAGTGCACGCGCGCCCGCGGAGAAGTGCCCTTAGGACCCATATAAGGAAATTCCGCTCTATCTTACGTAAGACAGAGCCATACTCGAAAAAAATCCTCCGAAACTTGTGACAAACCGGAAGGAGTATTTTTGGAACAAAAATACTCCTTCAAACGTACAACTTAACTTTTGAAACTTTGTCCATGTTTAGCAATGGAATCCAACTCTTTAACAGTGTAAAAAACTCAGTATGCATGAAACAGCAATTCACCCCCCCTTTAAAATCAATTGGACAGATGCCCTGACTAAGGCATTTGTTGATTAAGTTCAATATGTTATTCACGGTATCTACGATCTGCTTAAAAAGCCGAGGTGGTATGATGTCTTCTTTTGAAGAGGATGGTTTCAAGTGTGCAATAATATCTGCTAAAGCAGATCGAGTCAGAGGATAAAAATCGCTCCACTCCCTAGGGGAAGTCAATGGTGACGGAGAGGGAGCATCAGTCCCTACCTGTGGTATATGAGCCCGGAGGTTCTCAACCTTCCCTTTGAAAAATTTTTGAAACTCTTCACAGGTGATAGTTAAGGAGTCCGGATGCAAATTTTGTATAGGATTTATAGCCGCATTGATTGTGTCAAATAACACTTTGGGATTATTAGCATTCTTTAAAATGGTCTCGGAAAAGAATTTGTGCTTAGCGTCCTTTGATCCCTGCTGAAATGTAACCAAAGATTCTCTGAACAAGTCGTAATGCACTTGAATTTTTTATTTTCTCCATCTCCTCTCCGCCTGCCTAGACAGTCGTCTCAGGTTACGAATGTCATCATTTACCCATGGCGGAGAAGTATGATTGATCTGTTTAGCTGTGAGCGGGGCAATAACGTCAAGAATTTCAGAGCAGACAGATTTGAATTGCAAGAGATGTTCATCAACACTTAAAGAACAGAGTGCAGTTTCAGAGCATGTGGTTGCATACTTTCTGTCATAGAGTTCTGTAAACTCACCACTCGTAGCTGAAGTTATTTTTCTAACCCACTTTTTTGTCCGAGGCCTCATTAAAGTCTTTGCTATACACAGATTAAAAAACACTGATTTATGATCTGAGAAAGGCACTTCATCAACATTTAAGTCATAAATGGGCAGGTTATGAGATAAAACCAGATCCAACATATGACCCAATCTATGAGTAGGCCCATTTACCCATTGTATTAAGTCATACGAGTCCATCACATTTACAAACTCCTTTGAAACTGCATCCTTAGCACAGCAGAGATGTACATTCAAGTCCCCAAGGATTACAAAACGATCAAACTGCGTTGTCAGTCTGCCTAAAAAATCTGAAATTTCCGAAATAAAATCTTTGTTTGCCTTGGGAGGGCGATACACCAGGGCAATAGTAATAGGATTTGTTGACATAATCTGAAACACTTGGAACTCAAAGCTATTGTAACGGGCCAGCACTATTTGTTGACATTTAAAATCATCCTTAAAAATAGTCATAATGCCACCTCCACGCCCGGTTTCTCGCGGTGTGTTAAAGTACAAACAGTCTTGATACGGATTGATACGGAACTTAACAGGTAACCAATGTAGTGATGTTAAAATTGGTGTTATATGATCATATTTTCTTGATCTAGTAAGAACTCTAGTGGCGGCATTTTGGACTAACTGTATCTTGTTTATTGAGGATGCAGGACAACCAGCTAATAAAGCATTACAGTAATCTAGTCTCGAGGTCATGAATGCATGAACTAGCTTTTCTGCATCAGAAACAGATAGCATATTACGTAGCTTAGCAACAGGGGCGTAGCCATCATTTCAAAAGTGAGGGGGACAGAATGTCAAGTGTAATACCAGTTTTTTTTTCAGACTTTTGTTGACAGGTTTTTGCTTAATTGGCTTAATATGCAATTTATTTTTAAAGCAATAAAACAAAAAGAAAGAACGAAAGAAAGAAAGATGTTCAGTACTTTATATTGCATGTATGCAGGGTTTTTCCTGGCTCAAAACTAGACGGAGGTGGTAAAATCCAGATCGCGTATTTTAATAAGATAATTAAATTTGTATTTTTTGTAGACCATCATATAGCCTCCTGTGTTTGTGGGTGGAGCTCGGTACCTCTAGGGGGGTCCGGGGGCATGCCCCCCCGGAAGAAATTTTTTACATTTTAAAGATAAATTCTTTAATCTGGTGCACTTTGAGTCACCCGAATCTGCTGTTAAAAATAAATAATCCACCCGCCAACCGCCCAAACCTATGATATTTGATCATCACAATTACAATTATTCAAATTCTCAGTGTTAAGCATGATAATATGGTAAAATGTCACACTGAAGTAGGCTGCTTTAAAAATAACATTTACTTCAAATAAAAGTTCTTCTTTTGGCAAAATTACATTTTCTATAGACTAAACAGAGGCTCCCTTCAAACTTAAATTGTCAATGTTTCATTACATCACTGTTGGAAAACACTCTTATCAGAATACATTTTTTTACCTTTATAAAGGGCATTTTTTCCTTAATTTTATTAAATGTAGCCTATGTTCCATCTTTCATTTCAAACTGAAACAGCAAAACTTTGTTACCGTCAGTGTATTATCAACTACAGGCAATCAATCACCACTTAATGATGTTTTATAAACAAAGTTCGGGAGGAGCACGTTCAAATAATCCAATCAATCAATCAATCAACTCATCAAACAATTACCATGTCTACCCTATCAGCATGAGAGGAAGCATGTATATATATTCACTCTGTCAACTCACCTAACTTCCTTGACAGGTTTCAGCATTTGGCCTCGCCCTACTTTCCTATCATTTCCGAAATGAGCTCTCCCGTCCAATGAAGAATCGTTCGTCCTTCAGGAATCTTTGCCGCAATCCTCTGGTGTTATCTCGCGGGCGTCAGGCCAAACAAACGGGTCCAAACAAACGAAACATCCGCGATCTCCTTCCGCGCATTGCTCTAAACCGGACCATTCAATAATTCCTGCAATAGAGAAATGGACTATAAGGCCCGCCGAGCACCACGCTCGCGTCTCGGGCAATGCCGCCCTCTTCACACGAACAAACGGGTCTTCCTCCTAGACCAGGCCGCCGCCGCAGCAGGCCCTCAGTAAGCCGCGCCGCAGATTCAGTCCCGGCCGGCCAGCTCACACTCTAGACCCGCTGGCTCGACTCTGTGAGTGCTCAGCTCAAAACCTTCTCATTTTTGTCCCTGGTTAAATTTCGCATCGCTTCAGTCGAGTCTCAAGCACAGTTATGCCATCTGGATGTTAATTTTGATCGGAGGAATACACGTTTTAAACGGTTTCTGTTCAAATTATTTGACGTCATTAACGCGCTGCTTCCTTGTGGCTTAAACTCTCACGTACAAACAGCTCGCACAAAAAAAAAAAATATATATATCAGATTCAAAACGAACAAAGTCGGCAGGTAATGTGACCCATAGAAATAAAGAGAAATTTTTAGATTAAATACACACAAGCAGTGTGTTTCCACAGCAAAGTTTGAAGTCCTTAGTGATTTTAAAACACAATTGGATAAATTCAAGGCGCAAATTTCTATGAAAGCTCTTTGTCTTTTACCATAAGTGAGTCTATTTTGAACTTGACTAAATAAATGAACCAGCAACAGATAAAGGAACAAACGATTATCTAAATCAGATTGTACTTGCTGTTTGATGATCAAACAACAACTACAGTATCAAATCGATGCGTTATCAAATCAGGTTATAAACCATTTAGGCTTCTAGTTCTAATGTATTCATTCAAAATAAATAAAATAAAAACAATTTAGCAATCGTTCTCTCAGCCCCACACGGTTCTGGTGAGCTTTGGATTCCAGTCACCCACGATAAACCATGGGTCTAGCCACATCCATTGAATTCTGGGCATTAACTTGGATGCAGTTAATTTCCAGGCTGCACTGCACTGCAAAGGATATTTCTGGCTTCTCAGACATTTTAAACTGTCCTAAACGCGAACTTCTATCTTCGCTCGGCCACTTAAACTTCAGATGTGCATAATCCTGCAAGGCTGCCCTCTAAACTCTAAACCTACAAGCTCACCATATCCACCTTTCCCCACCGTTCCCGTAGGATCCCATTTGCTTCTCACATTGCCACAGCAGTGTCATCTCCTCCGCTCCCACAGCAGCTCCGGCTAAACTTCTTCACTGTCACAGCAGTCCATTCTGCTCCCACTGGAGTCCAGTTTCTCTGGCTAACATTGATTTCACTGCCGCAGCAGTGATGTCTCCTCACGCTCCTGCAGGAGCTCAGTTTCTCTAGCTAATGTTCTCCACTGCCGCAGCAGTGATGTGACCATTGGCTCCCGCAGGAGCTTAGTTTCTGTCTAACCTTCCTTAAATAATTGAATGGCCAGTCCTTTTTTCTATAAAAATCTGATTTCTCTCCCTGTGGATATCCAACTGTTCACCGACGCAGCTCCCTCTATCGGTTTCAGGGGATTCTACCAAGGCCGTTGATTCAAGTTTACATGGCCAGCCCAGCTGTTAGACTCACCGCAGTCATTAACATCCTCAGCACTGTTCGAGTTGTATCCTTTAGTGGAAGCAGCTTTCCTGTGGGGTAAAGAATGGTCCTCTAACAGCATCATAGTACACTGCAACAACGAAGCATCCGTGCATTGCATCAACAAGGCCGCTCAAATTTCCCCTGCAGTAATGCCTCTCTTAAGATGCCTCATTTGGATTGCAGCCTGCGATCAGTTCATCATAACTGCAAAACATGTTCCCGGGTCACGTTTTGCTTTCCAGAAATTCAGGTTGCTGGCACCAGACACGGACCCATTCCCAACCTCAGTACCTCACTTCAGAGCTGATATCCACATTAACCACCCATTGAAACCACTTCTTGACGCCTCTCTTAATTCCATTCTTCAAGCCGTTTCACCCAGCACCCTACAATCATACTTAACCGCATGGAAGCTTTATAAGTCTTTCCACTTCCCATACAACCTGCCTTTTCCCAATTTCTCTGCTCGCCATCACTTCATTCATATCCTATCTCAACATCATCAAGAACTGCAATGCTCTTCTAGCTGGACCTCCATCATGTGCAACTAAACATCTACAAAGGATTCAGAACGCTGCAGCTCGTCTTGTCTTCAACGAGCCCAAAGGGCCCACGTCACTCCTCTGCTCATCTCTCTGCACTGGCTACCTCTCGCATCAAGTTCAAGGCATTGACGCTTGCTCACAGATCTATCACAGGCTCAGCTCCCTCCTACTTTTACTCACTCCTACAAGCCTACATCCCTACCAGAAGCCTACGGTCGATCAACGAGGGACGCCTCGTGGTTCCATCACAGAGAGACACAAAATCACTTTCCAGAACATTATCATTCACAGTTCCATGCTGGTGGAATGCTCTCCCCACCCTCATCCGGAATGCAGAATCCCTGGCAACATTCAAAGACAAATGAAAACCCATCTCTTCCATGAGCAATTAACCTCATAACCCAACCTACTCGCCCAGATGCCAGACAACCAATAACGTTAGACATACTTACTATATGCATCTCCACCCTCCTCCAAAGCTACCACTCCACCAACACTGCCCGCACACTGGACGCAATGTTCATAGTGGCTTTTTTCAGTTTCCTCAGATGCTCAGAACTCACCATCACTTCCAGCTTTAACCCAAAAGTCCACCCCACAATCACAGATCTATCAGTGCCAGACAATGAAACCATCTCCTACTTCATAAAGCAAAGTAAGACAGATCAAATTTTGCTCCATTCAGGCATCCCAGCAGACCACTTTTCCAGCCATTCATTTTGCATAGGCGCAGCAACAGCTGCCCAAAAAAGGCCTCTCTCAGCAGCAGATCCAAGCACTTGGCCGCTGGTCAGCGGAGGCTTTCGAGTTACATCCGCTCAAATCGCTTCCATATCAAAGAAGCCCAACGAACCCTCATCAATTCTTTTGACAACTTCTCATACACCCAACCCTACAGACCACCACTCCTGCAGGAGCCACGTTCCCCATCCTAACTCGCTTTACTGCCACAGCAGTGCTATTTTCCGCTCCAGCAGGAGCTCAGATCTCTGTCCCACTCACCTTTCGGATCACAGTTTGAAAGCAAGTTGTTTCCAACACCACAACAGCAGCATCATCTCTTCTTCCAACAGGAGCCCATTCTCCACCCAACTGGCTCATCGGACAGTTAAAAGCAAGTCAACCAAGTCTACTACAGCTAACCTACTCCACTCCCGCAGAAGTTCCGTCACTCCGTCCAAACTTATTCCACTTCCGCAGCAGTGTCTTCTACTCCGCTCCCACAGGAGCTCCATTACTCCATCCAAACTTGCTCTACTGCCGCAGCAGTGTCATCTACTCCGCTCCTGCAGCCAGTTCCGTTACTCCATCCAAAATAGTTTGGATTTAAGAAAGCAAGTTTGGTCCACTGCCGCAGCAGTGTCATCTACTCCGCTCCCGCAGCCAGCTCCGTTACTCCGTCCAAAATAGTTTGGATATTTAAGAAAGCAAGTTTGGTCCACTGCCGCAGCAGTGTCAGCTACTCCGCTCAATCTGGAGCTTCGTTACTCCGTCCAAACTTGCTCCACTGCCGCAGCAGTGTCATCTACTCCGCTCCCGCAGGAGATCCGTTACTCTGTCTAAACTTGCTCCACTGCCGCAGCAGTGTCATCTACTCCGCTCCAGCAGAAGCTCAGTTCTATGTCCAAAATTGGTTTGGATATTTAAAAGCAAGCTTTGGTCCACTGTCGCAGCAGTGTCATCCACTCCGCTCCCGCAGGAGATCCGTTACTCTGTCTAAACTTGCTCCATTGCCGCAGCAGTGTCATCTACTCCGCTCCAGCAGAAGCTCAGTTCTATGTCCAAAATTGGTTTGGATATTTAAAAGCAAGTCGAAGCAAGTTTGGTTCACTGCCACAGCAGTGTCATCTACTCCGCTCCCGCAGGAGCTCCATTACTCCGTCCAAACTTGCTCCACTGCCGCAGCAGTGTCATCTACTCTGCTCCCACAGAAGCTCAGTTCTATGTCCAAAATTGGTTTGGAAATTCAAAAGCAAGTCAAAGCAAGTTTGGTCCACTGCCGCAGCAGTGTCATCTACTCCGCTCCCGCAGGAGCTCCATCAATCCATCCAAACTTGCTCTACTGCCACAGCAGTGTCATCTACTCCACGGCGCAGGAGCTCAATTCTATGTCCAAATTGTTTGGATATTTTAAAGCAAGTTGAAAAGCAAGTTTGGTCCACTGTAGCAGCAGTGTTATCTACTCCGCTCCGGCAGGAGCTCTGTTACTCCGTCCAAACTTGCTCCACTGTCGCAGCAGTGTCATCTACTCCGCTCCCGCAGAAGCTCAGTTTTATGTCCAAAATTGGTTTGTATATTTAAAAGCAAGTAGAAAGCAAGTTTGGTCCACTGCCGCAGCAGTGTCATCTACTCCGCTCCTGCAGGAGCTCCATTACTCCATCTAAACTTGCTCCACTGCCGCAGCAGTGTCATCTACTCCGCTCCTGCAGGAGCTCCATTACTCCATCTAAACTTGCTCCACTGCCGCAGCAGCGTCACCTACTCTGCTCCCGCAGGAGCTTAGTTCTATGTCCAAATAATCTGGATATTTTAAAGCCTTTGAAAGCAAGTTTGGTCTACTGCAGCAGCAGCAGCATCTCCTCCTCTACTGCAGGAGCTCAGTTCCCCGCAGCAGTGTTTACTCTTCCGTCCTTTTGCTATCAGCTAGTTGGATAGCAAGCCAAAGTAAATTTGATCCACTGCCGCAGCAGTGTCAATTCTAGAGCTAGATCTCAATCAACTTGCTTTCACTGCAGTGGTTATTCCATTCTCCGCTTCCGCAGAAGTACATCACATATGACCATCCCCAGCCTACTACCTTAGAGGTGCACCCATACGACGCCATGTTAGCTTTGCACTCGGCAAGTTTTGGGGGGGTCACCAACATCATGGCGGCTGTCCGGCATTTATTTGCAGCTTTTGGGGGGAGTACTCTGGGTTCGGGCCGAATACCGAGCCCGGAGCCCTCTCCTCGGACAGCACGCCAAATACGCATTTATTCTATCTGACTTATTTGTAAGTGTGAACTATGTAACCACCCAAAGTTTGGATACTGTTGTCTTGTAGTACCACTACTATGCAGTAGGGGGCTCCATGTATCATGCTCTTTTGTATATAGCCATGTGAGAGAAGAAGTCAGGTTATGGTGTGGAAAGGGAAGCATGGTTCTTCTCTCTTAGTTCACCCAAGCTGTTTAGAGTCCAGGTTGAGAAACTATTGTTTCAAGCTCAACCAAGTAAGTGTTTTTTTTCTGATTTATGTCAACAGTGGTTTATTCATGTGTAAGCTGTATTTAGTTGGGTTTTCAGATGTTGTTTGTTTTGAAACCAGCGTGTTAATGCTAGTATGTATGTTTTGTTTGTAGAAGGACTCTTTGAGTATCATCTATTTTCCTGTTTGGTGATGAGGCTCAAGATTGAAATTCTAACTGGAACATGAGTTCCTAATGGACAGGGTCTTCAAGGCCTGACTGTGTTCGTTTGGATGAAAGTCATTGTGGATTGTTACTAATTGTTGCTTCATCTCAGTCACGGGACTATTATTCTGTTCCTCTCCATCACTGCCAATGGAACAATTCATTGTATGATACAAAACATTGGATGAACTCTATGGATCACAGGACAATTGAGAACTAATGTTATCAGTCATTATTACTGCTGCTACTCATCAATGACAGTATTGCTTTTGTGTGAATCTTTGGGGTTTATATTATTGTATATTGAAGCTTTGCTGGGTGGTGTCTATGTAAATATACTCGTATGGGTCATCTGATATAAACTAAAAGCATTTCTATTGGTGTGTTGAGATTTATCTTTGAACTGTTTACACTCTTTATATTTTAAAAACCAGTTTGGTCTGTTAGTCCCTCCCTCAAAAATTATCTTGTAGCATGTCTCACTAAGAGTGGATAGGGAGACTGTTACAGAATGGCGCCCGAACAGGGACTACAGGCCATCAGGTTCTTTAATTAGAGTGTTTTTGGTAACAGAGCATTCCAACCGTCATCTGCCATGGATAAGGAGGAGGCTGTACCTAGTGCAGATTTCACCTCTGAACCTTTCATTGCCAGAAGGGAGCCGATGAAAGAGTTGATAAACACCTTCAGCGATCTGTACCTCGACTCCGATGAGGAAAATGAAAGAGTTATGAGTAGGGTTCCTGAGGATGATTCTCTTTTTCTTCCTCCACCACCATTAGAAATGGATGAAGAGGAAGACCACAATCCTTATTCATCAGTTACATCCCTGAATGAACGCATTGTGACATTGGAAAGTCATATGGCAGACATCAAACAGGTGGTGAGTGACCAAGTTTCTTGGGATACTTTTGATAAACAATGTAAAAAGATAGAAGATAGGATGACCTATCATGTTCAACGGGAGTGTGAGAGGGTTAAACTTCAATTGGAAATGTTAGTTAAGGATTTGGGACAGACAATGGTAGATTGTTTGAAAAGAAGAGATCGGCAATGGGAGCAAAAATTTCAAGCACAGAGAATGTCTTCATCTACTCCAAAAATACCAGAAACTAATCCACAGTCTAGTAAACCCCATTCTCCGTCTAGTAACATGACATATAACCTACAACCCAACCATATCAACAACCAATCTTTAGTTCAATATAACCCTCCTGTAAAACTTGATTTTCCTAGTTTTAGCAATACCCTTAATGATGATCCAGTTTTGTTCATCGAGCGATGTGAGGAATACTTTGTTGTTCGACCCCTCAGTGATGACGAAATCCTTGCCTCACTCTCAGCTGTATTAAAAGGAACTGCAAAGGATTGGTGGATGGCAGAGAGGAGAAATGTGATCAACTGGAAACAGTTTAAGGAAAGATTCCTGCACTCATTTTTAAGTGAGGACTACAAGGATGTAGCAGCTAGGAAACTGCTAGAAAGGAAACAAGGGGCCAAGGAAAGCCTCAGAGACTTTGCATTCCAGTATCGCGCATTGTGCTTGCGATGGAAAAAGGATATGTCTGAGAGAGAAATGGTTCAGGCGATTCTGAGAAATTGCAACCCACGGCTGGCCAGTTTGCTACGAGGAGCTGTTAAAGACGTGGGAGAATTGGTCAGGATTGGGACACAAATTGAACGAGACTTTGATGAGTCCAAAAGGTATTGGAGTCAAGTCAATGGGGAGGAACAGAAAAAGAAAATGGCACCTGTTCAAGAACCTCAGCGGAAATTACCACAGGCTGGCAACAGATTTGTGCTACTTGACCAGAGTCCAGAACTTTATGCCTATAAGAACATCACCCTTCCCATAATTCTCAGAGACAGTTATATCATTGCCATTGTTGACACAGGAAGCACTTTTTCACTAATCCAAGAATCTTTATGGAAACGGTTAAATCATCACGAGGAATGTCAACCTAGTGGAGGTCAATCGTTCCTGCTGGCCAATGGACTGAGACAAAATTCCTTAGGCAAGGTCAGTTGGAGATGTGAAGTTCAAGGACAGTGGGTGGATGTAAATTTGTTTATCATGAAAGATGCTGATCTAACAATACCAGTTATCCTGGGAATTGACTTTCTGTTAGAATCCAAGATGGTATTGGATTTCCACAAAGCCCAATACTGTATGCCTGCAATTTCCGAAACAAAAACTTTTCCTTTTCAACAACATGATGTTCCACCCTCTTCATATTTCTGTCTCGCTCTACCGGGATCTAATTGTGATGAAGAAGCCTGTCAGCAGATTCACAGTTTAGCTCAAGCATCAGACACAGATCTCCCTACACAAAAAGAGGTAGAGGATCTCATGTTAAGATGGCCTACTGTGTGTACCCGTCAAATTGGTCGAACCAACTGTATAAAACACCGTATCATAACTGTAGATGAGATTCCGACAAGAAAACGTGCTTACAAGGTTTCACTACCAAAGCAGCAATTTATTGAATCTCAAGTGCAAGAACTATTGGACAAAGGAATCATCCGACCATCTACTTCACCTTGGGCATCTCCTGTGGTTATAGTTCAAAAGAAGGATGGAAGTTCTAGATTCTGTGTAGACTATCGAGGTCTTAACAGCAAGACGCATCTGGATGCTTATCCCATGCCTCAAATTCAGGACATCCTCGAATCTCTCCATGGAGCAACAGTTTTCAGCACCCTAGACTTGAAAAGTGGATATTGGCAGTTGGAAATGGATGCAGAAAGTATTCAAAAAACAGCCTTTGTAACATCTAATGGGCTATATGAATTTCTGTGTTTACCTTTCGGCCTGAAAAATGCAGCAGCATCCTTCCAACGGCTGATGGAACAGGTATTACGTGAGGTGAAAGGAAAATGCTGTATGGTATACATCGATGATATCGTGGTTTACTCCAAAAACATTTCAGAACATCTCCAACATCTCCAACAAGTCTTCACATGTCTCCATAAAGCTGGTCTCACCCTCAATCTAAAGAAATGCAACCTTATCCAGAAGTCGCTCTCATTTCTGGGACACATTGTGACACATGAAGGAGTAAAAACTGACCCATCCAAAGTCTCAGCAGTCGAATCATTCCCTATACCAAAATCCATCAAAGATGTTCAAAGGTTCCTAGGTTTAGCTGGTTGGTATCATCGTTTCATACCCCAGTTTTCCGAAAAGGCAGCTCCATTGCATGCTCTAAAAAAAAAAATGCCTCATGGGAATGGACTGAACCATGTCAGCAAGCATTTAATTCCATAAAACAAGATCTGGTGCAAGCTCCAATTTTGATCACCCCTGATTTCGGTAAGCCTTTCAGAGTGCAAACCGATGCAAGCGATATTGGGTTAGGAGCTGTTCTTACCCAAGAGTTGGAGGGAGAAGAACATGTTATCGCCTATGCATCCCGGTTGTTGAGAGGAGCAGAGAAAGCTTATTCTGTGCCGGAAAAGGAATGCTTGGCAGTAGTTTGGGCCGTGGAGAAGTGGAGGCAATATTTGGAAGGACAGACGTTTGAGGTAGTAACAGATCATGCAGCTTTGACATGGGCATTCCAACATCCAAAACCTTCATCACGTCTTATACGATGGACCATAAGATTGCAAGGTTTTCATTTCACGGTGAGGTATCGGAAGGGTCAGTGCAATGTTGTACCTGACGTGTTATCAAGAAGTCATAATACTCCTCAGGACACGTTACTCATTGCTACTGCCAACAAAACTATTTCACCACCATGCAACCTACCAGCTGACTTGACACAAATTGCCACAGCTCAAAACAGCGACGTTGAGATTCAAGAACTAGTTTCTAGAGCAGAGAAACAAACTAGTTGTGACATGGCCAGAGTTCATTATGTTGTGGAGAATGGGTTTCTATTTCGCAGCGTACCTGATGGTAAAAAAGGGCAAAAACTCCAATTGATCATACCTTCGGCACTACGACAATCCTTCCTGCACTATGCCCACGATAACCCTCTGAGTGGACATTTGGGAAAGCTTAAAACTCTACTCAGGCTACTTGAAACTGTGTACTGGCCTAGCATCAGGGCAGATGTTTGGAAGTACTGTAAAGAATGTCAAACCTGTCAAAAATACAAACCATCTATGACTAAGACATCAGGTCTGCTACAAAGTACTCCTATAGTTGAACCTGGATTTATGTTGGGAGTGGACCTTATGGGACCTTTTCCGAAGAGCAATAAGCAACACGAGTATCTTCTCGTTGTCGTTGACTACTTCACCAAGTGGGTAGAGTTATTTCCTTTGAGAACTGCCAGAGCATCTCACATTGCCAAAATCTTAATAGATGAAATCTTTACTAGATGGGGAATACCAACCTACCTGGTGTCAGATAGAGGCACACAGTTTACCTCCCATCTCATCGATGTTGTCTGCAAACAGTGGGGGGTAATTCAAAAATTAACCACTGCCTACCATCCTCAAACAAATTTGACAGAGAGAGTCAATAGAAACTTAAAAACAATGATTGCGTCCTATGTTGAGGATCAGCATCGACAGTGGGATAAGTGGTTGGGCGAATTTAGGTTTGCCATTAATTCTGCCTGGCATGAAAGTACCGGGTTTACGCCAGCAGAAATAGCTCTAGGACGGAAGTTGAAAGGACCAATGGAAAGAGCCCTACAACAGCTACCTGATCCTAACAGTCCAGTTTACCCTATACTGGAACGGCAGAAGGAACTAGTCAGCTTGGTGAAGGAGAATGTGGAACGAGCCCAGATTAAGCAGAAAAGATACTACGACCAACGTCACAAACCAACACAATTTCAGGTTGGAGACGTAGTGTGGGTACGAACACATCCCTTATCCAAAGCAGATGACGGTTTCATGGCAAAACTATCCCCTAAGTGGAAAGGTCCCGCTAAAATTGTAAAGAAGTTGGGTCCGGTGAATTATCAAGTCTCCCTGATATCTGTTCCAGATATTATTGATACATATCACGTGCAACACTTGAAGCTTTGTCATGGGTATGTTATTTCTTCTAATGAGGAGGGGGATATGTAACCACCCAAAGTTTGGTTACTGTTGTCTTGTAGTACCACTACTATGCAGTAGGGGGCTCCATGTATCATGCTCTTTTGTATATAGCCATGTGAGAGAAGAAGTCAGGTTATGGTGTGGAAAGGGAAGCATGGTTCTTCTCTCTTAGTTCACCCAAGCTGTTTAGAGTCCAGGTTGAGAAACTATTGTTTCAAGCTCAACCAAGTAAGTGTTTTTTTTCTGATTTATGTCAACGGTGGTTTATTCATGTGTAAGCTGTATTTAGTTGGGTTTTCAGATGTTGTTTGTTTTGAAACCAGCGTGTTAATGCTAGTATGTATGTTTTGTTTGTAGAAGGACTCTTTGAGTATCATCTATTTTCCTGTTTGGTGATGAGGCTCAAGATTGAAATTCTAACTGGAACATGAGTTCCTAATGGACAGGGTCTTCAAGGCCTGACTGTGTTCGTTTGGATGAAAGTCATTGTGGATTGTTACTAATTGTTGCTTCATCTCAGTCACGGGACTATTATTCTGTTCCTCTCCATCACTGCCAATGGAACAATTCATTGTATGATACAAAACATTGGATGAACTCTATGGATCACAGGACAATTGAGAACTAATGTTATCAGTCATTATTACTGCTGCTACTCATCAATGACAGTATTGCTTTTGTGTGAATCTTTGGGGTTTATATTATTGTATATTGAAACTTTGCTGGGTGGTGTCTATGTAAATATACTCGTATGGGTCATCTGATATAAACTAAAAGCATTTCTATTGGTGTGTTGAGATTTATCTTTGAACTGTTTACACTCTTTATATTTTAAAAACCAGTTTGGTCTGTTAGTCCCTCCCTCAAAAATTATCTTGTAGCATGTCTCACTAAGAGTGGATAGGGAGACTGTTACAACTAGTGAAATTATGTTTTATAAACAAAGTTCGGGAGGAGCACGTTCAAATAATCCAATCAATCAATCAATCAACTCATCAAACAATTACCATGTCTACCCTATCAGCATGAGAGGAAGCATGTATATATATTCACTCTGTCAACTCACCTAACTTCCTTGACAGGTTTCAGCATCCCTCCACCACCCCGACTCCTCACTCTTGGCTTGTTCTTTCACAGCCAGGAATACGGGGGGAGTACTCTGGGTTCGGGCCGAATACCGAGCCCGGAGCCCTCTCCTCGGACAGCACGCCAAATACGCATTTATTCTATCTGACTTATTTGTAAGTGTGAACTAGTGAAACATTAAATGAAATGAAATCAGAATCATCCTTGCATTATCTGTGATTCCCTATTTATTATTAACATTATTAATATAATACTATTTATTATTATCTATCTATCTATCTATCTATCTATCTATCTATCTATCTATCTATCTATCTATCTGTCTGTCTGTCTTACTAAACTAAAACTTTCCAATTGAAAACCTTCAAACTTCAAGCTTTTAAAACTACTTCAAACTTTCTGGTTAGGCTTTTTCAAGAGAACTTAAAGTTTGTCATCATGTAGCCTAGGCTACACATGTTACAACGCTGCCTGATTCAAGCAGGCTGTTAATAATGCATGAAAATACACATTCAGCATTAACAATCACCATGTTTATTCTAATTTGAAGAGCTTTAATAACATCTGTGAAAATAAAACACATTACGAATAAAAAAAGATTGAAAATAAGAGCACGTTTGTGCGGGTAGTGAATATTTTCAATTTACAACAAAACGTGTTAATTATTCAACAAGAGAAGTAGACAGAGTTATTCATCATTATGCAACACAATTCGGATACCACATGACAACTTACTTACAGTGCTTGACTTTTTCGTGAAAAAGGAGTGAAGAGTTGTTGTTTTTTGCCGTTTTGAACTCATTGCGACGACCTATGAAAAAAAATGGATTGGGCGCGGGTGCGAGCATGGGCGTGTCGTGATGAGCGAGTGACTGATTACCATGGAAACGAGAAAGTCACGTATGTAGATAGACTATCGTTGACTCTTTGGATTTTACTTCTCGATGTAGGCTATACACACCCGCGAAAACCTCAGCTTGTCCTGGACATACTTGCCCTATGAAAAAGTGCGGGGGACGAATTTACATTTTATAAAAAGTGGGGGGGACGCGTCTCCCGCGTAATCTACGCCCATGGGCGGGACGTAAAGAGAGCAGGAAGAGAAGAGAAAGAAGAAGGGAGGAGCGCTGATCATTTGATGTTTTTGTTTTAACTTAATTTCTGATCTTAGCTTAAGATTTACACATTGTTTATCTTTTATTTGTGTAATGAACATGGCTTAAAACTAAACTGGATAGTTTTGTTCCGTGTATGAGAAGTGACATTATTAATCGCGCAGTAGCCTAAAGTACAGAGCTCTTTCAGCGCGCGGAGATCGAGCTGGTGTGTCGAGCTTCTCCTGTTCTCCGGACACACACACACACACACGCTTCGACTAGAACTGAAACAAGGTAAGGCTAGTGGAATAGTGTGAATGAATGTGTGTGGGACATTATTGTACAGTTTGCAATGCGTTGGTTTGAAGTTGCGAGTGTGACGCACCGACATTAAAACGATTTGCTCGAAATGAAACCAAAACTAAATACATGGAGCGAAAATTTACAAAAAAAAAATCTGTTGTAATTCGATTTTTAATCACAAAACAAATTATGAATATTGTTTGTCAAAGTCGTTCATTTGACTTTTGGGTTCATCATAAAACTGCGTGGACAGATTTCCGCATTCAACATCCCATAAACACGGGCTCCAGACTAACTTCCCAGCAAACACATTTACGTTGTGGCAACGTCTCTGGCACGTTGCATTTCTGCTATGGCAACGTCGCTGTCTACGTGCTCGCAACATTGTAACAACGTAGATCTTGTAAGACGCGACAGGGCTGTAGCAACGTTGCTGCGCGACATTCAGCAACTGAGAGACGACGTTCTGACAATATTTTTATATGGTGCATTTTGTTAGATAATTATATACTTTTATCGTTTATTGTTTATTTTATTTAATAGGGCTATCAACACCTGCAAGTGTAGCCTACACTTTGAAGAGTAAAAATGACACAAAGTTTCGTTAATTCAACTTTATTAAAACTGCATTTAATCAAATTGCACTTCCAAAAGTCATACATTTGTAAAAAAAAGAAAGAAAAAAACGAAATAAACGAATATACAAATTTATTAAAATAAAATTATGTATAATAAATAAAACATAAAAAGCAAAGGCAGATCACATTTAATGAACATAACCGGGTCTGTTTGGCAGACAGAGGCCGAAAGCCGGTGTCACCGGGGAAACATCCACAAATCCAGAGGAGCAAAGAAACGAATGAGACTAAATAGCGGAAAAATCAAATGACAAACTAAACAGTGCGAGCGAGGCTACATTATCACATTAGAAATTAAAGTTGTAGATTGTGTTTGATAGCTGAGGTAGGCTAAACGCAATACTCACGTATCCTTGCTCGATGATGAATGACAACACAATGAGCCCAACAACAGGTGGTTGGGATTAAATAGGCTGATTTTCGCGCTTCAGGGCAGTGACGAGTACATTATGTAGTCCAGTGGTTGTCCTGACACCGTTGGCACAACCTTAAGCAATGGCCCTGAACGGTGGTTTAATGCCAACATTGTGACAACGCTGTAACAACCTTCACTACACAACGTAGTTATAGCAACCTTTTGGCCATGTTGTTAAAACGTTGTTAGAAGGTTGGCTACGTTGCGCCAACGTTCTGTGTTTGCTGGGTTATACGCTGGTTACACTCAATGCACTGGTGCTAACAACTTTCTCATTTGGTCGCACCTTTAATTTATTGTTTTGCTACAACATGGAATTAATCAGTGCAGGCTGATGAACAGTTGTCTTAATCTGCGTATACACTAGTTTTGCACTGATGTAAAAAGACTGACAGTGACACGAGACCTCATGTTGGCAAAATGTTTTAGCCTAATCTTTTAAATATCAAATGAAAATATGAAAAAAATATATAATATATTATATAATATTTTAATAAAAATAAAAAAAATAAAAAAATCAAATGTGCGCGTTTCATCAGTGCGCCATGCGCGTGTACGTGACTGAAAATATGAACTTTAAACAGCAGATGCTGAGACAACGGCAAGAGCGTTCTGTTGCGCATGCGCGAATTTCGGCCATTTCGATCTAGCGTTTGTCACAGCAGCAGTGGCTCCAATGGTGACCTTTTTTTCCAAAGATAACTAGCTATTTGTTTTTATAAACTTGATAGTCTTATAAGTTTGTTAACATGGAGTGGTGTAACATTCGCATGTAAATGGCGAACAACAAACACAACCAAGAAAAAAGCACAGATCATGTCGTTCCATGTTTACAAGACGGCAAACTCTGTGGATGAAAAAACAAAAGCACGGGTTTGATTTGGGTGGTGCTAGAGCCTATAAAGGCTACCTGTCTGTGTTGTGTATTACATAATAACTAAAATAAAAGTTTATATATCATATTTTCTGGCAAGTTTAGGCTACTTTAGTATATATTTTTTTAATACTTCAATTTTTTAAGAGTTATTAATATATATATATATATATATATGACCCTCTATCTCCACTTTCCCTCTCTTTCTGCATGCGTCACTGAAAGTTAACTAAGATTATCATTATACCACATATGATTATGAATCTTTCCCCTTTTCACATAACTTTAAATGTCTCAGTGTAAAATGTCAGGTTTTCATCATGGTAAACTGGGAAAACACTATCCCTAAACTATACTGTAAATGCAAACCATTTTTTCAAGTCACATGCAAGTCACAGCGCTGCCTAAACAGAGGCTGTTAATGCATGTTAATCTGAATTTAACATTAACAATCACCATCTGTTTTTTTCTTTCTAATTTGAAGGGATTTGATAATATATCTGCAAAAATAAAAGCCATTACAAAGGAGTTATGTAAATAGCCTACACTGATAATAAGTGCACGTTTGTCTTAGCCTAGAAACTAGACGCACCCTAGCGGCAGCAAAAATTATTTTGCAGCCAGGTGGGTCTTAGTCTCAGCCTCAGACGTCACGCCCACGGAACGTTGGCTAAACGTCTGATGCATATGGTACACTTAACTGGAAACACTTCAGGAATGTCGAAGTCGTCATCTGATTGGTTGAATTTTATCGGATTTCCGGGGGGCGCGAGTGTCGCGTTTATTTTCGGTCAGCCGGGAAACAAAGCGCAGACGTGTGATTGCGGAAGAAAAACTGTTGTGTTTACATGAGTGACAACGAGCATTTATCAAGATCAGCTAAACGTAGGATTCTCAAAAGTATACGTGCACGAACAGATCAATGACTTACTGCTTGTTTTCTTCTTCTTCTTTGATTTTCTATGCTGACTGACTTGTTGCACGCCGGTCTGTTGTTGTGGGGACATTTCCACGCCGCGAAACGTGACGCTGAACGAAACGAACTGTAATTGGTTGTTTGACATGTCGGTCAAACGGCCTTATGGGCGGGCCTTGGCCAAAGAAAGCTGCTATGAATTCCAGACCTTCAGCCGTCAGTCTGAAGGTCTGGCTACGCGAGACTAGGTGGGTCTAGACACTCTCAATAGACCTTCTAGCTGCAAAAACCCATATTGGGTCAGGCCAATCACAACGCGTATAGAGGAGGCGGGGCGGGCTTATTAACATAATGACGACAGAGATGTGAGGTGACGTCAGTGATGGCAAAATGAGGCTTCCTGAACCACTGAGACCTCGCAGGCCATTGCTTCAGCTAAAGGTTCATTACTCGAAGCTTCATTCAGCATTGCTCACTAGTGACACCTAGCTACTGTGCAAAGAAATAGCAGACAAATTATTTCATTCTGAACCAGTGTCGCGCCCTCCCTCCCTAATTAAAAAAAAAAAAAATGTTTTTAATAAAAAAAATATATTTTATAAAAATACTTTTATAAATAAAAATATTTATTTGTAATGTAAATATACAAATAAATATTTATATTTATTTGTATATTTATATTTAAATGTATATTTTATAAAAATATTTTTATAAATAAAAAAATATTATTTATTTTGTACCTTTCATTTGCAATAATAAAAATACATGATCAGACATTTGTCCATTACTGTGTATAATATAAAATATGTATCTTTCTCTGTCTGAATTTACTTGTCCAGAGTCTCACACACAGTTAATTAATTATTCATAAATTGTTTGGATAGGGACAGTATGAACAACAACAGTGACACTGTGTTGAGTGCAGTGCTTATAGAGGGAGTGTAATAAAGTACATTTATTAATTTAACAGATTATAGATAACAGATTAAAGTAAACTGCAACAGAATAGTCCGGAAGGAAGGAAAATAAAAATAGATTTTTTATTGAGAAACAGAATTATTTCAAGTGTGTTGGGGTTTAGACGATTCCTCTTCTTGGACAAAATCTCTCTAGCCTTGGAAAAGATCCTTTCACAAGGAACAGAGGATGCAGGGGAACGTAAAAATGGCAGTGGTACAAATGAGGACACTGATGCTTCTGTTGATTCTGATTCCCTCGTTCTTGCTGGCTCCATTACCAGGAAAAAGGAAGAGTCACAAAAAGCAAACAAATCCAAAAGGGCAATCCAAATCAAAAAGCAGTCCATTCCAGATCCAAAAATCCCGAGCAATCCAAATAATCTTATCTAATTAATATAACAAGACTATAATATAGGCCTACTATAATAATAATATAGGCTACTATAACTATTCTAACCTAATAATGTAATAATATAGGCCTACAGCCCTCACATATGACACAATAACGACAGTGACAATGATAACTCTCTGACTCTCTGACACTACTACAACTCCTGACAACACCCACAAGGTGGCGCGAGTTTCGAATCGCCTTTTATCCGGAAGCGAAACTCAGACCGAACCGATGACGTATTTACACAAACCGAGGCCTCGTTTGTCATTAGTCACGTGGTTTTCACGTTAAAGGGATAGTTCACTTTGAAATTAATTTTTGATATGTTTTAGCATACCTCAAGGGCATCCAAGATGTAGGTGTCTTTTCTTCCGCAGTAGTTTCAATTTTGATATTTTTAGGTCAAACCGTTCTTGTCTGTCAGTCATATAATGCAGGTCTGTGGTCACTGTCTCAAAACACAAGCACAGAGTCCAAATTAAAACATTTCCCCATCGTCCAAATGAAACAATTCCCCATCATAAGTACACATTGATGGCCTAAGACACGAAACGAGCGGTTTGTGTGAGAAAACGAACAGTATTTATATCGTTGTTATCTCTTGAAAACAGCACACCGTCCAAATGATCTGACGGCGCGGGCGGGTATAGATATATACATAGATGACGCCTTGGCTACTGCAGTTCATTGGAACGAAACCGTAGCCAAGGCGACATCTATACATCTATAGCCGCCCGCGCCGTCAGACCATTTGGACGGTGTGCTGTTTTCAAGAGCTAAAAACGATATAAATACTGTTCGTTTTCTCACACAAACCGCTCGTTTCGTGTCTTAGGCCATCAATGTGTACTTATGATGGGGAATTGTTTCATTTGGACGATGGGGAATTGTTTCATTTGGACTCTGTGCTTGTGTTTTGAGACAGTGACCACAGACCTGCATTATATGACTGACAGACAAGAACGGTTTGACCTAAAAATATCAAAATTGAAACTACTGCGGAAGAAAAGACACCTACATCTTGGATGCCCTTGAGGTAAGCTAAAACATATCAAAAATTAATTTCAAAGTGAACTATCCCTTTAACAACACAAGCCTCGAATCGCGGCTTCATCTGGCACGCCCACTTTTTCTCGACACACGCTCCGACGCCTCGGTTGGTTCAAATGTCACATCACTACGTGACGTTCCCTGGCTTGAAAACAAAGAATGGCTGCTGGCGAACAGTCTTTCGAATCGGCTTTGGCCGCGACTCTGGAGGACTTGGAGTTAAGTTTTTCTTTAAGAAAAGAGCAAAGAACGGCACTTAAGTCATTCTTTAAAAAGGAAGATGTGTTCGTAGTTTTGCCGGTGTTACACCAGATTCTGTGACCGTCATAATATGTGACCGTAGTGGGCGCGGTTGTCACTGCGTGCTCCGTGATCTATGCAAACAGCATAACTTCTGACTATAAGCCAAAGGTGAAGTAGCCTATTTACGACACGTTTGTTTAGAAATGCTTTTTTTGCCTGTCAGATATGGCAAAAGTTGAATCTATCATCTAACGTTAGCTCAGCTGTTGGGAAAACGCTCTGGTTGGTTGTAGCGCTGTCCTATTGCGTGCAGAGGGAATTTGAAAGACAGCCGTTTATCCCGCCCCTCGGATTGAGCCGTGTCTATGGTTATGGCGGGTATTCCGTATCAAAATCAAACATCCGAACGACCGACCGACCGATCGAACGTCTATCCGAACGTCTTGAACTTTCAAACGGGTGACCCACGTGACGACCTGACGTGACGTCAGCATCTTCGAATTTGCAGCTTTTTAACCATACAAGTATACAAGCTGATGTGTAAAGGCTATAAATGGACATGATAGGCAATACATATAAATATTGTACCCCAAAAACAACTTTCCTGAATTCTGTGCTTGTGCGGCTATTTGTTTTACTTTCAAAGAGCAGAAATACTGCCTATAAGCTACAGACATTCAATAGTCTTGACCATATAATCATTTTAACTAGTTTTTATTGTTAATTTTATTGCCCAATGTACAAAGTTCCCACTGTCCATAAAAACACTCAAAAGTCGATTATTTTATTTTTTGCTTTTTGATCCAGAAGGTTTTCATATTAGATTTATATATTTGGACTGAATGATCTAATGAATGCTCTGTAGTGTTTATGATATTGAGCTGCATGATCTGAAAGCATTGTTTGATTTTGAGCACAGATAAAATGGTTTTGAGTAAATTTCTTTATTTTGAAAAGCATCAGATGGTCTCTGAATGTAGTTTGAAGATTTGGTTTTGTATTTACATTTTTGAGAAAGTGGGTGATGGTTCCAAGAAATGTATTTTAGCAATTCAGGAAAACTGTCCTATAGATTAAAAACATTTTTTATACATAATATCAAACAAATAAAGTAGGCCCAATAAAAAGTAAATCTAATCAAGCATGATTTTTTGTTTCAAGAACTTAGAGATCTCAACACTTACTAAATTATCATAATCTTTTACAAATAATCATCATAAATGTTAAAGTGGAAAGGTTTATTAAAAACATATGTATAATAGTTCTAATATTACATTTAGACAAGATCAGCTGAATATATCTTATTTTGTAATTAAGGTTCTTTGATTTTCATGTCTGCAACTTATAAACAATGAGCCCAAAAAAATGTAATGATCATTTAAATAAAATCATATGTAACATGTTCCTACATGTGCTTACGTGTTGTTAACGCGTTCCCATGGCGACCGGTCGGAAGCGCGAGTAACTGATCGTCTTCCCAACGTGTTGTTTACGTGTGAAGACAAGTTGTAACACGTTTTTTTAATATGTAGCCTACCTTAGTTCAACTTCTTATTCTTCGATTGTATCCTCTAACTAGTCCACATTTGATTACTGCAATCAATGACTGATTTAGAAAGTGATTTAGAAAGTTATGTATGGTGTAGTATTATTAAAGTTAAATAAAGTTAAATTAAGGCTAAATATTATTGACAAACCTGACATGCTTAAACTGTTATTTTGGAAAAGCACGATATTCCACATAATTTTTCTCCATCTCCCATTAAATCGGGAATAGATCTTATTGAATAGAAATACGCTGTAGCGTATTCAAATGCAGCAAAAACTGCAATCAGTATCCCATCTGCTTTACCTAAATATAAAAATAATAGGAAATGAATTATATAGGCTACATAAAATATGCTTACCTTTTATCAGACATATTGGCATTTCAAATACAAAGCCGGCCTAAATGTCTACTTTATGATACCCTTAAAGGTCCCGTTGCATGCGATTCCATGTTTCAAACTTTAGTTAGTGTGTAATGTTGCAGTTAGAGCATAAATAATATCTGTAAAATTATAAAGCTCAAAGTTCAATGCCAAGCGAGATATTTTATTTAACAGAAGTTGACTACAAAAAACGGCTCGATTGGACTACACCCCTCTACATCCTGCATTCGTGACATCACCAGAACCATTTCTTGACTAACCTCCGCCCACAGGAATGCTCCCTCAACTCTACTGGCTACCTGCGCACTTCTTATAACTTAGCCTACTGTGTTTACTCAGCTCTTACAGTGATTTTCTGAAGTCAAACTGACGCTTCATCTTTTGTGTGATGTACAATAAACTTTATTAAACTCATCAGTACATGTTTGATCATCATTCAGACAGCAGACTTGTAGGCTATTAATAAATAATGGATACATAGCCTACAAGCAGATGACAAATACGTTATAATAACCGTAATTAAACTACTAAACCATACCTGTTTCATCTCTATACAGCAATCTGACTCTGTAGGCATTATTGTCCGACTCGAAATGAACGCCGTTACTGAGAGTTTCTGATATTATCATCATTCCGTGAGATGAATTTTTCCTGACAGACTGAGCACGAGCTCATGAAGCTCCGCCCCCTGTGTCGTCCAGCAGCAGCTCATTTGCATTTAAAGGGGACACACTGAAACGGCTCGTTTTTCTGAGCCCCAAAAAATGTCAATTTAAACATGCTGTAAAAAATGATCTGTTGGGTATTTTGAGCTCAAACTTCACATACACACTCTGGGGACATCAGAGACTTATTTTACATCTTGTGAAAAGGGGCATAGAACGGGACCTTTAAGAGTGTAATGTAACCCAGACTTAATTTCATGAAGTCTCTCGTCTCAGGGGGACATGAGGGAGGTCTACAGGTTTTCTAATAATACAAAGCTTAAAGGTGCTCTAAGTCATGTCACACGTTTTTTAGGCCAAAACATTTTTTGTCACATACCGCAAACATCTCCTCACTATCCGCTAGCTGCCTGTCCCCTGAACACACTGTAAAAAAACGCGGTCTCTGTAGACACCACAGGCTCCACAAACTGCAACAAAAACAAACTGAGCAACAAACAGAGCGACCCGCAGCACGAAACATAACAAACTGTTCCAGCCAATAACCGACAAGAATGATGTGGGGGTGGGGTTCGGGGGTTAGTGCGCGGATGAGGAGGAGGGAGGGTCTAGCTAGCCTCCGTTTTGTTTGACAATAATTCGAATGTCAACAATAAGAAACATCTCCCGGGATCGCTTAGACAACCTTTAATGTTAAATCCTGAAGTATCAACAAAAAAGGTTCTTAATATGACAGTTTTTTCAACTTGTCACATTATTTAGAAAAGTATTTTTTATTGTTTATGTTATAACATTTTCAGTAACAATAATTAATATTGTAGATCTTTCCCCCTGAAATATCCTGTAAATTGGACCACTAGGAGGTGCTCTACAATTCATTCACAGGTGACCCCCAAAACAGAAACGTCTCGGTTACGGATGTAACCCTCGTTCCCTGAGTGGGAACGGAGACGTTACGTCGGATGACGACGATTGGGGTTTCGCTTAGAAAGCCTATCACCTTCGAGTATATAAAACGAGCCAATGGCAATGAAATGCCATGGGTCTGCGGAATTTGCATAGCGTATCTCCGCCCACCGCAGGGGGTATAAAGGAAGTACGCTGGCATAATGCAGATATGTCTTCGCTGAGGAGCCGAGACTGAACTCAGGCGTTTTTCAGCGGTACAGCGGAAGTGGCAGGAAGACGTAACGTCTCCGTTCCCACTCAGGGAACGAGGGTTACATCCGTAACCGAGACGTTCCCTTTCGTGGTCACTCCGAGTTACGTCGGATGACGATGATTGGGGTTCCAGTCTAATCACGCCACCTCGGCTGTCTTCCAGTGCCCTGCGTAAGTCTGAGCTCCCTGTTGTGAGACTAGCACGAACGAAGGAGTCCTACTTAACACAGGGATACCAAGGTACACTGGGAAGCATATCTCCAGAGAGAAATATGCAATTATGCCCAGCCATTGATGGGGGGGACTAAGAATACACATATGACCCAGAGGGATGCATATGGAATATCACTGGGGTGTCCAGCCGCAGGTGGAATTTTTAAACCCCAGGGGTGGCAAGGTGGCTTGCCAAGGGAAAGACACACGCTCACAAGGAGACTTACAGTGGAATACACATGTGGGGGTCGCCCAGAGGGGGAACCATGCACATGGAGGCACCTAGTCAAGCGCAAAAGCTGCGTTATGGCAGAATGGCATAAGTCAGGCGTTGACGTCACCAGTGCTGGAGGAAACTCAGAGCTTATCAGACTCACCTGAGAAGAAAATCGCACGTATCCCGTCCGTGGCAGGGGCGTAGCCATCATTTCAAAAGTGAGGGGGACAGAATGTCAAGTGTAGCATAATACCAGTTTTTTTTTTCAGACTTTTGTTGACAGGTTTTTGCTTAATTGGCTTAATATGCTATTTATTTTTAAAGCAATAAAACAGAAAGAAAGAACGAAAGAAAGAAAGAAAGATGTTCAGTACTTTATATCACACATGCAGGGTTTTTCCTGGCTCAAAACTAGGCGGAGGTGGTAAAATCCAGATCATGTATTTTAATAATAACATAATTTTTGGGGGCATGGGGCATGGGGTCTGGGGGCATGCCCCCCCGGAAGAAAATTTTACATTTTAAAGATAAATTCATTAATCTGGTGCACTTTGAGTCACCCGAATCTGCTGTTAAAAATAAATAATCCACCCGCCAACCACCCAAACCTATATGATATTTGATCATCACAATTACAATTATTCAAATTCTCAGTGTTAAGCATGATAATATGGTAAAATGTCACACTGAAGTAGGCTGCTTTAAAAATAACATTTACTTAAAATAAAAGTTCTTCTTTTGGCAAAATTACATTTCCTATAGACTAAACAGAGGCTCCCTTCAAACTTAAATTGTCAATGTTTCATTACATCACTGTTGGAAAACACTCTTATCAGAATACATTTTTTACCTTTATAAAGTGCATTTTTTCCTTAATTTTATTAAATATAGCCCATGCTCCATCTTTCATTTCAAACTGAAATAGCGAAACTTTGTTACCGTCAGTGTATTATCAACTACAGGCAATCAATCACCACTTAACATTAAATTAAATTAAATTAAATCAGAATCATCCTTGCATTATCTATGATTCCCTATTTATTATTAATATTATTAATATAATACTATTTATTATTATCTATCTATCTATCTATCTATCTGTCTGTCTGTCATGTAACACGTGTTACAACGCTGCCTGATTCAAGCAGGCTGTTAATAATGCATGAAAATACAAATTCAGCATTAACAATCACCATGTTTATTCTAATTTGAAGAGCTTTGATTACATCTGTGAAAATAAAAGACATTACGAATAAAAAAAGATTGAAAATAAGAGCACGTTTGTGCGGGTAGTGAATATTTTCAATTTACAACAAAACTTGTTAATTATTCAACAAGAGAAGTAGACAGAGTTATCCATCATTGTGCAACACAATTCGGATACCACATGACAACTTACTTACAGTGCTTGACTTTTTCGTGAAAAAGGAGTGAAGAGTTTTTTTGCCGTTTTGAACTCATTGCGACGACCTCTATGAAAAAAAATGGATTGGGCGCGGGTGCGAGCATGGGCGTGTCGTGATGCGCGAGTGACTGATTACCATGGAAACGAGAAAGTCACGCATGTAGATAGACTACCCTTGACTCTTTGGATTTTAAATCTCGATGTAGGCTATACACACCCGCGAAAACCTCAGCTTGTCATGGACATACTTGCCCTTTGAAAAAGTGCGGGGGACGAATTTACATTTTATAAAAAGTGGGGGGGACACGTCCCCCACGTCCCCCGCGTCCCCCGCGGCTGGTTGAAGCGAGTACATGAGAAGAAACTGGCTCTACGCGGAGATTATAGAATCTCGCGAATGTGTTTGGTGTCGCCCAGCCTGCAGCTCTACAAATGTCTGTTAGCGAGGCGCCATGCGCTAGAGCCCAAGAGGAAGCCACACTACGAGTGGAGTGGGCTTTCACACCAAGGGGGCATTGACGGCCTTGCTGCTGGTATGCCAAAGCAATGGTATCCACTTACCAGTGTGATAACCTTCGCTTTGAGAGAGCCTTTCCCTTCAGCTTCCCACCATAACAGACAAAGAGCTGGTCTGAGGTCCTGAAACACCGCGTTCTGTCTACGTAAGCATGAAGGGCGCGTACTGGACAGAGCAGTGCCAAGGCTGGGTCTGCCTCCTCCAAGGGCAGCGCTTGCAGGTTCACTACCTGGTCTCGAAAGGGTGTGGTAGGAACCTTGGGCACGTATCCAAGCCGGGGTCTCAGGATCACGTGAGAGTTAGCCGGCCCGAATTCCAGGCACGCTTCGTCAACCGAAAATGCCTGCAGGTCCCCTACCCTCTTGATGGAGGCCAATGCAACCAGGAGCGCTGTCTTCATTGACAGGAACTTAAGCTCCACAGATTGTAAAGGCTCAAATGGTGCACTCTGCAGGGCAGTTAGAACCACTGAGAGGTCCCAAGAGGATACGAGGGGAAGACGAGGAGGATTTAGTCTCCTTGCTCCCCTCAGGAACCTGACGATCAGGTCGTGCTTCCCCAAAGACTTAACATCAACTGCTTCGTGATGTGCGGCAATGGCGGCAACATACACTTTCAGGGTGGAGGGAGACAGCCTTCGCTCCAACCCTTCTTGCAGGAAGGAAAGCACGACACTGATCGGGCATTTCGTGGGTTCTTGATGTTTAGAAGAACACCAGTTGACGAAGAGGTTCCACTTCAACGCATAGGCATGTCTCGTGGACGATGCTCTAGCAGAAGTGATGGTAGCCACCACCGCAGGTGGTAGGGTACTCAAACCTGCCTCGTCCCGTCCAGGAGCCACACGTGGAGGTTCCAAAGATCGGGACGAGGGTGCCAAAGGGTGCCCCGTCCCTGAGAAAGGAGGTCCTTCCTCAGACGAATTGGCCAGGGAGGTGCTGTCGCGAGGAGTACTAGTTCGGAGAACCAGGTCCGGTTGTGCCAATACGGGGCAACCAAAATGACCTGCTCCTCGTCCTCCCTGATCTTGCGCAAGGTCTGCGCAAGAAGGCTCACTGGGGGAAACGCATACTTGCGAAGGCCCCGCGGCCAGCTGTGCGCCAGTGCATCCGTGCCGAGCGTGCCCTCGGTCAGGGAATAAAACAGGTCGCAATGGGACGAGTCGTGGGAGGCAAACAGGTCTACCTGTGCGTCGCCGAACTGATCCCAAATCAGCTGGACCGTCTGGGGATGGAGTCGCCATTCTCCAGCGAGAGGCCGGACTCGAGACAGCTCGTCGGCCGCCTGGTTCAGGTGTCCCGGGATATAAATGGCTCGAAGCGACCTCAGATGCTTCTGACTCCATATGAGGAGGTGGCGAGCGAGTTGCGACATACGGCGGGAGCGTAGACCACCCTGATGGTTGATGTACGCTACTGTTGCGGTATTGTCTGATCGGACTAGTACGTGCTGACCCCTGAGCAGCGCATGGAAACGGTGCAGGGCGAGACGTACAGCCAGCAACTCGAGGCAATTGACATGCCAAAGGCGCTGGGGTCCTGTCCAGGAGCCCGCGGCAGCATGACCATTGCACATGGCGCCCCAGCCCGTGGTGGAGGCATCTGTTGATACAACAACATGCCGGGAAACTCGTTCTAAGGGCACTCCGGCCCGTAGAAAATTGAGGTTCGTCCACGGGGTGAAGGTCTGACGGCAGGCTGGAGTCACTGGGACTCGGAGCGTGCCGTGTTGCCATGCCCACCTCGGGACTCGATCGCGAAGCCAAAGCTGAAGCGGTCTCATATGAAGCAATCCCAGCGGCGTTACTGCGGCTGCGGATGCCATATGCCCCAGGAGCCTCTGAAAAAGTTTCAGTGGAACCGCACTCTTGCCCTCGAACTGACGAAGACAAGTCAGCAGTGACTGCGCGCGCTCGCTCGTAAGCTGCGCGCACATGGCGACCGAGTCGACCTCCATACCGAGAAAAGAGATCCTCTGCACGGGGCAGAGTTTGCTCTTCTCCCAGTTGACCCGAAGGCCCAGACGAGCTAGGTGCCGGAGCTCTAGGTTCCTGTGTTCGCAAACCTGATCTCGAGAGTGAGCTAGGATCAGCCAGTCGTCGAGATAGTTCAGGATGCGAACCCCGTGTTCCCGGAGGGGAACAAGGGCTGCCTCGACGACCTTCGTAAAGACGCGAGGAGACAGGGCTAGCCCGAAAGGGAGAACCGCATACTGGTATGCCTGCCCCTCGAAAGCAAACCGTAGAAACAGTATGTGTCGAGGTAAAATGGAGACAAGGAAGTAGGCGTCCTTCAGGTCGATCGCTGCAAACCAATCCTGCGGCCGCACACACTGGAGGATGTGTTTGGCCGTTAGCATCTTGAACGGCAGCCTGTGAAGGGAGCGGTTCAAGACGTGCAGGTTGAGGATTGGCCGTAACCCACCGGACTTCTTGGGTACAATGAAGTAAGGGCTGTAGAAGCCGGACTTCATCTCGGCTGGAGGGACAATCTCGCTCGCACCCTTCGCCAGTAGGGTGGCGACCTCCGCTCTCATGACAGGGGCATTGCCACCGACCATAGTGAAGCGGACTCCCCTGAAGCGGGGAGGAGATCTCGCGAACTGAATCGCGTAGCCGAGCCTGATGGTTCTCGCGACCCAGCGGGACAGTCTGGGAAGCTCTAGCCAGGCCTCCAGAAAGTGCACCAGCGGGGTCATACGAACCACAGACGTACCGTCGGTGGGGCAGCGAGGCGGAATGACCGGCACCGGCGAGGGTGGCATAGCGGCCCTGTGCGGGGGCACGGTCATTAACCGCGTCCTGCCAAAGGAGGCCAGGGGAGGGCGCGCGTCCCACGGGGGCGTGCTCTGTCAGGGGTCTGGCGACAGAGGGGGATGAGAGGAGCGTGGCCCGTGGGCGGCGCGTGCTGTCATCCCGCACCTCTGGGACAGAGGAGGGCGGCAGTGGCGGGACCCGAGGGTGGCGCGCACTGCGGCCCTCGGACTCTGTCGGCTCAGGATTGGGGAATTCAATTCTGTCTTCAACCACATCAGAGTACTGCTTGTCGTTGGACGAGCAGCGGGGAGTAGGGGGAAGGAGTGGCCCTGCTACCAGCTCCTGGGACAGAATTGAAGCCAACCCTGAGCAGCCCGTCTCAGGAGCGCCGCTTGGCCTGGCTTTAGCGGGCGGCGGGGCTGGAGAGGGCTGTGGCGCCTTCCTGCGGCTTCCTCCACGACGCGGCCCAGATGAAGGCTGCTACTGGGGCCGTGCGGGAGGAGTGGGAGCCGCGGGAGGGCGCCCTCGGCGGTGGGCAGGCTGAGGATTCTGTGCCGACGGCTGAGCAGCGAAGCGTCGGGGCAGAATGTGCTCGCCTCAGTCTGCTTCTGGTGGCCGAAGCCACCCCGCCGAAGAGCCCAGCCTGGGACATGGGGGAGCTGAGAAAGTGAACTCCCAGACCCCCTCACATCAACCTGGCTAAGCCCATAACTGGACCACTCTTGTGGACACCACCTGACCCAGGAACACGCAGGTACCGATGTCACCCGAGAGCGAGGTCAGTAGTGTGCGTGGCGGAATGACCAGGCCAGGCATGGGAGGCATAGCGTCCCAGCAAGGGGGCGTGGTCGAGTTTCCGCATTCTGTCAGTGTTGGCCAGGGAAGGACCAGCGTTCCACTGCGGCCGGTTCTGACAGAACTCCAGAGTCAGCACTGCCTCGAAGGCGAAGGCGACACACAGGACTGCATGCCTGTGTCATAATAGTGACAGAGAACATACAGACCAGGATCGCCTCACGATCAAGGGCAGCGAAGGCGGAGGACGCCCGCGGGCCGCAAAAGTCACGTGGACTCCCGCAGGCCGGAAGCGACCTGATGCACATCCGGGAAGCCTACAGCGCTCGGGGGGAGGATGCCACTCCAACCGATGCTTTCAGCTGCCCGGGAAAGCATGGCCATCAGCTCTGGATCTGACTCGACTAACGCTGACACTCCCGAGGGAGGCAGCGCAGTCGAATCCTCATTTCCAGAGGAATCAAGCCCGCCTTATGATGCTGTGAGTGACATGACACCATCTGCTGGAGTCCCGAATGAAAACACTGGGTCCCTGAGAGGAACCAGGCACACACGGAAGCTCCACAGTTTGCGATGTGGAGGGGGGCGTGGCCCGAGGAAAGCTCGTCGGAATTATGCCACACCATAACCCTCAGATCACCCTGGCCACCAGCCAAAGTATCCCTCACATTTTAGGAAGAGATAGATTGGGGTGTGGCAGAGGGGACTCTCACACAAAGATCATTGAGTCTCGATCTATAAACATCGCGATGGTCATGTTCCCGTAATGAAAACATAACTCATCCACGAGCGCTGCCGAGCGCGATTAAGCCCAATACGCAAAACAGCGCTCGCGACCGTTAAACAGATGAGTCACGCGCCCACATCCAGTAATACACGTGCGAACCGTCTTGAAAAAGACGTGCCGTGTGCAGCTATTTTAGAGAGAGAAAAAGCTCAGCAGTGTGCTGAAGCGCCCAGGGAGAAACACACTCACTGTCGGCAGATCACTGCACAGATCAGCAGCAGGCAATGCGATCTCGCTGGAATACGCCATCACACAAACACACTGAAGAGCCGCTCGTCTCGTAGAGTGAAGATGATACAGAATGGCTTGTAGGAGTGAAGAAAACTCTTGGCTCCGAAGCGAAAACATATCTGCATTATGCCAGCGTACTTCCTTTATACCCCCTGTGGTGGGCGGAGATACGCTATGCAAATTCCGCAGACCCATGGCATTTCATTGCCATTGGCTCGTTTTATATACTCGAAGGTGATAGGCTTTCTAAGCGAAACCCCAATCGTCGTCATCCGACGTAACTCGGAGTGACCACGAAAGGGAACCCTTATTCTCAGCATAACATAACACTTATTAACAAATGACAAATTTTATTCACCTCACAACAATACAAAAACAAAACAGAGATGCATAAATTGGTCTTAAGGGTCAACATTTTATACATATTTTAAACTGCATTTACAGGTCACAACAGTTTCACTTTGTGTATATATAGAAACATTTCAGAAGGTTTTCTTAATATATATTGTTCCCAAAAAAACACTGAAGCAAAGAAAACTCACAACAACAAAATGCCCCAAAGGTATATACATATAAAAAAAAAAAAGAGAGAGAGAGAGAAACTGTGATTTAAGCAATGCCAAATGTCTTGGCACAAGCTATGGCTAATGCCATGCCTTCAGAAAAATCATTAAATGTTGAGCACATCGGTAGATTGAGGCTCACTGAGCAGGTGTTGGCCAAGAGTCAGCAGAGTCAGCAAAGTAAATTTCAGAATGAAGATGAAATCATGGTAAAATTGAACAAAGTAGTCTAGGCAATAGATTATATTGGATAATCTTAACTGTGTCTTTCTCAATGTGTTATTACCATGAAAAGTCAATGGCCAACTAATGACAACATGGTCCATGGCATTGAAGACTTTGAAATTAAAAACCCTTTATCTTATAACTTTTAACTCTTACTTGTAAAACAATCAGTTTGACAAATAAAAAAATAAAAAAGGAAAAATACAACAACATTAATTAAAAGCATACCACTGTAGCCTATACAGTTACAATATGTGAGTCTGGTGTTTGAAACATTAGAGTCATGAAATACACAGAAAGTCATGATATAGCCTAGGTGGCAACTTGGTCAGTTCATCACTTAGCCTACAATAGGCTTATTCAGGGAAGTGCAGGAAATGGTTGAGTATTATTTTAGGTATAACATCTGTAGGCATATTTAGTGCCTATCATGTCCATTTATAGCCTTTACACATCAGCTTGTATACTTGTATGGTTAAAAAGCTGCAAATTCGAAGACGCTGACGTCACGTCAGGTCGTCACGTGGGTCACCCGTTTGAAAGTTCAAGACGTTCGGATAGACGTTCGGATAGACGTTCGGATAGACGTTCGATCGGTCGGTCGTTCGGATGTTTGATTTTGATACGGAGTACTCGCCATATATGGTGAGTTTCCAGACTAAACATCTTGATGTAGTCTGGCTTGCCAGGCTACGTTTGTCTGGTAGCTAATATGGTAATTTTCATCAAAAGAGTTATTAATCACTATTAACCTTTGCTGTAAAAACCGGCAAAGTTCTGACTGTAAACACTCCATTTCCCATTAAAACAGTAATATACAGTAGCAAGCATACCCTCATTCACTAGTCCCTACATTAGTTCACTGATATTTATTTTTTTATAGAGGACACAATTAAACACTGCAGCAGATTTAAGGTATGATAAAAAAAATAAAATAACCTAGTGCTTCAAAATTAAACTATTAAATTGCTCATTATTATATCAAAAGCTTTAAAGCCCATGTTGCAGGTTAGAGTAGCCTACCCAGTAAGCCAATGTATAGAAAAATAATGTAGGAACTAGATTTAAATATAAACATATACTTATAAAACGCTATTTAGGCTTCTGGAGTCGTTTTTGTGAGACATTTTTACTTCCGCATTTGAAAATCACTTAAACCGCCGAACCTGAAGTGACGTAACATGAGGTAGAGCGGTCAAAGTAAATCAACTAGCGAATAAGCAATGGATCGCAATGACAGCTCGGAAAGCTGGGGGAATTGTAGCCTAAATGTTTACTCGTATGATAGCCTATATATATAATTGACATATATGATGATATCATATAATTATGAGCCTGATATGAAGCCAAGTGAGCAGGACAGGCCAGGGTTAGACAGAACAACGGTGAGTTGTGGTGTGAGGAGAACAGGGCGAGAGAACAGTGTTAGCTTATATGTATTCACGTTAGCCGACGATATGTACAACACTTTGCTCAGATCACAATACTGTACAGATTATTATCATCATGTATCAGGCAATAGCAAAGCTAGAACTTAGACCCATACCTGCATGTGTTGTGTGTGTCAGCCATTAGGAGACAGTTTCCAGAGGAAGAGGGACTTTATAAAGGCTTTGAATTAACCTATTTGGTGACGATGAATAAAAAAAAAAAGATCACAATCACAACTGTCTTACTGTACAAAAACTTTATATGTAGAAACAGCCAACACAAACATTAAAGTCGGTTTGTACAGATTTAAAATGAATTATAGAACATAATAAGTTATATTTATAATAATAATAATAATAGTGTCGGCTGCAGACTAATAACAAACACATAAATGCATTAGCCTACATTACAAGTTTATGTAGGATATGTTAATGAATTAAATTAAGACAAGGCACATTTTGTAAAACAGATGTACAATAAGTGATCTCTGACGGATCCGTGAGCGTCATGTTTCCTGCCGGAACCACATGCTGACGACGGGCCGTCACCGGGTGACTCGATGAATGAGCCGGGACAGTGTGCACATATCGCCGGGATTATAATCATTCGGTCTATAGTGAACGCTACACACTACCGCGTTTTTCAAAGCAGAAGCAGAAGTGAAGTCCCGTCTCTTACCCGGCACAAAACGCACACACACACAGACACGGAAGATCGCACCGTCCTTTTTCTTATTTGGAAACCTGTGGACTCGATGTCCTGACAGGCCATAATTCACAATCATTTACCACGACGATGATTAATTGAAATACAATAAGCACAGAAAACACACTGAATCATGACCGCTCCAACTGAATACCAACCTATCTCTGCACTGAGCGCGAACGCAGAGCCAAACGACTACCTCATGTGACGTCATGACGCGATGGTGTAAAAAAGCGCTTTTTCAACACGGTCAAGGAAGCGGTCACGTTTTCTATTAAATTTGTGCCCTTATGTCTTGCAAAACAATTTTTAATCCTGCATTTACTTTTCATATGGTATTTTCATACAAGGTTATATTAATAAAAAAAAATAAAAAAAACCTGCAACATGGCAAATCTTAATTTATGCAGCATCAGCAGACTAGAATCTAGACTAGAATTGCTTAAAATAAATATAAAAGATTTTGAATAACAGAAAAAAAACGACACAAAATATGTATAAATATCAATAGGGTTTCTTTATGAGTTAAAAGTGATTCCTCTAAAATGTATTGTAAAAGGGGTTTTATTAAAATATTTTCAACCCTAAACGATTTTCCCACCTTTAAATATAGCTGCTGACGTCATATAAAACAAAATGTCACATAAACTGTGAAGTATAATTAGGATCTTTAGCTGTTTCTGCCATTTTACATTATTTGTCCATCTCTGTATGTAGGCCTATACATATTTTGTGTTAAAAACATATTCAAACATGTATAGCTGTTCACTCTTGTACTGAACAGTATAAATGTTCCCCATAACACAGGGGGTTTCCTTATTAACTTACTTAGCAACCCATAACAGTTTGAAAAATGTATGCGAGTATGTAGGCTAGCCCAATCAATCAATGATTTGGTTAAATACATGTAAATAGCCTACAAATATGAAGTCAATATTTATACAGTCTGAAACTGTAGGTTGTATGGGTTAAACTGTTCAGCCTGTTTTGGGCGGGACGAAAAGAGAGCAGGAAGAGAAGAGAAAGAAGAAGGGAGGAGCGCTGATCATTTGATGTTTTTGTTTTACCTTAATTTCTGATCTTAGCTTAAGATTTACACATTGTTTATCTTTTATTTGTGTAATGAACATGGCTTAAAACTAAACTGGATAGTTTTGTTCCGTGTATGAGAAGTGACATTATTAATCGCGCAGTAGCCTAAAGTACAGAGCTCTTTCAGCGCGCGGAGATCGAGCTGGTGTGTCGAGCTTCTCCTGTTCTCCGGACACACACACACACACACGCTTCGACTAGAACTGAAACAAGGTAAGGCTAGTGGAATAGTGTGAATGAATGTGTGTGGGACATTATTGTACAGTTTGCAATGCGTTGGTTTGAAGTTGCGAGTGTGACGCACCGACATTAAAACGATTTGCTCGAAATGAAACCAAAACTAAATACATGGAGCGAAAATTTACAAAAAAAAAATCTGTTGTAATTCGATTTTTAATCACAAAACAAATTATTAATATTGTTTGTCAAAGTAGTCATATCAAATCCTCATGAAGAACCAGGCGTTAATTTGACTTTTGGGTTCATCATAAAACTGCGTGGACAGATTTCCGCATTCAACATCCCATAAACACGGGCTCCAGACTAACTTATACACTGGTTACACTCAATGCACTGGTGCTAACAACTTTCTCATTTGGTCGCACCTTTAATTTATTGTTTTGCTTCAACATGGAATTAATCAGTGCAGGCTGATGAACAGTTATCTTAATCTGCGTATACACTAGTTTTGCACTGATGTAAAAAGACTGACAGTGACACGAGACCTCATGTTGGCAAAATGTTTTAATCTTTTAAATATTAAATGAAAATATTAAAACATATATAACATATTATATAATATATAAAAAAATATATAGGCTATATATATATATATATATATATATATATATATATATAAAATGCACCATGCGCGTGTACGTGACTGAAAATAGGAACTAGGAAGAGCGTTCTGTTGCGCATGCGCGAATTTTCGGCCATTTCACAACTAGCGTTTGTACAGCGTCACAGCAGTGGCTCCAGTAGTGACCTTTTTTTATGAATTTGAGGTTTATGAATTAACACTGTCTCAAGAGTTCAACATTTAACACTCATGAAGTTAATTTAAAATCTCACATGAGTGTTCATAACTCCTAAAAAAATTGTATGTAACTCTTGACTGAGTAGATACATGGAATTATGGTGTATCAGAAGAACACAGTTATGTAAATTGTTAATAGGCTATGTCATAGTTGTTGTCACACTATTATGATTTTACAATTCTTCTTGTAGGCTGAACGCTTATAATTTGTAAAAAATAAACTCACAAAACAATGGACTTTTACATTAAATTTTTTAATGAAAATCTTTTCCCAACAACAACATATTTTCACATTCAATATTTTCAAAACATGTAAACAACATTCTTACAACAATTAAAACATCATACTGTCCAAGCAAAAGCATGAAATACATATATTCTTATTTGATCCATATGTACGTTGAGTGTCATAAGGTTTATAATCCTTACGTTTATCATCTTAAACAACAGCATCCCGTTCATTACCATCAAACTTATGTTAATACTCACTGAACAAATCTAAAAAAAATATTTCTCCAACTCAAGTAACCAAGTTAATGATGGTGAAATGATTCACTCATCTCGAATGCTGTATTGGCAAGATGTTGAATGGCCTCTCTTGCAGGATCAGTCAACTCGCTGTTCTGAGTTAATGGTGTATGACCTCTTTGGAGAGAGTTACCCAGATAGCATGTAACCATTGAAACAATGTTGAGTCAGTGTTGATGTGTCAACGCTGATTACATTGAAATAACGTTAGAAAGTGATGTTGTTTTACCATCACTCTTGCACCCTCAGTTAATATTGAAATAATGTTCAGATTTCAACCACAAATCAATAGTGTTAATATTGCTTCAACATTACAAAGTGATGTTGTTTCAATGTCACTTTTGCACCCTCGGTTAATATTGAAATAATGTTCAGATTTCAATCACAATTCAATGGTGTTAATATTGCTTCAACATTACAAAGTGATGTTGTTTCAATGTCACTTTTGCACCCTCAGTTAATGCTGAAGCAATGTTGAGATTTCAACCAAAAATCAACGGTAATAGTATTGATTCAACATTACAAAGTGATGTTTTATCAACATCACTTTTGCACCCTCAGTTAATGTTGAATCAACATTACACTATGATTGATTCTACATCACCAATGCTGAATCAATACTGAAATTAACACAAATAATCAATGGTAATATTGTTGAATCAACGTTACACTATGATGTTGAATCTACATCACTGCTGTTGAATCAACACTGAAATTAACTTAAATAAATCAATGGTAATATTGTTGAATCAACGTTACACTATGATGTTGAATCTACATCACTGCTGTTGAATCAACACTGAAATTAACTTAAATAAATCAATGGTAATATTGTTGAATCAATGTTACACTATGATGTTGAATCTACATCACTGCTGTTGAATCAACTCTGAAATTAACTAAAATAAATCGATGGTAATATTGTTGAATCAACGTTACACTAAGATGTTGAATCTACATCACTGCTGTTGAATCAACTCTGAAATTAACAGAAATAATCTTGGATAATATGGTTTGATCAATGTTACAATGTGATGTTGATTCTAAATACATTTTGTTGAAACACTGAAAATACAACTGAAAAGGAATGTCAACCAATGTTGCCATCTGATGTACCAAGTTAATGTTGAAACAACATTAATATTTCAACTACACTTCAATGATGCGTCAACAAATTCCTGACCAAAAATTTGGCAAAAATCTTTTAAAATATAAATGACACAGTTCCAGCAGTTGAGTTAATTTATTTTATTCAATCAATCAATGACAAAAATATATTAAAAGATCATTCTTTGAAAAAGAAAGGAGGAGAAATAGGACAAAAGCATTTCAACCTTTAAAAATAAAATTGGCTCAGGTTTTTAAAAATCTGTCATACATCAGACTACTGCCTCTTTTCCTCTGGGTTCTCTGAAATCTGAAAAAGAAAGCATGATGTTACTCGAGAACAAGTCAATTCAGTTGCCACATTCAAGAATGTTAATATACTAAACACAATACGATTCGCTTTTTAAAAAAAGTTGCTGAACACAAAATATTCTAACTATGTTAAGTATCGTTAAATTCTGATTATTTCATTTATTTTTTTAAAATCTATTAATGCTTCAATTAAAAAAAAAATCACTACGGCAGGGGTGTCCGATTTTATCTCCAGCCCTAATTAAACACACCTGAAGCAGCTAATCAAGCTAATCAAGGTCATTGGGATCAATGGAAACTTCCAGGCAGGTGTTGGAGCTAAACTCATGACTTCATGAAGAGGAACAAACACCTATGGGCTATAGCCATTAACAACATCTCAGTTCAATTTCTGTGAAACTACATAGCATTCAAGTAACACGTTTATCTTGTAGAATAAAATAACTTTGGTTTTAACAATGAAAATTTCTTTAAAGGGATGGTTCAGCCCAAAATGAAAATTCTGTCATCATTTACTCACCCTCAAGTTGTTCCAAACCTGTATGAGTTTCTTTCTTCTGTTGAACACAAAAGAAGATATTTTAAAGAATGTTGGTAACCAGAAAGTTGACGATGGCCATTGATTTCCATAGTAGAAAATAAATACCATGGAAGTCAATGGCTACCTTCAACTGTCTGGTTACCAACATTCTTCACTCTCTTCTTTTGTGTGCAGCAGAAGAAAGAAATTCATACAGGTTTGGAACAACTTGAGGATGAGTAAATAATGACAGAATTTTCATTTCGGGATGAACTATCCCTTTGAAGCTGCAGATTCACCTTATGTAGACCTTAATCTCTTTAAATATCACAAAATAAAATAGCCATGTCAGTCACTTTCTTAATAAACACAAGATGTTTTTTGTTATTGTGTTTCAGTGGAAATTTCTCAAATTTAATACAGTTTCAGGAATATGAATGATTACCTGATTAAGCAGTGATAAGGCACAGGATATCATCAAGTCCCAGGTCAGGTGATTATGCTGTCGACAACAACTCGGTGTATAATCAATGTCAGCATTATCAGGAGGGTGCTTTCTATTTATTTATTGTCCATCTTCGTCGGCCTTCATTCCTACTAAAGGAGCAATGTGCTCTGCATGCAAGCACTGATGGATGCAAGACATGGGCTATGTTTGCAGTGTAACTTTCTTGCTCATGTTCATGTCTTCTGCACTTCAAGAAATGTGTTAAATGACGATAGAACTTTATTCAGGAAATTCGTAATAAACTTTACTAAAGTAATGTGCATTTTTTAAGTATGTAGAGCACCATTGTTTGAAACTGTGCTAGAGAAGTCATGTAAGTATGTCAGGTGCTTCAACAAACCAGACTTCTGTATAGGATGCACCTGTGTTTTCTCTCTAATGAGGAAGCATTACACTACTGAGAAGTGCACATGAGAAGTGCACATGCAAAACCAAAATGGGCGTTTACCAATCAGTGGCCAATTTCAAACTACAATAAATGTTTTTCAACCATTTTTCAACAGACTTGCTAAACCACCCCACCCCTAAACCAAGCCCCCACTGGATTAGAGCAAATCAGGTAAAGCGGTTGAAAATGCCCATTGTGGTTTGAAAACGCCCCACTGATAGACAAACACCCACTAGTGTTCTGCAGAGATACATGCCTGTATGATCTTGTGCTCATCAACTACAAATCACTGTTAGTTCAATGTCACTGTCTCCACCCATGTGTGCTGTTGGCTTTCATCAAAATTTCAATGCTGATCCAACACACTTTAAACACTAAAATGTCAATCTCAACCAAAATTATGGTTTGGATCAAAACTCAACATTGTATTAATGTTCCCATGCTATCTGTGCGATTTATTTCAACACTTTACTTACTTGGAAAATTAATGTATGTTAGTAGATTTAGTAACAATAAATAAAATGCAAGTAAAAAGCATGCTAAAAACAGAAATACATTATATGCACCATTGTTTGAAACTCGGAGAGTTCATGCATGTCTAACACAAGACTTCCGTATAGGATGCACCTTGTGTTCTCTCTAATAAGGAAGCATCAATTAACTACTGAGAAGCCCACATGCAAAACCAAAATGGGCGTATACCAATTAGTGCCAACTTTTAGTGCAAACTACAATTGGTTTTTCAAAAGACTTGCTAAAATCATGAGGGCCCACCCCTAAACCAAACCCCCAGTGTATTAGAACAAATGAGGTAACACCATTGAAAGTGCTCATAATGAACTGAAACGCCCCACTGATTGGGAAACACCCAGTAGTGTTTTGCACAGATACATGCCTGCAAGATCTTGTGCTCATAAACTAAGACTCACTGTTAGTTCAATGTCACTGTCTTCAACCATGTGTGCTGTTCCCTTTCATCAACATTTCAATGCTGATCCAACACACTTTAAACATTGAAATTTTGATGTCAACCAAAATGATGGTTTGGATCAAAACTCAATATTGAATCAATGTTACCATGCTGTCTGGGTAGTCTCCTTGTTTTAAGCATGTTGATATGCGTTTCTCTGCACTGTATCAGCCAAGCATGATATCCACTCCCACTGGCAGCATCACAGAAAAGCTCCTGTCCTAAAACAGGGTCATTTCACACACATTTATCAAAACTAGTCAAGTATCAATTACAATACTAGTATAGGTCACCTAGAACTGAAAATTCTGTCATCATGTATTTACCCTCATGTCCTACATTTTACAAATTACACATTTTTCTAGAAAGAGGTCAAACTCTTAATTATTATTAGGCAAACATAAATATTAATAATTAAAATGACAATCAATAATTATGGAAATAAAACGTCTCCTTTTGATTTCTCTATTAAGCCAGCATGATCCCTCTGTAACAACATTAAAGGAATCATTTACTCAAATGTAATTCCAAACCCATATGACTCACTTTTGCTGAACACGAAACACACTGCAATGCTTAAAAAAGTACACATAGTTTATGCGACTCGTGTGCCATATTCTTGTGAAGGCACAAAATCGCTTTGAATGATGAACAACGTAACTCACTCAATATAGAGTTTGAGTATATTGTTCAAATTAAATATATTAAAACAGCAGTCAAATCCAACATAACGACACAGAAACAATCAAAACTCACCGTTCATAATAACATTTGGTCACTAGATATGCAAGAAATACAGACTAATGTTAACATTTTAAATTTGGGCAGCTTATAATAATTTGGTTTGACAATATGATGTTACAAAATGCATATTGTAAATGAGGTAAAACACTAACTTTGGGAATTTTCCCTGTTAAAAGCACTTCCTCGTCTGCTTTCCACTGTGAGTCAAAGAAAATGTCTCTGAGAAAAGTTTAGGCGCGCACATAAATATTAGGGCTGCACATTATATTGAAAAATTATCGTTATCACGATAATAGTATATGCGATATCCGTATCGCAGCGAGGTGCGATAAATTGCATTTATTTTATGTGCCAAGCATTTGTGTGATGCATGCATAGGTTGTTTATCCAAATTCGACCAATCATATGTGGCCTTATACTATCTTTATACCCGCCTCCCCAGCAGGAGCTGCTATGCTGTTGGCTAGATCGGGCCCAAAGGGGAACCTAGTGGCTCAGAGCAGAGAGTGGAAAATAATAACAAATGGCGGGAGTAGAGACAAGCGAGGAAAATGACAACAGCGAAGAACCTGTGCCTAAAGAGAACTGTACGTCTGAAATATGGCAATATTTTGGCTTCAATAGAGAAGACGTGTCATAAATGCAGGTACTGTGAAAGGGGCCGTTCACATATCGTGTCTAAAAACGCATGGAAAGCGCAGCCGCGCCGCTATCTCCTTTCCACAAGCGCTTGCGTCCTGCGTGAACTTGTGGAATTCTGAAAAGTTCTCGTCATAGGCGGGCCTGGAAAAATGTGCTTCCATTTTGAGCGCGCTTGCCGCGCAACTGCATTTGAAATAACAAATTTGCGCAAAAAACGCGATATGTGAACATAAGTGGCGGTGTCACTAAGTCGTGCCGAAAAATGTTGGCCACATCGAGAGGAAACTAATCTCCACAGTCATCTGGAACGCAATCTCAGGGAGCTTTATGAAGACTTCAAAAAGTGTAAGCCCAAATCTACCAAAACTGCTAACGAAATGCCAAGTAACAATAACAGAGTATCACAGACAACCATTAATCAAAGTGTTGCATGTGTAACGTTAACTCCTGATGAAAAAACTGAGATATTCTTCTGAAGATCAGAAGAATATCTATTAGCCTACCTGTTTATTTTAGTATGATCATTACATAGCAATAGCATAGTTAATAAAAATAGCATTTCTCTAGGGAAATGTTATATCGCAATAAATATCATTATCGCAATACTCAACAACAATATCGCATATTTTCCCAGTATCATGCAGCCCTAATGTTATATACTATGTAAGGTTTAATGCCCGACCAGGTGTCCATTGTCAGGTATTAATGGACGACGGCGAGGCGTGAACCGTCCGACGCGCAGCGGACAATGGACACCTCGAAGGGCATTAACCCGCTTATACCATGGTCACTTGCCAAATAACACATTTTTAAAACATTAGTTTATATTTTAATTAGTGTTACAATCAAAATCTAAAGTTTTTACAAACAATAACTTGGTTTCCCTGGTTACACCTGACGTTTATTTACTAGGTGTCCTCTATCACTTTTTAATGGACACCCTGCAGCCAATCAGAATCGAGTATTCACCCAGACCATGGTATAAGATGTTATAAACTATAGTGTAGGAAATGTGTACAGGAACAGAATAATGTGTTTTTTCAATTATTAAAAAAAATGACATTTTCAACTTATAGAGTTGTAGGGAAGAACATGCTTTAACATTGGGATTTTAGCATAATTTTCCTCAGTCTTTAAAAAATAATTTCATAAACTGTAACTGAATGTCAAGCACACAGAGAGCTGTTGTGACACTGTTACAGTAGGTGCGGTGGACTGTAACGCTACAGAAAACATGGACATGTTTAATATTTTACATGTTAATCAAATGAACTTCTTCCAATTGTGATAACTTTGTAATGATTTGTTGAACACTGAACTCAATCAACAATATTTATAAGGACATGTGATGGATAACTTAAAGGGCACCTATTATGACATTTAAAATGTTCCTAATGTTGTTTTGGGAGTCCCCAACAACAGCTTTACATGCATGCAATGACAAAAAACACTTTTGTTGTCGTATAATATGCATTTATTTTTACCTGATTTGCTCACCGACTCCCAAATGATTCGTTCAACGACTAATTTTTCCAAACCCCTCCTTTGCGTGACGCTAATCTGCGGTGATTGGTCAGTATAACGTTACTCTGTGCAGAAAAAGTTTGCTTTTGTGTCGCACTTCGAACACAGCAGGCTTGTTCGACTTCATGCAGCTTGTGTTTATTCGAACACCTTTAGTTCCTCTAAAGCTCACAAATCCGTTTTTTGTAACAGTAAACACTCTTTTCATGTAGTTGCGATGTTATATTGTGTCATGTTTATCAAATTAAAACTGCTTAAAAAATGTAGACTCCACTTCATTGATAGTAGCTTATGTTGAACTTTATTCTTGTTCAAACAGACGCTGTATGAAGCAATAAAGTATTGAATGAAAATGTCTCTGAAACATACTGTGTATTATTAGGCAAATATTGCATTTATTTCACTTCAGCTGTGGTAAAGTATGCAAACACCACGTGAGCGGTCACTACGGGAACCAGAAAGTGTCCGACTTCACGTCTCCGTTTGCAGCTCCTCCCCGCCTGCACGCGGCTACTCTCGCCGATCGGTTAAATCCATAGACGGTATATAAACGGTTACATCCAGCCGCAGCCGTATGGAGCTAAAAGAGTCTCAAAAAAGATAAATGCACAAACTGCATTCACATATGCACACACAGGATACACAAATGCACACACATGATTCATAAATACACACACAGGATACACAAATGCGCACAAAATTCACAAATGCACACACAGAATTTAAAAAGCACAGAAGATTCACAAATGCATACAAAATTCAGAAATGCACACAAAATTCAGAAATACACACACAATTCAGAAATGAAAACAAAATTTACAAATGCACACAAGATTCACAAATGCTTAGGACAAGATTCAGAAATGTATTTCTGATGCACACACAAATATATCTTGATTTACAAACTGCTTGCGGTCTGTGAACTTCACTGCATTTGTGTGTGAATTTTGAGACTCCCCTGACTTGGCTCGACACACAAATGCCTTTTTTTAAACAGGGAATGACCTGTGACCAATCAGATACCTCCCTTGTTTTAGCCAATCACAAGAACGCACCCCACGTGGGGGATTGTTTACTTGTAAGCCAATCACATGAAGTGCGGGCGCGGGCGCGAGCGCGACAGCGAGGTGGGTGGAGTTCTGCCAGTTGGTTGAGACCTCAAAGGACCTCTCAGCTGTGTACGTTTTTTTTTTTTTTTTTTTTGCTGAGGCCATGTGATAAAATCGTATAAGTACTGCAGACATTGTTTCCAACTTTGTTGTTTGCACATTTGACGCAAAATGTCCTTACAAACTCTTACTTATTTAAACCGGCAAGTAAGCAGGAGTACTAATCATAACGTTAGAAAACCTCCCGTTTCCTTGACAACCAATGTAAATAATGAACACAGATTCTACGGCGGAGGCAAAGTAATCTTTGTAGCTATGTTTCCATCACCACGTTTTTATCCGAATTATGTGATATCGAATGAAAAATGTCTTATGGAAACAGCAAAATTCGGTTGAATTTCTTGAATATCGACTAAAATGAAATACGGTCGGTCTGATCGGATTTCATCTTGATCGATATACGGTTTATGCGATAAACGCTGATGGAAACGTTATTTGCCGAATAAATAATGGATTGCGATTAAGTTTTAGGTCATTTTATGGGTACAACCCACCACAAAAGAAAAAGTTTTAGTTAATTTCCGCCCAGTTTGCACCCATTATATACTGTCTGGTTTGCACACATGGCCGGTGTGGCGGTGTCAACAACGTGGACAAACGAGGAGACGAGATAGGCTACTTTTTGAATTGAATTTAACAGAAAAATAAAACGGCTATTATAGCAAAAATCTAAGAAATGCCATAACAGTCAAATAATGTCGCTATCAGCTGTCACATAAGCACCTAGAGTCCTGCAATGGGTTGGGTTCCCGCATAAAAGTGGCTAAAACGGGTGGATTGTGACATTCCTAAAATTCACAGGCGGGGATGTGGGTGGATAATGAACTCCTGCGGGCGGGTAGCGGATGAAAAATATGTGCAATATTTGTTTGTCTAAATTGCCATTACACACTCGCAAATATTGTGTTTTGGGCATCCTTAAAAATATTCTTTGCCGTTACCCGAACGATCCTGTCAATTTAGGACCGACCCAATAATTTTTTTTCCCCCTTTTAGTCCGACCGAATGGCCGGTTGTAAACTTGCGTTAAGATCAACCGATTTTTTTTTTACTCTTCAAACAACTAATACAAATGCAATAAAATAATATTAATTATATTTTAGTAGGCCTATTGTATATATAAATTGCCCATAGCCTATTATAGGCCTACGTAGGCTACACTCTTTCTTTTAAATAAAAACCCGTCAATCTAGCAAAATAATATTCAATGATTGTAGGGCAGGCTAATAAACCCATGTGTTGTAGCCCTATCATTAAAAAACGATTTAGTTTTTTTTTTTTTTTTTTTTTATGTTGATTATATGAAAAGTGAAAAAAGCATGAATAAGATAAGATGATCCCGAATATCGGGAGACAAATGGAGTGGGCAGACATGATTTTGACCACTTTATTAAGTTTGTTTTTGTAGAAAGACTTTCTTTAAAGTGAATTTCGTTTCGTATTAATTGTATCTTCATTTTAATCAATGTTTAATCAACCATTTTTCCTGGATTTAATAAATAAGAGCTAAATCTCAGGCAATATAATCAGGACACGGAGAGGCGCCCGCGCGTGAACTGGAGGTAGCCTGGGCTACTTGACTTGAATGGCCCAAAACAAAGCGCACTTTAGCGCTCATTAGCCCATTCATGAGGCTATCATGGTGATGTTGAGAGAGGTGCGAGATAAAAATAAAGCACTTTAAATTGAATGATTTTAGCTTGTGTGCGATTTATTGCGGGCACGGGTCAGATCTGCTGAACTTTGCGCGTACGGGCGGGGCGGTCTCAAAAAATGGACCCGTGCAGGACTCTGCACCATTACAACTTGTGCAATAGGCCTATTGGTTTTGTCTTGCAAAACTTTGTTCGCAAATGTTTGCTTGAATGTTGTGCGATTCAGTGCGAAAATGAATGGAAACACCTTAAAATGTCTCAAATCAATTCGATTTACCAATTTGATCGCAAAACAGCATGTGACGTCATTACGCACAGGTTTTTATTCGCTTTAAAGCCGTTTTATGGAAACACACTTTCAGCAGCTTAATTCGCATGATTTTTTTTACCGAACTTCAGATAATTCGATTGACAAGTTGATGGAAACATAGCTTCTGACCAAGAAGCTGCGTTCTTGAAATTTTAATTTTGCTTTAATCATTAAAAATGTAATTTTAGTAATGTAGTTCAGTAATACTGAGGTAAAAATGAGGTGTTTTATCCGTTTAGCCTCAAATGTAAAAAGCCCTGTAAGTTCCTTTTCCCAGACAAGTTGGGCAAAGTCTGTTCAATGTAGCCTACACACAAATTATTTTTATTAATGAAATGGACTGTTGCCTATGGCTTGCTCAGTTGGTGATATTTAATTTAATTAATCAATCAACAATACTATTGATCAGCATTACCAAACGTGGACGTTTTCCACTAGAAACAAACATTGATGTATTGTTTTAATTTAATACTGTGAAGCTGCTTTGATACAATCTCTATTGTGAAAAGCGCTATATAAATAAACTTGACTGTAACGGCACATCCGTATGTCATATTTTTTTCTAATATCTGGTACTGTTAAACATGTTTTCACGTGAATGAATAATGATATGCAAGTGATGCATACATGACATACCCCCCCCAAAAAAAAAAAAAGGTTGCTGCTCAGAAGTCATTCTGAATAGACACATAACCAACATATATTTAGAAATCCAACCCTTGAGAGTTTACATTTCAAGTCTCAAAATTAATATTGAGATATATACGCTCAAACACAAACAAAAACAACAAATATTAAGAATATATTTATTAAATGTATAAAAATTTTATGTGAACTTAGGATTGCAACTTATAACCACAACTAAAACATGGGGATTTTTTAAAGACAATCATCCCGCACATCCTATTCTATAATAAAATCAGCTAATCGAATATTTGAAAATCGTGCCTTATCCCTAATTAATATAGTATTATTGTGTAAGTGGATGACATGACAAGTAGCAAAGGCAGTGTAAGTGGAGTCAAATGTTCATAGCAAATTTAAAAATATAACAATGTAGCAGCATCATAGTGTAAACTACCAGTGTATTTGGGCAAGAGTCAATCAGCTGCCCTTAGGTTACTGGAGGGTGGGGGTGGAAGGAAGAGGCTCTCTATGATTCCCCTATAGAAAGTTAAGAGGATGGATTTTTGGGAGATGAGCCTTCCTCAACTGTGGGAGGAAGTGCAGAGGTTTTTGGAATTTCTTGGCCAGGTTCTGTTGGTGGTGTCAATAGATCAAGATGGGTCATCTGTGATGTGGATACTAAGCAACTCTGTGATCTTGACCTGCTCCATCATGGTGCTGTTGATGTGATGATTGTCAACGATCACCTCTGTAGTCATTTGGGTGTGGAGAGATATGATGTTGTCCTGTCCGTGTTAGATAAACAACTGAATTATATTCAGATAAATAAACACAGAAAGCGCACATTACTAGATAATTTTCAATCACATTTTTCATCTTGACATTTTTGTATTAAGACTACTGCAGTTCTAATCACAAATAATTTTGTTAAATAGCTCAAAACAGCCATCTTTAACTAAAGTATTTTTCCACCATATTCCATCTTATAGGCTACCTGTTCTGTTGTGTAGGTGAAGCCCAACCACTGACAGATGTAAGCTACCATGCACAGAATTGTGTCATTGTATAAACTGTGACAATCAACCATAATTGGCTTAAATAACTCCATGACTACCACTATAAAGTTGATTTGAAATCATTCTTTATTTTGGTTTGCACTCTTTTTAGCTTATAATTAGTCTAGCTTACTTGTAGCCTAGGTAGCTTGCTGTAACCAACCTGGACATACCCTCCCGTTTACCCCGTGATTCTCCCTTAGTCAGACTTATTTTCTGCTGTCTTCCTGTTTAATTTTTTTCCCGTAATAATCCCGTATTTGAATACTCTTTGCTTAGTTCATTGTGTATGTACCGAATGATTATTTTGGATTAGCCTAAGCAGCATACCGTTAGACCTAACGTTAGCTTTAACTTACTGCTCCACTAACGTTACCAACATTCTTTCGTGGCTAACGTTACTGTTCTCATCAACGACAACGCATATATTCACGGCGAACTATAGCTTGCAGTCTTAAATACAACTTATATGAAAAGCATTAAGATATAGGGGTGTATAATCATTGTAAAACAAATCTTACCTTGACGTTGTCTTGCCGAGACACACCGGTCTCTTCAGGTTGGGTTGTAGACTGTACCAGACTCAAAACTGACGCGACGCCGGTTCAAACAATAACGTGATTGGCCAAATCTATTCAACAAGGTAACAACACAAGCGTTGATTGGATCTCACTCTGGCCAACGTTTGTGATCAGCTAGCGAAATGAAATCTATTTTTATACTTTAATGTGCAACAATTGGCGTTGGAAACAATCGTTAATCTTTTTGTGAATTACTCATACAGACAAAAATGAGCCACACAGCTGCTGAGTAACTGTCAAATCAAAAACTAAACGAGATAGACGGACTTGGCCCACCGCCTAAAAGCCATTTTGAGGTCTCAACCAACTGGCAGAACTCATAGACAGTAAAAGAAATGGACACAGCGACCCCATTGGAACTCAATAGAGACAAGTGAAGCCCATTTTCAGCGATTTCTTAGCACTTCCTTTCCTGACGCGCAGACTCAAACCGAGCAAAGCGTTACACGGACCACGTGAGCAAACCGTCTGTCTTCTAGTGGCTGTGCCAAGAGAAATCTGAATCATTCCCTTCCGAAACTTGCAGAGACGGAGAGTGTGAGTACGAGCTGTCCATGAGCGATGAGCAGGAGAAACTTTTAGTAGGTGTTCTGATTAATTACTTTGCCATTTTCCCTCCACGTCTCCCCGATTGCCCGCGAGCTTATCCTCCTGTCCATACGGTAATCTCTCTACTGTGCGACAGAGAGTCGAGTGGTTATGACGCAATCGTTAGCCTACTTTTACAAAAACTGCTTCTACGGGCCCATAACATAAGCTACAAGGTAATGGAGCATTTTATACATTGCCGTGTTTCTTTAGAAATAAAAAATGGACAAATGGAGTCTTCAAACGCCTCAGATGTAAAGTTATTCGCTGTCAAAGTGACGCCAAAATGAATGGAAGTCAATGGGATTGCTAACGCAAGTGAAGTTCCGCTCAAGATGGCGGCACCCGGCCGACTTCAACTTCCGGTCGACTTCCTTCCCGCCTGGCAGAACTCCACCCACCTCGCTGTCGCGCTCGCGCCCGCGCCCGCACTTCATGTGATTGGCTTACAAGTAAACAATCCCCCACGTGGGGTGCGTTCTTGTGATTGGCTAAAACAAGGGAGGTATCTGATTGGTCACAGGTCATTCCCTGTTTAAAAAAAGGCATTTGTGTGTCGAGCCAAGTCAGGGGAGTCTCAAAATTCGCACACAAATGCAGTGAAGTTCACAGACCGCAAGCAGTTTGTAAATCAAGATATATTTGTGTGTGCATCAGAAATACATTTCTGAATCTTGTCCTGAGCATTTGTGAATCTTGTGTGCATTTGTAAATTTTGTTTTCATTTCTGAATTGTGTGTGTATTTCTGAATTTTGTGTGCATTTCTGAATTTTGTATGCATTTGTGAATCTTCTGTGCTTTTTAAATTCTGTGTGTGCATTTGTGAATTTTGTGCGCATTTGTGTATCCTGTGTGTGTATTTATGAATCATGTGTGTGCATTTGTGTATCCTGTGTGTGCATATGTGAATGCAGTTTGTGCATTTATCTTTTTTGAGACTCTTTTAGCTCCATACAGCCGATGTCGAACGCACCTAGCATCTCGTCGCCATGATGTTTTCAAGTTTTCCCTGGCCATGGAGCGCAATAAGTGGGCGTATCTTATTCAAATAACTTGACAAGTTGACGTCATCTAGTCAGAGAAAAAGCTTCGGTCTTCTAACGATTCATAAAAATGACTCAGAGTCGACTCTTACTTTTGAAAGACAATAACTTTATTTATTACATGGCTTGGCTGAATTCCAATGTAGAGTGCGGTCTGTTATTTCTTTATATCAGACCGCTGCGAAGTATAACAGACCGTTGCCATGAAAAACAGCGCGTTGCTATGGACGCGGAACGGACTATTTTCTTTAGCGGAAGCAATACAATCGTTTTTAAATCAATAAACTCATTTTTAAATAAATAATTTGTGTCAAATTATTTATTTATTTTGTAGGTAGCCATGTAATAAGCGGGATAATGTATAGTGAGCCGGTTGTTATAGTGAATAACAACCCCTTCAGGCTGATTCAAGCTCCGCTTCGCGTCGGGATCCCGTTCAGCCTGTCGGGGTTGTTATTCACTATAACAACCGGCTCACTATACATTATCCCTTACATACGGTGCACTTTCATATTTCAAACTTTGCAGGATGTTTTTGTTCACTTAGATCTATGTTACACACTACATGAAAGGTAAATTTCAAAATTCCATAATAGGTGCCCTTTAAGAGAAAGTAAAATGTTTTCTTTTAGATGGATCACCGTAAGAATGACTCTGACTGCAGTGATGACAGCGGTGTTTCAGATCGCAGTATTGAACATCCTACTACTTTTAAATGTGAGTCTGTAAATTACCACATTTTTTTTATGATGACAGAAAGCAGTATTTAATGACATGAATAATATTAAAATAAGTCAAAAGTTATTTATATTGTCTGTTATTTATTATTAAAATCTTTGAAAATGCTTACTATCAAATACAGGTGATGGGAATCAAACAGAGGGGAAGCGGTAAGATCTTCTTCTTCAATCTGTGTTAGCCAGATAAATAACATAAACTTGTTGTTGAATCAGCAAAAAAAAAACATCAGACAAGATAAAGGATTGTGAAATGTTTAACACTGAACTGGACCAAAAGGCTGTTCTGTCAAACGGGCCAACACTCTTACACTGGCTACAAACCAATAACAATCCTTTATCAACCCTATTATAATAACTGAATCATTTTAACTGATTGAAATCATAACAAATAAATTCTAAATCAATTCTCTCTTCTGTAGATCACGTCATGATGCCACACTATTGGATCCAGGGCCTCCAGCGCTTTACCGACTGAACACTGAAAGAAAATATGTTTGTGGGACTGAGACCAAGGTCAGACAGTGGACATATGGAAGAAGAGACAGAAACAAGCAGAACAAAGTCATCCTGATGGTGGGAGAAACCGGCTCTGGGAAAACCACCATGATCAACACCATGATCAACTACTTACTGGGAGTGAAGTTTGAGGATGAAGAGTTTTATCAAATCACAGAAGAAGATGAAGAAGATCAAGATCAGTCACAATCCCAGACCTCTGAGATCACTGTTTATGAGGCGTTTGTTGAAGAAAACCCAACATCTCTGACCATCATTGACACTCCAGGATACGGACACACTGGAGGATTCGAGAAAGACAAAGAGATTTCTGAGTATCTGACCAGATTATTTTCAGATGAGGATGATGGGATTCGTTATATTGATGCAGTGTGTTTTGTGATAAAGGCGTCTCACAATCGTCTCTCTGGAAAAAAGCTTTACATATTTCACTCAGTTCTGTCTCTGTTTGGTAGAGATATAGAGAACAACATAGTGTTTCTACTCACACACTCAGATGGACGACCTCCAACAAATGCCCTCAATGCCATTAACACTGCAGAAATACCCTGCAGAAGAGATGAAGACAACGAACCTGTTCACTTCTTATTCAACAACCGACAGAAAGAAGAAAGGGATGAGAAGTACAAGCATCGTGACATATTAGACTGGGAAATGGGAGACGAAAGCATGAATGAGTTCTTCAAACTCCTGGAAGAAAAGAACAGAAAAAGGGTTCAGATGACATTAGATGTTCTGAAAGAGCGAAGACGACTTGAGGCCTGTGTCTCGAATCTGAGGCAGCGAATAGATGAGAAAGAGTCAAAAGTGAATGAATTGAATCAGATTCAGGAAGCTGTCAGACAGAACAGAGACAAAATTGAGAAGTGTGAAAACTTTGAGTTTACAGTCAAGAGAGTTTTCAAAGTAAAAGTCCCCATTGTAAATGAATGGTGGTGGAACAGTAAGGCAACCTGCTGCTCCGTCTGTCAGGAAAACTGTCATGAGAGGTGCTGCTCGTGGGTCTCTCCCAATAATCTCTCACAGTGTTCAGTCATGAAAGACGGCCACTGCACTGTGTGTACAAGAAAGTGTCATTACAGCAAACATGTCAAAGAGGACAAAAAATATGTGCTGAAGACAAAGACAGTCACAATGACATTTGACGAGCTCAAACAGGAGTATGAACGCACTGGTGACCAGAATGACACCAACTTTGATAAAGAAAAATATGAAACTTGTAAGAAAGAAGTTGAAGAGTCTAAGAATAAAAAAGAAGAAAAACTGAAGAGCGATCTGGAGAAGAAAAGAAAAGAAAAGTCCAAACTGCTGAATGAAGCTTATATGGCCATCATGAGTCTGTCTGAGATCGCATTAAAAGCAGACAGCGCTTTCACTCTTCAACATCTGGATTTCCTGATTCCCAGACTGAAGGAGGAGGGAAAAGATGAATGGATGAAGAACCTGGAGGATCTGAAGAAAGCTGGAGAAGAAAGGAAAAACAAGGGGGCTGTGCGTTATGTGAGGGGTTTATGGGGTCGTTTCACAGGTAAAGAATAATGCAACAAATTCAGAAAATTTCATTACAGAAAATAGAAAGAGGTGTTTTGAGTTTAATGATGAAATTATTGAATATATGAATATATTGAAAATGACAAATGATTATAACAGTTTAAGTTGGCACTGTTATTTTGTGTCTTTATTTTAACTTTAGATATTATCACGTAACAGGTTTATAATCATATAATGCCTACTTACACCACATTATCACTAATGTCCTATAAATATTTTATTTTAAAAATACTTTCTTTTATTCAGGCATTTCACTTCTTCTCTAGTTCTCATGTATTACTCCAGATTACTCTTGTATCTCTGTCTTACATTACTGTGTTTTGTTGCGCTTATATGATAAATTGCATGTGATAATAATCATTTAACAGAATGATGTAGTTCTCTTGCGAACTGTAGGGTTTGAATTTAGGTAGGCGAATGCTCATCCACTACGGGGCTCCAGTAAGAAGCGTGACAGGAGACTGGGAACTGTTAAACTCTTTATATCTTGGAATGTTCACACACATTGACATCATCCAGCTGTACTGGGTTTTCCTTTAACTGTACATGGTATTGAATGTGGTTTTTCTAGAATAAACAGAATAAAAGATACATCAGTGTATGTCTAATGACTTTAAGTTTGCCTATACAAACATAAACAGCAACTCACTACTGACACGTTATTTATATGTAAACTAACGTCACATAGGATTAACAGCTGCGATCATCTACACGTGATTCACTGTATGTAACTCTCATATTATGATGTTTCCACAATGTAAAGTTTGATTGCACTAGCTGAATATTTGAATACAACAATGTAACAAACATAAATCACTTTTAACTGTGTATAAATAAATAAACTTACATTCAATCACGCACATTAACACCTGAGGTAATGGCGGAGCAAACGGCCAGTGAAAGTGAAAGGAAACACAATAGCGGAATAGCGGAAACTAACGCTACCCAGCGGCATACACAGTGAAATGTTTCATAATAAAAGTCCTTCTCCTATACTCTCATGTAGGGAATTTAGAACAGCCGCCCCCAGATTAGCATAGCTAATGTGTGTAAAGATAAATTCCCTAGTCCTTTGAGTCGATGTCATCTCCACCCGGAAGTACTGGAAGTCTGACAAGTTTGGCCACAGGTCGTAGGTATAAGCGGTCATTAACCTTGATTTGAGCTGACCGAATGTGCCCATCATCACTGGTAATTAACTTGACAACCCTACCAGTTGGCCATTGAGCTCTAGGAAGCTGCGGATCCATAATCATTACCACCGTGTCCTCAGTTAAATCCTGGGTTTCTCGCTGCCACTTCTGGCGAGTCTGAAGGCTTGGAAGGTAATGTCGGATGTAGTATGACCAGAAATGATCCACAATGGTCTGAGAATGTCGCCAACGGCGCTTGGATAGCGGTTCGGGAGTGTATATCACCTGGGGAAGTGAGGCATCTCGCCGCCCCATAAGCAGCATGTTAGGGGTAACCGGGTCTATGTCTGCAACATCGGATGAAACGTATCCCAGTGGCTTGCTGTTGAGGATGCCCTCTACTTCAATCAGTACTGTACGTAGTACTTCCTCTGGAACTGATTGGCTCCCGATGACTACACGCAGGGCAGACTTTACCGATCTAATCTCCCTTTCCCATGCGCCTCCGAAGTGTGGTGCGGCAGGAGGATTCATTTTAAAGTTGATCTGATGACTAGCCAACAACTCTTGCAGTTTAGGCTCCATTACTTTGAAAGCTTCCCTTAGCTCGGTCTCAGCTCCTCGGAAATTGGTCCCCTGATCCGAGAGGATTTCGGATGGGGTGCCTCTGCGGGCTATAAAGCGTCTAAGTGCCAACAAAAATGCATCCGCATCAATGCTGTTGAGGAGGTCGAGATGAATGCATCTGGTCGTCAAGCACTTGAAGATGACTCCCCATCTCTTTTCAGTGCGACGGCCAATCTTCACAATGAAGGGCCCAAAGCAGTCAACTCCAGTTGAGAAAAAAGGCGGTTGGTACAGTCGCAGGCGAGCTAAAGGTAAGTCAGCCATGATTGGCACAGTCGGCTTGGCTCTCCACTTCTGGCACTCCACACACTCTCTCTGATGTTGCCTTACTGCTTGTCTGCCCCTCAGGATCCAGTAATGGCGACGGAGTTCAGCGAAAACCCTGTCAGGTCCTGGGTGGAGAAGGCGTTCATCAAAGTGCTTTATGAGAAGTTTAGTCACCTTATGGTGTGGGTGTAAAACCACTGGGTGAATCTCCATTTGACTTAAGCCATCTAGTTTCCTCAATCTTCCTCCCACACGGATCAGTCCTAGTGTGCAATCCAACTCTGGTGCAAGTGTGTTCAGACGGCTGGATGTAGGCACAGGTTTCGCTGCCTTCAAGGCCTTAAGTTCCTCTGAGAAGGTCTCCTCCTGACATTGACTCAATATGAGTGTTTCCGCACTTCGGTAATCAGGGTGTTGCATGCTCATGTTTTGGGTGGCCGCCCCGTGAAGAAACTGATAAGCAGCATCAATCAAGTCCTTCCAGGAAGTGTACTGGGATGCATCAGGAATGCCAGAACCTTGATCATTAACTACTAGACCACAAAAGACAACTTTCTTCGTCTCTGATATGTCATCTTGGGCCTCTATCAGGGGTGTGACAGGCCAGTGATCTGGTGGTTCACGAAGGAATTTTGGACCCTGACTCCACCTGCTTGGGTTCGCCAGCTCTGTAAGTGTCTTCCCTCTAGTAATATCGTCCGCCGGGTTATTAGTGGAATCCACATACCTCCATGAATGAAGCTCTGTCAACTCTTGGATTTCTGCCACTCTTGTCCCAACGAAGACTTTATATCTACAAGACTCGGACTGTATCCAAGTCAGGACAGTCGTAGAGTCAGTCCATAATGTCACCTCCTCTATGGGAATAGTCAGTTCCTGGCTGAGGAAATTGGCGAGCTGGGCACTGGTCAGAGCTGCGCAGAGTTCAAGACGTGGGATCGACAGCTGTCGTTTGGGGGCTACCCTAGAACGGGCCATGACAAAGGAGGTATGTATCTCTCCACGCTGCTCAACAAGGAGGTAAGCAACTGATCCATAAGCCACCTCTGATGCATCACCAAACACATGCAAGCTAAATTTTGATGTCTCCACATCAAAGTTGGAAGGGATGTAGCATCTGTCAAACTTAATCTTGCCGAGGTCAGGCAACTCCTCCTCCCATACTTTCCACTTCTCTAGCAAGTCTGTGGGAAGATTCGGATCATCCCAATTCCTTGGTTTGGCCCAAAGCTTTTGGACAAGAATCTTGGCCTGTGTGGAAAAGGGAATGATAAACCCTAGGGGGTCATATTGTGACGCCAAGACCTTGTAAATGTGTCTCATCGTTGGAGGATGCTCTACCATGGCACGATGACGGTAACCCAGTTGATCCTCCAGACAGCGCCACATCAAACCCAGAGCTGGTTCCAAAGGATCCAACTTATTCTGTTGCAACCACAGTTCAATGCTCTCTGATCGAGCCGTTGATGGTAAATGCTGAACGACTGAAGGTACGTTAGAAGCCCACTGTCTTATTTCAAAGCCCCCTGAAGCTAAAAGAGGTCTCATCTTGTCGATCATTTGCTTAGCTTCCGTAGCAGTGGGAAGACTTTGTAGACAATTGTCTACGTAAAAGCTTCGCTCTACAGACTGCTGCACTTCTTCATTTCCAGGTTGCTGGCTGCGAACATGTGTCTGTACAGCAAAGGTAGCGCAGCAGGGACTGCAGGTCGTCCCAAAAGGCAAGACTTGCCACTCATAGACGTCGGGCGGATCCTCCTTACGCATGTTCCTCCAAATAAACCTCAACAAAGGTTTGTCTTCGGGTAGGAGTCTCACCTGGTGAAACATGCCGCGTATATCACCACTAATGGCAACTGGATACTGCCGAAACCGAAGGAGAACTCCCATCAGTGAGGCACCAAGACTGGGACCAGGAAGCAGCTGCTGATTAAGGGAGATACCCAGATGCACGAAGGAGCAGTTAAAAACCAGCCGGTCTTTGCCATTGTGGTGTACAAGGTGGTGTGGTATGAACCATGACTCCTCATTGGGCTGCAGATTCTCTGGTGGTACCTTAACAACATACCCTGAATCAAGGAGTTTCTGTATTTCAGCTTCATACACCTGAGCTTTCTTGGGGTCTTTGCTGAGATGCCTCTCAGTGTTCCTGAGGCGGGACAAGACTGACTCCTTGGTTCCTCTCAAAGGCGGGCCATCCCGTGCACGGAGGAGTGGAGTAGCGTATCGGCAGATGCCATTAACTTCTACACGTTGTGTTCTGGTCTCCAGCATATTCACTGCCGCTTGATCCTGTTTTGATCGTGTTACCAGCTTTTCACTGCGGTATGGGAGAACGTCTAGCTGCCACAGTCGTTCAACATGTTGGTAAACAGGATCTCGAATTGGAGTAAGGGAAGTGAATAAGCATTGAGATGACTGTACCTGATGTGGGAGAAGTCCATCTGGTCCCTGGAGAACCCAACCAAGCTGTGTACGTACAGCTGCCGGTCCACCAGCTGGTCCTAGTCTGATGGGTTCCTTAGCTGTGATCAGGTTTGGGTAGTCAGACCCAATTAGGAGAAGGGGCTGCACCTTATCAAAGGATGGAAGATTAATTCCTCTGAGATGGTAATAGCATCGCTGAAGCCTCTTAATGGGATAACTTTGCTCAGTTAACGTGAGGAGAGGAGCAGTAAACACATTTGTGAGGCTGTACTTTCCATTTGGACTTGACTGTGTGGAGAGCAGCAGATCAACTGACTGTCCCTTCAAATCTGTGACATCATGTCGGATGGTGCGAAGAGCCATAATCTCTTCCCTGCCCGCAAGTCCTAACTGTTGAACGGCTGCTGGAAGAACAATACTCCGTTGGGCCCCATCATCCAAGATAGCATATGTTGATACAGACCTCTTGCCTTTCCACAGCAGTACTGGGACGACTTTTAGGTAAACACGTCCTGTGGAGCTGGGGGAAGTCAGATATGCTCGATCTGCAGACATCGTAAGTAACACAAGGTTAGGACCCTCCTTGGCGATGGAATGCAGGACACTGAGGTGTATATTGCCACATTCTCTACAAGGTTTCTTTAGCGTGCATTCCTCACATTTATGACTTGTACGACCACATTTCCAACATCTCTTGCCATCTTTTATCCACTTGAGAATCTGTTCAGGTGAGCGCTCAGTGATTTGACTGCACTGCGACAAGTAGTGCTCTTGACTTTTACAGAACAGACACAGACGTTTCAGTTTCTTGACTAATTGCTGACCATGAGCGGGCTCTGGATGGACATAATGTACTGTACTGACCTCTTTGGGTTGGTTGCTGCCATGGTAAACTGCAGTTAGTCGAGTTTGGGCCTTCGGAATGGGTTGACGTTCTCTATGGGCTTGAACTCTCTCCGTCTGGTAGCGCTGTACCATTTTAGATGACAGACGCTGAGCCTCTGCCTTCACTTTTAACCAGTCAGCGAGGTCATGGAGGTTATACGGGTTGAGGCTGTCAGTGCTCAGTCGGCCTCGTAGCTGGAGGTGCTCAATGAAACTATCTCTGTAGTGCTTGGGTAGCTTACTGAGAAGTCTGTCAACATGCCCTGTGCACGTGAGTTCTCGTCCTTGTGGCCCCTCAAGTGACATCAACATGCCTACCAACAAGTCAACATTGAGTGCAAAACTCTGGAAAGCCTTTGCATCCCCTGCTCTGATATCAGGCGAATTCAACAAGGATGCAATTTCACTTTGTGCCAGCTGATGAGGTTGGCCATACTGTCGCTGCAATGCTGTCATAGCTGCTGCATAGGGCGCAGGATGATGTCGGCATGCTTGGGCTATTAACCTTGCTTCCTCCAGAACTAACTGTTCCATCAGCACCCTGTATTTATAATGCTCAGTAAGCTCAGTGTGAGGATTGAGGAGATTGTCCAAAGCCATCTTCAAATCAGTAAATTCTCTCTCACTATCATTCACAAGCTTCGGTAATTTTGGGACTGGTACTGGCTGGAGTGGAAGTGCTGTAGGTATTGGCTGATAAACAGGAGTTGGAGGTGGTGGCTGATACCTTGCTGGAGAGTCATACCAGGTCTGTCCTGGAATATGTGTAGGAGGCTGAGTGACATAATACCCTGGAAACGATGATGGAGGTCGATTAGGGTCTGGCATGGTGAATGACTGCTGTTGTGGTTGACTTGACACATCAGTCTGTAACTGATAGACAGGTGGCACACATGTTGCGTGGGCTGTTGTAACTAGAGGTAGCTTCACCGATGTAACAGTCCGTGGCAATGATGAGGTAAGCTGATATGAAGGACGAAAATCTGGAGTGCTAGATAACGTCTGCTGATGCAGAGTTACATGTGGTGCAGATAAATGTGAGGCACCAAAGTATGATGGAGTCGCACCATATGTGGCATTAGTCGTAGTTTGTGTCATGTGCCATGTGGCTGACCGTTGAGAAATGTCTCTAGTGACCACAGCAGCTGGGAACGACTGGCTTGCATACAGGACTGGGATAGATGGCGCCGCAGTAGCTTTCAGTCTGACCACAGGCGGTGACATAGCTCTAGCATGTTCTTCCTCTTGAAGTGAAGGTGAAACAGAACCACTGCTGAGTGACTCGCATGCGGATTGACCGTGATATTCTCTTTGGGCTACAGGTGAACCAGAATGTCTATAGGCTCTCTCAACATCTAACTGTCTAGCAAAAACACCAGATCCATTGTCAATACTGCCCATATGACATGTAGCTGGACCTGCTCCATACTGCATCAGAGATAACTCACCCATGGGAAGCTGATCCACAGTCGAGACTGGCTCGGCCTGTCCACTGAGGTTTAGCTGTGCTGTTGGGTGATACATCCTTGGCTGGTGGTATGAACTGTCGTACAGCGAATGGTCTGGTATGAGAGATTTAGGTAATGTAATGTCATAAGCTTGCAGACGTGTTGAGAGCTGACGTGCTCTGGCCTGTGGTCGAACAGGATGTGTGGTATCAGGAGAGTAATGTTGACTCTGTTGCTCCATATCACCGTAATGGGTGTAGCTATCCGGCTCGAAGGACCAAATATTGCGAACTGTAGGGTTTGAATTTAGGTAGGCGAATGCTCATCCACTACGGGGCTCCAGTAAGAAGCGTGACAGGAGACTGGGAACTGTTAAACTCTTTATATCTTGGAATGTTCACACACATTGACATCATCCAGCTGTACTGGGTTTTCCTTTAACTGTACATGGTATTGAATGTGGTTTTTCTAGAATAAACAGAATAAAAGATACATCAGTGTATGTCTAATGACTTTAAGTTTGCCTATACAAACATAAACAGCAACTCACTACTGACACGTTATTTATATGTAAACTAACGTCACATAGGATTAACAGCTGCGATCATCTACACGTGATTCACTGTATGTAACTCTCATATTATGATGTTTCCACAATGTAAAGTTCGATTGCACTAGCTGAATATTTGAATACAACAATGTAACAAACATAAATCACTTTTAACTGTGTATAAATAAATAAACTTACATTCAATCACGCACATTAACACCTGAGGTAATGGCGGAGCAAACGGCCAGTGAAAGTGAAAGGAAACACAATAGCGGAATAGCGGAAACTAACGCTACCCAGCGGCACACACAGTGAAATGTTTCATAATAAAAGTCCTTCTCCTATACTCTCATGTAGGGAATTTAGAACAGTGCTCTTTCTCTCTAATGTCCTGATCTAAATCTGCTTTGTGTATCGTAATGAACAACTATACAAATAAATCTGACTTGAATGGACCTTTTTTGACTTGTGCTTTACTGGTTAATCTGGTTTGAGTCTGTTCTGTTCTGGTGATCAATCCACAGTTTCAGCAGTTCTCTAACTGTGGCACATATAAAAACTGTCTTGAGGCAATTGAGCATATTTTTTTTAAAACGTCCCCTTATTAATTTTGGTTTAATCTGTCTAAATTATTCACTTCAAAAACTGAATCAGAGATTGCATTAACATTGTGTGATAATTGTATTTTTTTCTCATTATAATTATAATTTAGAATATATAGAGAATGTAATTATTTTATTGGCAAAATATTATATTCATACTGTAAATGTAAGTTTTCGGTAACACTTTATTTTGATAAAGTCCCTTTTGAATATTCTCTGAATATAAGTAACTTTGCAACTACATGTCAACTTATTCTACTAACCCGAACCCCAGTCTACTAATACTCTACTAATACTCTAATAATAATCTACTAATACTCTACTATTTATTGTGAATTCCTCCTGAATTCAGCAGCGGTTTTTAATTTGATGTTGTAGTGCTGCCCTCATGTGGTTTGTTTGGGGACTGCAAGCAGTTGCAATATGTACTGTACTATATATATATATATTCGTTTACACACACACACATATATATATATATATATATTAGGGGTGTAACAATATATGGTAACACTTTACTTGAAGGGGTGTGCATAAGACTGACATGACACCATAATCATGACATGGCAGATGTCATAAATATGAAGGAGGTTTTATGCATGTTTATGACAACTGTCATTAAGTGTCATTCGCTCAATTATGAAATTTTAATGCAAATATGACATTGTTTGAGATGTCTTTGTTATGACAACTTGACATAAACCAATACATCATAACCTGTCAGTGTCTTTGTCATGACAACTTGACATTACCAAGACAACATAAATTGTCATAAACATGACAGCAGATTAACTATCAAACTTAAGAAACCACTTAGCTTTATGGGTTAACATTTCATTAAACTGTCAGGTGATTGGTTTTGACATTGGCTGTCATGAGGCCATTATAACTGTCATGAATGTTTTTCTTGACCTCAACTACTGTGGTACAAATTTAATTTGTCATTAAAATGTTATAATGGCTTTATGACAGCCAATGCCAAAACCAACCACATGACAGTTTAATGAAATGTTAACCCATAAAGCTAAGTGGTTTCTTAAGTTTGATAATTAATCTGCTATGTCATGTTTATTACATATTTATGACAGGTTGTGTTGTCTTAATAAAGTCAAGTTGCCATAACAAAGACATCTCACACAATGTCATATTTGCATTCAAAATGTCATAATTGAGCGAATGACACTTAATGACATTTGTCATAAACATGCATAAAACCTCCTTCATATTCATGGCATGTGTCATGTCAGTCTTATGCACACCCCTTCAAGTAAAGTGTTACCCAATATATCGTGTCACAATATATCGCAATACAAAACTGCAACAATATGTATTGTGAATAGTTCACCCAAAATAAAAATTACTATGTGAGAAAGTTTCAGAGTTTTAGTGTCAGTACTACATTAAAATATTATATATAATGTTGAATATAATGTATAATAATGCAATAGGGGAATATCTGTGTAAAAAAAAGTGGTATACATTATTTTAAAGGACAAGTTCGGTAAAGACCCTTCTCAGTAGACTGGGTGTATAGGTGCACTCGAACACTCCTTCCTAAAACACATTAAACTTTCGTATACAAAGACGTGAAACTCACCGAGTGGTCAGGGGTGTTCACTGATATGCTCACACAAAAATTTTAGGAAGGAGAGTCTCGGCGCACTGATAGCTTTATGCTCGAGCACATGTAAGTATGTCCGCATGTCTGGTGAGTGTTTTATATACAGTAGATTGTGAGGATCTGTTTATCAGACACTCGCTCTGACAGAGGAACTGTTCATGATGTTGAGCCAGCTTCAGATCACCACATTACACACACATTATTGTTTTATTTTATTTGTATGTTGCTGTGTTTGATAATTCTGATCGGATCTGTATATGTAGTAAGGTTAAATCGGCTGGTCTCCATGTGGTCCTGTTTGGTATTGCAGCTTTATGTGTAGTTATTTACAGCCTATAAAAAAAGCTCTAAACAAATGTAACATTAATTGTTTTTCCCTCACAGTTTCGCTGTTGCACTTTACAATGCACAAATTGTGAATTATGAAAAAGAAAAAATATTTATTTTAACTACCTTTAAAAAAGCTTGCAGAGAGTAGCCTACAGTTTTGTAAGAATCATTCTCAAACTTAATCTTGAACTTGGTACAGCAATTATATTTATTTAAAATATGTTTCAAGTAGGGGTGTAACGATTCGTTTTAACAACGATTCGATTCGATTCGCGATTCATGGTTGTCGATACGATTCAAGGACGATATTGGTTCATTTAGAACGATACGATCCGAAACGATTCATTGACTTGAAATCGATTCAGTGACTTTTTAGCCAAAAATTCTTGTAAGGTAATCAGGTATCAATTAATTATGGATAGCCTATAAACAAACAAGTAAAACACAAATTAATGTCAAATGCATTCACATTTTATTTTAATAGGACTGAACGATTATGATAAAAATTATAATTGTTGATTATTCCCTTGAAATTGTAATTGTGATTATTAATTACGATTATCACAACATTGAATGATGTTTTGAATAGTTTGGCTATGGGACCCACATTTCCCCATGGTCATCAAGCCGCGACCCACCTTTTTAGGAATTTTATAGGCTTATTATAATACATTTGTTTACACAAAAATTGTTGACACACAAGTTCTGTCCCCCTTTACTTAAAGGAGCATTGCGTAGGTTCTGAAATTTCTAACGGTTACTGACACCAGTGGCCGTTAGAGGAACTGCAGCCAGTCTCATGCTCGTTCTCGGTGCGCACACGCGTCGCTCATATGAGCACGACCACATCAACCAGGGTTGCCGCAGCAACCACTGACGGCTCATCGAGATTCACCAGCATAATTGAGGTAAGAAAACACCATTTGAAAACACTACCGATTGCCGCTGCTTACTAATAACGGCTGCCGTGCGGTACGGATGTAAGCCCAAGTAGACAAGAACGCGCATGACGTCACATTTTGTGAATTTTCGCGCCGATTCGGGCCCGACTCCTCCACACACAATTGAGCCTACAGGCTGATAGAGGCAACCGTGGTGGACAGTCAAGGTGTCATTCTTTTTATTACATCATGGTTGGCTCATACATTTACAAATGAAAACTCTATCTTAAAGATTTTTTTAAGTAAAAACCTCCACATAGCTCCTTTAACAAAAAAATAAAAAATAAGAATATGACAAATACTGATAAACAGTAGGCACTGCGAGGTTAAGCTATTAAATAGCAGTCCCAAACTAGTTTGTGTTAATACAATCTTGGTATAAGCCACCACAGTCATATAGAAATATACAAAATAACCAGTAAGTGGAATTTTGTTATGGAAACAAACAACAATTAGGCTACCATGGTGATACACAATACTTAGAAGAACTGGTAAAGAAACATGGAAACTGCTCCTGAATCTGATAAATAGCAACACACATGACGTACCAATAACGTAATTTATTGGTATTTTACTTTTATTTCTTAACTTACTAATTTACGACGTTGCATTCTCGTATGACTTTAGTGAAGTGATACAGCGCGCGCCGGCACATTTGCGCGTGCGATTGAAGAGTGCGCGCTCCTGCAGTACAGCGGCTGAGAGGACAGGAAAATCTGTTTTTCTGAGGTGAGAGACTTTGCGCCACTTGACTGTTGTCTTTGCGCTGCTGCTGGCGCGTCACGCATGGCGACGACGACAAAGATAGGCAGACTGAATCGAGTCACGTTTAACGCTTTTATCATTAAAAGTGCAAAGAAAAAAACATCCATATAAAGTCTGACGTGCTTAAATCCAATGCGCTATTTCCTAGTATCGATACAATCGATTCATTACCTTTTAAAACGATATTAGATCGACATATGTCGTCCGGAAGGCCAACTTGCCAAGCACAGATCGATCCAGTTGGATCGTAGGAATATAAATCGATACATCGATGTAGTTGATGAATCGTTACACCCCTAGTTTCAAGTCTTTAAAATATGTTTTAAGTCTTTTGTTTTCCTTCTGTAAAATAAATAAATAAATAAATAATAATAATAATAATCTTAAACTGTTTAACATTTAATCATACTGATAATGATGATTGCTAAAATTGTTGGATGTGGCTGAGCTGAAACACAGATAAGTTTGGCAGTGAAGCTCGCTGTGTCAGAATGCCAGTGTTATGGTGGTGCAAGGATGAACCCAATTGCAGACGGTTTGCAGGAAACAAGGTTTATTCTTTACAAATAACAGGGAAAACAAAACCCACGAGGGGGCAAAACAAGACAGGATTGACTAACAAGACTAGACTAAGACTGACAGAAAACTGAACAATAAACTAACAGCTAAGACAGGATCAAACACTTCACAAGACTACTCAACAGGTTACTCACGAATGAATCTTCACATAAAGATTGGCAATGAACCGGCACAGGACAGAAAACATGAGGGGATTAAATAGGGAGAAACTAATGAGGGAAACAGGTGACGGCGATGATACAATAATGATAACAAGATGAGATAACAAGGGGGCGGGGTTACATGATGAGACAACGCAAGCACACAGCCAAACAAATGGCCATGTGCTTACACACAAAACATGGTCATGATCCTGCCTCAAGACCAGGGAAAATCAGAGACAAGGCAGAATCATGACAGAACCCCTCCCTTAAGGAGCGGCTTCCAGACGCTCCCTAAGGGAACACGAAACACGTGACATGACGGACTGAGACATGGACACAAACCAACAAAACATGACAAAAACCAACAACGGCAAACATGAATAAACAATAGCAGGGTTGGGGTGAAAAATCAAAAACAACAGACAAGGCAGAGGAGGTGGAGACAACACAGAGTTCATGGAGGAATGTCCAGGGTGGGTGGGACTGTGGTCTTGGGTGGACAGGACGATGGCTGAGGACGAGGGGTCCGGGCAGACTTGGATGGGGAAACACGAGGAACAGCCTTAGGGGAAACAGACCGGGGTGAAGTGGTGACAGGGGTGTCCGGGGAAACAAACAGAGGTCGGGTGACAGCTGGTACGGGGCTGGACACATTAGCTGGGACAGGGCTGGACACAGACATCCTCCAGTCTGCTGGGACAGGGCTGGACACATTAGTTGGGACAGGACTGGACACAGACATCCTCCAGTCTGCTGGGACAGGGCTGGACACATTAGTTGGGACAGGGCTGGACACAGACATCCTCCAGTCTGCTGGGACAGGGCTGGACACATCTGCTGGGACAGGGCTGGACACATCTGCTGGGACAGGGCTGGACACATCTGCTGGGACAGGGCTGGACACATCTGCTGGGACAGGACACATCTGCTGGGACAGGACTGGACACATTAGCAGGAACAGTGCAAGCGGTGGCTGACTTAGAAACAGCGCTCTGGGTGGCTGGCCTCAGATCAACACTGGCTGCAGCTGACTCAGGAACCGGATCTCTTGCAGCTGTGGATTCCGGACTAGAGGACTTGACAGGACAGACAGGGACATCAAGGATCTTGACAAGAGCGGTAAGATAGTCAGATATGGCTCGAGCAGCTAAGACGACAGGCATCGTCTTAGGGGCAGAAACAGCTTGAAGAATCTCTTTAGCTGCTAAGTCGGCCGCAACTCTCTCAGCAGATCCGGGGATAGCACCTGCAGCAGCGGGCTCCGGGACGGGCTCTGGAACAGCGCTTGCAGCAGCGGGCTCTGGAACAGCGCTTGCAGCAGCGGGCTCTGGAACAGCGCTTGCAGCAGCGGGCTCTGGAACAGCGCTTGCAGCAGCGGGCTCTGGAACAGCGCTTGCAGCAGCGGGCTCTGGAACAGCGCTTGCAGCAGCGGGCTCTGGAACAGCGCTTGCAGTAGCGGGCTCTGGAACAGCGCTTGGAACAGCGCTTGCAGTAGCGGGCTCTGGAACAGCGCTTGCAGTAGCGGGCTCTGGAACAGCGCTTGCAGTAGCGGGCTCTGGAACAGCGCTTGCAGTAGCGGGCTCTGGAACAGCGCTTGCAGTAGCGGGCTCTGGAACAGCGCTTGGGACAGCGCTTGCAGTAGCGGGCTCTGGAACAGCGCTTGCAGTAGCGGGCTCTGGAACAGCGCTTGCAGTAGCGGGCTCTGGAACAGCGCTTGGGACAGCGCTTGCAGTAGCGGGCTCTGGAACAGCGCTTGCAGTAGCGGGCTCTGGAACAGCGCTTGCAGTAGCGGGCTCTGGAACAGCGCTTGCAGTAGCGGGCTCTGGAACAGCGCTTGGGACAGCGCTTGCAGTAGCGGGCTCTGGAACAGTGCTTGCAGTAGCGGGCTCTGGAACAGCGCTTGCAGTAGCGGGCTCTGGAACAGCGCTTGGGACAGCGCTTGCAGTAGCGGGCTCTGGAACAGCGCTTGCAGTAGCGGGCTCTGGAACAGGAAGAGATGAAGAACGGAAAGCTCCTTTCCTCCTCCTCTTTCTCCTAGGACGGGGTGCAGAATCCATAGCCGGACTAGCGACCAGTTGGAGATGCTCAGCAGGGACCATAACTGGAGCTGGAAGGGCGGGCTCCGGCAGCGTTGACTCCGTCGAGGATGATTCCGAAGGAGAATCCCATGAAACCCGTCTCCCTCGCTTGCCACGGAGCTCAGTGGGTGTGGATGAAACCTCGGGAGAAGAAACGGAGAGAGCCTGATCCCCTTGAGTGACGACAGCAAGGACTCGACCCTCTGGGACCACAGGAAGCATGGCAGAAGAAAACCTCGTGGGACCCTTAGGCTCTCTCTGAGACAAGCAATCCACCATTGCTCGAAATGGGCGATGAGTACTGTAAGCTCCTCTCGTTCAGACAGAGGAGGAGGATAGTTGAGACCAGCGATGAAATAGCGAGAAACCAGGATCTCAGGCAGGAAGAATCTCTTCTCTTCAACAACTTGGGCATACCTCTTCAGGGACAACTCACCCTGGGGAGGGAATGGAAGTTTTCCATTTCCACTTTCAGCAATGGCCAACTGCCACCATAGTTCTTGATCAGTCAGCTGTGGTTTAGCGGGAGAAGACATACAGTCTGCTGGGTTCTTCATAGGCCGGTTCATTCTGTTATGGTGGTGCAAGGATGAACCCAATTGCAGACGGTTTGCAGGAAACAAGGTTTATTCTTTACAAATAACAGGGAAAACAAAACCCACGAGGGGGCAAAACAAGACAGGATTGACTAACAAGACTAGACTAAGACTGACAGAAAACTGAACAATAAACTAACAGCTAAGACAGGATCAAACACTTCACAAGACTACTCAACAGGTTACTCACGAATGAATCTTCACATAAAGATTGGCAATGAACCGGCACAGGACAGAAAACATGAGGGGATTAAATAGGGAGAAACTAATGAGGGAAACAGGTGACGGCGATGATACAATAATGATAACAAGATGAGATAACAAGGGAGCGGGGTTACATGATGAGACAACGCAAGCACACAGCCAAACAAATGGCCATGTACTTACACACAAAACATGGGCCTGTCATGATCCTGCCTCAAGACCAGGGAAAATCAGAGACAAGAAGGCAGAATCATGACAGCCAGTGTGTAGTAGGCTATAAGATGAAACTCATTGCAACGCAGGGGGATTTCCCGTTTTTCGAGCGATGTTACTGTTTTGTAGACGTTGTCATATTAATTGTAATTATTTTTTCTTTCGGTGTTGCCTTGTCGCTGTTCATTGTTGAATGAGGATCGCTGGAGTGAAACTGAATGTGGACGCAGAAACCGCGTTTCGTTTTGAGATTTTTGTACCTCATCGCGTCCCGTAATGTGGTTTCACTTTCTCTATAACGGATCAGCGCGGTGTAGAATCGCTTTTTCAGGATTCGTCTAATAGGCTTTATGCCGAGCGTCACGTGACCAAACCGGAAAACGGGTCTCCTAACTTCCGGTTTGCTTCTGTTTTGCTGTTTTGGTACTGATTGAGAATCGGCAACAGCTATTGACTTGACCTAACTAACCCAGTTAGCCCTTTTACTGTTGGCGTTTTATTTGATTTTAACATCTGAATGTTAGTGACAAGAAGAAAATGTCAAAGCCAGTAAAGTACCAGAAGCGGGATAATCCCAACAGTGATTTCTGCTGCGTGCCTCAATGCGCGATGTCAGGGAAGTTAAACTCCACCGTGAGTTTCCACCACTTCCCAAAGGAAGAAACCATAAGAAAAATATGGATACGTAATGTGAGACGTGATAATTTGGTAATTAAGAGAACCACCACAGTCTGTAGTAGACATTTCGTCTCCACGGATGTCATTCAAGGTGGACGACGACGCTTGAAAGAGGGGGCTGTGCCCGTGTTGTTCGCCTGGAACGACTACTCTCTGCCGGCAGCCAGACCAAGTGTCTGGGATAGAACACAACGACTAGAGGATGAATCAACTGAAGAGGAAGAGATGGATGTTCAACTGTTGCTTCAGTGCCATGATTACGATGCAAAACCAGAACCGTCAGCTTTGGATATAGCATGTGAGAAAATAGAGGCCCAGTAGCAGGCGATGGAGGAGATGCAAAAGAGAATGGCTGAGGTTACACTGAAGCAGTCGTTTGGCCTGGAGAGGTTTTTAGCATCGGACTGTTGGCGCTGCCATCTCTATTAGAGCTAGGTAACCGGTAGGCTACATGACGAAGGATAGAAGAACGACTCAGACATTATCTGGCGTTTTAGCCTGCACACCCACACAAGCGAGCTGCGGCCATTTTATTAATGATTGCACACCTGTGTATGTTACTCCACCCACTTCATGATCACAGTCAATTAGAAAACATATACAAATCACATAGATCAACACCCCCACTTGTTCTCAAATTGACAGAATATAACACAATGCGTCACATAGATGCATCATTAATTCACACTCCAAATAAAAAACACATAAATTTATCCATTTTAGCTTTAGACAGATTTTGTTAAAATATCTGCCACCATATCAACTGTAGGACAATAATGAAGAATTATTTTGCCATCATTCAGTACAGATCGAACAAAATGATACCTTATGTCAATGTGTTTACACCTTTGTCGACACACCGGGTTCTTTGAAAGTGCAATAGCACCCTGATTGTCCTCAAAAATAGTCACTGGTGCATATTCAAGCACATTATCCATTCCATTGATTAGATTGGTCAGATACAAGCTTTCTTGTGCAGTAGCTGATAAAGCCATATATTCGGCTTCACATGTGGATAATGCAACAGTTTGTTGTTTCTTAGACTTCCAAGAAACAACAGGCCCATTCTTAGACAAAGTAAAACAGTAGCCAGTAATACTATGCCGGTCATTCAAGTCTGCTGCCCAGTCTGCATCGCTATAAGCCACAAGTTTCAGATTTACATCACTTTTCTTATAACATAATTCCAAGTCTGCTGTACCTTTCAAATACCTCAACACATGTTTAGCAGCCACCCAATGTTGTTCTTTTGGTGCCCTTAGATATTGTGACAGCTTACTAACAATGAAGCTCAAATCTGAGCGAGTACTTGTCATCATATAGATTAGACTGCCAATCACTTCTCGATACCTTTTTGGGTCAACAGGTTCACCATCATTGTCAAATTTTACTTTGATTTCACATGGGGTTGATCTTGGTTTGCAGTGAGTCATATCAAATCTCTCCAAAATTTTTAGAATGTATCTTTCCTGATTCATTTTTACTTTACCATGTTCTTGCGTAAAGTCAATGCCTAAGAAATGTCGAAGTTTTCCCAGATCTTTAACTTTGAATTTAATTCCCAACATTTCCTTCACATCTCTGAGTATTTGATCATTACTCGCTGCAATAATAAGATCATCAACCCAAATAATCAGAATAATTCTGGCTTCGTCAATTTGTTTACTGTAAACACAATGATCTGATGTGTTTTGAACAAAATAATTTTCAATTAGGAAATCGTTCAACATCTTGTTCCAATTTCGTCCAGATTGTTTCAGACCATACAGTGATTTATTGAGCTTACATACCAATTCTTCTCCTAATTTTGACTCGACTTCAAATCCTTCAGGTTGCTTCATATAAATTTCACAATCTATAGGAGCATGCAAATAAGCAGTTTTAACATCCATCTGATGCAATTCTAAATTATATTGTGCTGCAAGCTGACACAAAACACGTGACCTACTGGGTCTATATCGGCAGTAGGCGAAAAGGTCTCATTATAATCAATACCTGCCACTTGACTATAACCCTTTGCCACATACCTGGCTTTATATAATTCCCCATCAGGATTTTCCTTTATGGCATAGACCCATCTTCCCCCTACTGCCTGTTTACCTTCTGGTAGTGTTGTTAATGTGAAAGTATTATTCTCTTTTAGAGAGTTCATCTCATCCTCCATAGCTTCAACCCACTGCTCTGATTTTGAAGAGCCTAAGGCTTCCTTCAGTGTCTGGGGAACATCACATGCAACACGATAGCAATAATCAATAGTCAATGGCTGATCTGCATCATCTTTGACCTCATAATCATAGTCTGCAAAGTACTGGGGGGGTCTTCTTTCTCTTTTTGGATATCTAGTACCTAGATCTTTCTCTTTTTCACCCTTCGTACTGACTTCATCCTCAACTTTCATTTCTTGTGGATTTACTTTAGTCTTATTTAGTTTTGGTACTAGGACTTCAACCTCCTTCCTATAGTCCAAACATTCATCCACATCCTCCACTGTCTGAGTATCCCTTTCATTTGTACTTTTTGTGACAAACTTCACCAGTCTACTCTTGAGTACTCTCCCTGTGTCTGGATAGAAAACAAGATAAGCAGGGCTATTTTTGTCATAACCAACAAATATACCCTTTTCACATCGCGCATCCAACTTTTTCTTGTCATACTTGTATGCATAACACTCTAACCCAAAGACTCTCATTTTGGATAAGTCAGGCTTTTTTCCAGTTATCAGATAGTATGGAGTTTGTCCCAGACGGCTATTATAACATCGGTTTCTAATTATAGCCGCAGTCTGTACCGCATATGTCCACAACTCCTTTGGTAAATTACTCTCAATTAGCATACATCTTGCCATTTCAAACAAAGTCCTCCAAGCTCTTTCAGCTGTCCCATTTTGATGGGGTGAATAAGGAGCTGAGGTTTCATGTCTTATAGCATTTTTGCTGAGCAATGACTGGAATACAGAAGATGTAAACTCTGTTCCATTATCTGACCTTATACATTTAATTTTCCCATAAGGGGCAACATCAGCAATGAATTTCTCAGTGGCTATGGCAGTGTCACTCTTGCTCTTCAAAAAATAGGTAAACACAGCTCCTGAATAGTCATCTGTGAATGCTAAGGCAAATCTGAAACCATTTTTTCCTGCTGGTTCTATAGGACCAGCCAGATCTGTATGAACAAGTGCAAACACATCTTCTGCTTTCTCATCTAGATCTCTATTTCTGTTCTGAGCAAATTTGCCTTTTACACACACTTCACATTTCAAATTTGATCTGTCTATTTTACCTCTAATTTTCATCCCATCTGTAACATTCTCCAACTTTAACACATCATCATAATTACAATGACCCAGTATTTCATGCCACGTCTGAATATCATAGCACACGTTACACTCATCAATCTCATTAGCTACAGTGCTCAAGTAAAACAATCTGTCATACATATAAATATCAAAAGTTGTACCATTTTTGTGAATGAGTCGGTTCTGTCCTTCTTTGAAGATTACTGTTGCTCCGTGTGAAATCGCCGCTTTGACGGAAAAGATATCTTGAGAAAATGACGGCACGTAAAGTGCCTCAGTCAACATCATGTCCACAATGCGACCATTGTTATTTCTCAAACGTAGTTTTGCGGTACCTTTCTTCAACGCGATACCACTGGCCCGTTCTCCATCAGCCAGCTCCAGAATGTGACTTTGAGGCTTGAAACTTGAGTCGAAATCCACGAACTTCTCAATGTCCGTAACGATGTGTTTAGTAGCTCCAGAATCCACCATGAGACCTTTCATTTCCACTCCAGCAATCGGGACTTTATTCACCTGTTCCACCATAAACGCAAATGTATGATCCTCCTCTTCATCCATCATTTGCTTCACTTTATCCCGCTTTCTTCGACGACAGTGCACGTCTTTATGTGAGGTGCTTTTACAGAAACTACACCATCTCCGTTCCCCGCGCTCCTCAGCAACCACCGTGCACTCCGCGGCTTTGTGACCTTTCTGTCCACAATTGTAACAGGTGAGTCTCATACTCCAATTGTCTCTTCCTTTAATTTTCATTACGCTGTCCTCTACCGAACCAGCAATGCCAAACTTCTCTGTGCTTTCATAACTTCTCAGTTTTGCTTTAAAGTCGGCAAATGTTAGTTTTTCATCACTCTGCGTAATGAAAATAGAGAATGGTTTGAAAGTATCGGGTAAACCCTTCAGAATCATGGCAGTCAATAAATCATCGCTCAAAGTCTCTCCCGCATTCCGCAATGCTGTAATTGCGGTCTCCGCACGAATAATATAATCCGTAACGGTTTCATTTACACCTTTCTGAAGAGATGTCAACTCCGTATACAAACTTATCACACGTGGTTTCCCCTTACCAGCGTAGTGATTTCTCAAGATCTGTAACGCCTTTCTTCCATCATCGGCAGCCTCTCTCATCACAAGCGACATACTCTTGTCGTCTAACAATTGGATCAGAACTGCATATGCATCTTCATTTTTACTGTCGTCTTCCACCTCCGCTTCCTCATCGTGCATGGCAGAGGCTTCACCCAATATGGTGGATTTCAAACCCAGAAGACACAAATGTGCCAGGAACTTCGTTTCCCACAGTTCGTAATTCTTTTCCTCTCCGTCGAAACATAAACGATTCCATCGGTTCCCAAACTCTTTACTGGGCCCATAACCTGTTGGCGCTGCCATCTCTATTAGAGCTAGGTAACCGGTAGGCTACATGACGAAGGATAGAAGAACGACTCAGACATTATCTGGCGTTTTAGCCTGCACACCCACACAAGCGAGCTGCGGCCATTTTATTAATGATTGCACACCTGTGTATGTTACTCCACCCACTTCATGATCACAGTCAATTAGAAAACATATACAAATCACATAGATCAACATGTGATCTCTTCAGAACATCTCTTCAGAAAGGTGTAAATGAAACCGAATGACATCAGATTCTATACCAGGTATGTATCATGTCATATGATACTTAGCTTGCATACCTCTGTGGTTATTATGACTTTCTTGCAGACCTAGATTGTGTTAAAATCGATTCATATGAATCACAGTAGTGTGCAGAATATTCAGATCCTTTAATTCAGTAAAAGCACTAATACCACACTGTGAAAATACTACACTACCTGCATCCAAAACCTTAATTATGTAATAGTATGTTAGTATTATCAGAAAAATCTACTTAAAAGTATGAAAAGTAAAAGTACTCATAGTGCGGTAAAATGATGGATTAATATTACTGCTGCATTAATGTGTATGTTTCATTTTTTTTTTTACACATTTTAACACTTCTGTAGATGTTTAAGGTTGAGATTATTTTAACTTCTTTATATACTGTTGGCTAGTTTAATCTACAAGATCATCATAGCCTGTTTGTAGCATCTCTGTCCTGTGAGAACCACATATCTCTGCTTTGTGATGATGCATTTTGCAAACATCAATAATGGGTAATGCTTTGATTTAAAGCTAATAATAATTTTCTTTCACTTTTAGATTTGCCAGCTACCGCCACCTACAAGCATTTTGGAGACAGATTGAACCTGCAACAAGGAGAATAGTGTGTGTTGGTACACAGTCATCCACTTCCAGCACAACAGCAGCTCTTGACAATGCCACTGATCCACCTCGTCGACCGGTAGGCATAGTTCATACTTAAAGGTTGTATCAGTGATTTCAGGCCCAAACATAAATTATCATATTCATCTGATCTTTCCTAACGATCTCCTATCTGCCCGCCTCATAAGCAAGCCGTCAAAAAAATGCGTCTCTGTAGGCAGCCTAGGCTCTGAGATCTGCACACAAAAACAGTTGGTATCAACATCACTCAAAACCAAAATTAAATAGTGTTCCAACCAATCACCGACAGGGGTGGGTGTTGTGAGGTTTTTGCGTGCAGCCGTGCACGAGCGCAAAACCTCACAACACCCACCCCCTGTCAGTGATTGGTTGGAACACTATTTATTGATTGGTTAGACTTTACACTTTACAAACATTTATGATGACCTTGCAATGATTATCGCTTTTACTAACGATAACGATGGTGCTCCCCACCAGAGCCGATGCCTTCCGATGATTGATGAACTGTTCCTGTTCTTGGTCTACCTTTCACTGGGACTGAAGGAGAAAGATCTGGGTGATCGTTTCGGTATTCACCAGTCCACCGTCAGCAGGATAATCAAAACCTGGGTAAATTTTTTGTACACCTTATTGGGTGCTGTTGGGATATGGATGTCTCCTGAGACAACTAGAGCCACGATGCCAAGTGTATTCGGCAAATACTCTGACACCCAAGTCCTTATTGACTGTACAGAGATGAGATGTCAGATGCCTTCATCTTTACTCTTACAGAGGGAGATGTTTTCACAGTATAAATCCCACACTACCCTGAAAGGAATGATTGGCGTGTCACCACATGGTGCTGTTACTTTTATTTCCTCACTGTATTCCGGCTCTATCAGTGACAAAGAATTGTTCAGGCAATCTGGCATTATCCCTCTTTTGGATAAAGATATGGCTGTAATGGTGGATAAGGGATTCAGAATTGACGACCTAGTGCCTTGCAAAGTTTACAGACCACCTTTTCTGAGTAAAAAGTCACAGCTCTCTCATGGCGAAGTGCTGGTCACTCAGGACATTGCACGGTTAAGGATACATGTGGAGAGGACAATTAGGCACATCAAAGAGAACAAACTGTTTGACACTCTTATCCCGCTGTCCATTTGTGGCAGTATCAACCAGCTTTTTGCAGTAGCCTGCCTCCTAGCAAACTATCAAAACAAGCCACTGGTCAAAGCTTGGGCCAAATAACTGTGTTAACCTCACTGAGCCAGTCTGTCTGGATATACTAATACACTGAATGGTCAATTCTGTTCCATTTGTCTCTCTTTATAAACGATAACACTAGCCTACATAGTTTCAACGAACTGGATTCTCTGATGTAGATTTGACATGTATTCCATGATACATGTTTATGTTTGACTTTGAGTGATTTAAAGTGCCAACTGTTCATTAATTGTCCCCCTCGCTATCTCTTGTAGTAAAATGTATGAAATCAAACCATGCATACAGTAAAATATTGTATATGAAATCTGAAAACATCTTTTATACAGTTACCATGAGACATTTGTATATGGAAGTGATTTATTTTTGTAACAAATAAATCAGAAAAAAACTTTCTTCATTCCTTTGTGTTTATTGCAAAATACGCTGTATTTATATAACCTATTTATATAACAATTATGGTGTAACTTTGATGCAACTAACTATTGCTTCTGGCGAAAAAGAGTTTGGCTGACCTAAAGAACATCCTTCCAACAGTGATGCATGAAACATTTAAATTGCCTGTAAGAGCCCCTCAAAAATGGCTATGGTTTCATTTCTAGATTTAAATGACAAATGTGAACTGTGAAAAAAAAGTCATCTTGCTTGAAAAATCTGAAGCCTCCACCTGAATTATCCTGCATCGATCAGTAAGATCTTTTGGACACAGACAAGTACTTCTGCATGTACACTGTAAAGTAAAACTGGTCCACCCTCTCTCTGATGACTGCTTTTACCTCCGGGTCAAACTGGATACGCTGCACCAGCATGTCTTCCTGAGCACAAACCACAAAATCACACCATTGCAGGCCAGTGATCAACAGTTGACCCTGCACCTGCCAGTAGTAAGAGTGGCTTTTACGAAGAGCCAAAGTGCCATCCTGCATTTTAAGGTATTTACAGTCCACATAGTTCTTCACATTAGGGCACTTTATCTCAACCAGTCCAAACGGTGGCTGTGCGAATGGATAAAAAATCAAGCCATCTGGCGAGGCACCAAGCCAAGGGGCATCAGGGTGGATGACGAGGCCACAGGGTGTGTAGTTGACATTTTTTATCTGACAGTACTCCCTTGCCACCTCAAACTCCATGTCTGCACCTCTTCTCATTTCTGCAGTCTGCCTTGTTCCTTTGAGGACTCTTTCTGCAAGAGACTCTGCAGAGCTCTCTCCCCTCACAAAACACACCTCTCTAAAACGTGAGGAGGTGATCCTAGGCCTGCGGAGCTGATGCCACTCCTGGTCTGCTGCCTGCTCTCTTGTCGCTGCCTCAATCTTATAGGCCATGTCCAGTGTAACATTCAAGCTTTTAAGGTGGAAGTGCTCCTCCTCAGTGCACACATGCACACAGTCTGTCGGGGCAAGCCTGTACTCCCCAATAGGCAGCGGTGGGTAAGGTGGAGGATCCTGGTGCATCTTGACTGACTTTGTGGCCAATACAGGCTGCTGGTACGAGAGCACACTGCCCCTTTGTGCTAAGCCAAAAGCTGTCTCAACAAGGGTCTTCTCGTCACTGGTGCCCATAGTTTCTGCTAGAGGTTTCTCTCTAATGCTAAAGTCTTTGTACATGTCTTCCATCAGTAGTAAAGACATGTCTAGTGGGTCCCCAACCAAGCCCTTGTAGAGTGTACTCCTGTGAAAGAATGTAATAGTGTAATGTAAAGAATGTAATAGTGTTAGTAATCTTAGTTTTTAATAGTGTAATTAGTGTTAGTAATATTTGCAGGTTACTGACACCTATGGAATCTTTCTTTTTATTTGTGTGTGTGTGTGTGTGTGTGTGTGTACACATTAGTCTGTGTGTGTATACTGTATGTATGTATATGTGTACATAAGTGTGTGTGTGTGCATCATACAGTCTACATATGTATACACACACACACACTTGTGTATAGGTGTACATAAGTGTGTGTGTGTGTGTATACATATGTAGACTGTATGATGCAGTAATTGCAATAGCATCTCACTACTGTACTTCACCTGACTCCTCCTTCTGTGAGCCGGTTGAGTCTTGGTTTGCTGATGACCGTTTTGTCTATTGGCCCAGGTTTCACTCCCTGACAAAAAAAAGGACAAACAACATACAATCTTAACAATAGGAGACAATAAAATTGAAAGGACCCCCCCCCCCCCCCCCCCCCCCACACACACACACACACACACACAAATTAATACATATGTATACTTAAATATCACTAATGCCAGGAGTATTATTATTAATAATAACAATAATAATGTTTTTTTTCTATAGCGCCTTTCTGAGGACTCAAGGTCACTTTACAATACCAGTAATTACAAATACACATAACATAGAAATGATATATAAAATGTGAAGGAGAACATAGTAGAAGAGGGACAGTGTTAGGCCTAGGAATTGTGTCTAAACACTTACTGCGGTTCTGGGCTTGTGCCATCGCTGCTCTGTTTCAGTGCAGGTGTGGACAGGTGGCACAACCTGCACATTCAACTGTGAATAGTGTGCCGTTTGAAACAGCAAAGCAACTATGTGATTACACATTGCAGTGCCAGCTACACATGAGCACCTATACGATGTGAGGATGACAGGGTCCGAATCCCGAAGCACTATCTGTACAAAAGTATATGGAGAATTTTTTTTACAAACATTGACACAGATTTGAGAGTGTGGTTGAGCTTTAATGTATCATATTTGAGCAGTGGTTCAAACAGATCCCACTGATTTGAGTAACAGTCTAGTTAGGTTGCTGGGGCAAGTTTGCCAATGACATTAATACAACAAACACAATAACAGAATTTGTTCATGCTGTAATAGAGAGATTTGTATACGTCGTATTATGAATAACATGGAAAGATGGCACTCAAGAATCAAGGATGTCCAATCAGAGTTACCCCAGTAACCTCACTATACACATTTTAACAAGTAGACAAAAAACAACATTGAACTTGGAACAACTGTGCATGTATTTACCAAGCGTCTCAAGACTAAAGCAGCTCCTGCAAGTCTGTCCATGGTGATTAGACAGTCAAAGGGACCCGCTCATGATCACTGATTAATCTACTCTTACTTACTCCTACCCTGAGAGGCTTGATAAATACTGTCCCTGAACTGGAACAGATTGAGATCCCGAACAGAACACCCAACCCATCCCTAACGTTACTCTCAGACTGTGTGGCTTCTCGTTTTTCTTCATAGATCTGTGACTAGCTGCCCTGATACTGACAGCACCAGTCAGTCTGTCTTTGTTTGATACTGGTGATACCTAAGTGAAAACGTGATTATGTAGGTACATACATTTTGTTCTATCAAAATTGTTTTCTATCAGCTCAGCTCAGATTAGGAAAAATGGCGCCGGCGTGGCTGGTTCGCCGTTCTGCTCTCCTGGCTGTTGCAAGTTTTATATTGTTTTTATTAAATATCATCAGGACCACTGACTCTCTGCGGACTTATGATCGTACAGAGCTCTTAAATATCAAAGTTTTGGTGGATTCGTGTGCTGAATATAACAACAAGGGATCTTCAAAGTCGTGCCCCTTTTACCTGGCTGACATACCAGAGCACCTGCTCCACCTGAAGGCTTTGCTTCCTAGGAAACGCCGGCGCAGAGGAGTGCGCAGCGGTAAGCTAGTCAGGCTGAAATCCTGGCTAGCACTTTTTCCAAATTTGGCGTGGTCCCACGCAAGTATCCCTCAAGAGTACGAGGCGTGTTTTTATCGCCTGATATCTCGGCGCATCTTCGCTCCTGCTGGCAGCTATCTGGTCCCTGTTGTCGGTAAACTGGATGAGTGTCTTGCTGTGCGCCATTGCCGATCTCGGCTACGTGGAGTGAACCCAGGCCATCTCCAGCCGCTGAGCCGGGTAGTTTCGGCAGCTAACCGCGTCCAGGCTTCAACTAGGTGTGCGCTTGTGAATGCAAGATCGGTGATGAATAAGTCGTTTATTCTGAAGGACTTCTTCAATACGCATTCATTGGATTTATTTTTTATTACGGAAACATGGATTAATATGGGTGAGTCCACTGCTTTTTCGGAACTGTTACCTCCCGACTGTACTTTTATAAACACACCACGTACGACTGGACGTGGAGGAGGAATTGCCACAAAATTAAAGAGTCGCTTACATTGTAAGCCATTGTCGATGGCTTTTACTTCATTTGAGCTAAGTTGTTTTGAACTGGGTGCGCGAAATCCTGTTCTGTGCGCGGTGATATATCGGCCGCCAAAGCATAATCAGGACTTCATTAAGGATTTTTCTGATTTTATTGCTGTTATTAGGACAAATTATGATAAGATTCTAATTGTTGGTGATTTTAATGTTCACGTATGTTGCCCTTCAAAAGCTATGGCGAAAGAGTTTTTAGATTTGATTGATGGTTTTAATTTAATTCAACATGTTACAGGATCCACACAAATACATGGGCATTTATTGGATCTTGTATTGTCCTATGGGTTGCCTATTGATAATGTATTAGTGTCTGATGCTATTTTTTCGGATCATTGTCCTGTCATGTTTGATTTTGTTTTTAACGTTTTAGTAAAACCACCCGCTCCTGTGCGTCATGGCCGCATTTTTAAGCCCGACACCTCCTTGTGTTTTTCTTCCTTCTTTGCTGCTCATGTTCAAGCAAACAGTAGCTCCGCTGCCTCTGATACTGAGCAATTAACAACTGTTTTTCTGTCAACCTGTTCTGAGGTACTGGACACTGTAGCTCCAATAAGAGCAATTCGCCCTAGACCAAAGCCTGAGCCATGGCACTGTGAAGCCACGCGCGCAGCTAGACGAGAGTGTAGAAGGGCAGAGCGTCGGTGGAAAAAGGATGGGCTGCAGGTGTTCTATCAGATTTTACAGGACAGCTGGAGAAAATATCAAAAAATTGTTAAAGTTAAACAAACACATTATTTTTCAGAAATCGTTTCTCAAAATGTCAAAAATCCACGTGTTCTTTTTAAAACCATTGGGTCTGTGTTGAACCCTCCACAATCCACTTCTATTGAATTTTCACCAGATACTTGTGAATTTTTTTTGGCCTTCTTTAACAGTAAAGTTTCGAATATCAGAGCCAATATATTACCCCTTTCTTTAAACTTTTCCTTAAACATGCACTGTTCAGCTATTTTTTGTCAGTTTGAGCCAGTTTCAATGTTATCTCTTACAAAGATTATCAATCAAATTAAACCCTCCACATCCTCTACGGACCCTGTCCCTCCACACTTTTTTAAGGATGTGTGGGAAACGATTGGCTCTCATGTTGAGGAAATTATAAATAGTAGACTGTCTTCTGGAGTTGTGCCTGCATTTTGTAAAAAAGCAGTGATTGAGCCACTGATTAAGAAAGCTGGACTTGAGTCCACAAATGTTTCAAATTATCGCCCTATTTCAAAGCTTCCTTTTTTATCGAAAATTTTGGAAAAATGTGTATTGTTGCAGCTACAGTCTTTTCTGGAGGTACATGGCATTCTAGATACTTTTCAGTCAGGTTTTAAAGTATTTCATAGCACTGAGTCTGCTCTTTTAAAGGTTTTTAATGACCTGTTTTTAATGACAGATTCTGGTGATTCAGCCATTTTAGTGCTTTTAGATCTCACTGCTGCTTTTGACACAGTTGACCATAAAATTCTTTTATCTCGTCTGGAAAACTGTGTAGGCGTCAGGGGGACTGCCCTAAAGTGGTTTCAGTCATATCTGTCAGGGAGATGCTTTTTTGTTAAAATGGGGGACTCGACTTCATCAACGGCGCCTTTAAACTGTGGGGTCCCCCAGGGATCAATTCTTGGTCCTATTCTTTTTACATTGTACCTCCTTCCACTTGGAAAAATTTTTAAAAAGCATGGCATCTCCTATCATCTGTATGCTGATGATTGTCAAATTTATATGCCAATCAAAAAGCATGAAGGCAGCCCCCTGACACCCTTACTTGAATGTATAAATGACGTCAAAGCGTGGTTGGCCCAAAATTTTTTAAAGTTAAATGAGAGTAAAACAGAGATTATGCAGTTTGGCCCCACTAACCCCATGATAGATTTGGGCCCCCTCGATGATTTTGTGCATCCTGTGATAACTAACCTTGGGGTAAAAATAGACAGTGATTTTAAACTAAACAAACAAATAAATGCAGTAGTGAAATCTAGTTTTTATCATCTTCGCCTTTTAGCCAAAGTTAAACCGTTTTTGTCTTTTAACAGTTTTGAACAAGCTACACATGCTTTTATTTCTTCTCGTTTAGACTACTGTAATGCAATTTATATTGGTATAAATCAAAATGCACTTTCACGCTTACAGTTAGTCCAAAATTCTGCAGCACGTCTTTTAACAGGAACCAAAAAGCGCGCTCATATAACCCCAATTCTTGCTTCATTGCACTGGCTTCCTGTTCGCTTTAGGATTGATTTTAAGATTTTATTGTTTGTTTTTAAAGCTATAAATGGACTGGCCCCAACATATATCTCGGACCTCATCCAAATTTATACGCCAGCTCGGACACTGAGGTCAGAGGGCCAGTTCCAGCTTGCGGTCCCCAAGTCAAGACTTAAAACTCGGGGGGACAGGGCTTTTTCTGTGGTTGGACCTAAACTCTGGAATGCTCTGCCCCTCCATGTCCGAACTGCCCCTACAGTTGAGTGTTTTAAGGCTCGTCTAAAGACTCATTTTTATTCTCTGGCTTTTAACTCCGCGTGAGTTGTGTGGTCCTCTGTGGTGTTTATTTTGTGGTATATAATTTTTATTCGATTATATATATATATGTTTTTCTTATTTTGTTGAAATGATTTTATACTGATTCTTTTGTATGTTCTGAGTCTTTTGTGCAGCACTTTGGTAACTCTATGTTTGTAAAATGTGCTATAGAAATAAAGTGGATTGGATTGGATTGGATTAGTAGGTTAATGTTATCGTTAGTTTAGCTACCATAGTGACATACTGCATTCTTCCCGCTCGGGAATGCTAACATGAGCTATCGCAGGCAGATACAAACCTTCATAGTCAAATATGTATGAGGAGGCGTATAGCTTAAACCCCTTGTCCATTTTGGAGGCAGGAGTTTTAGATGTCAACCTGCATAGGCGATTGACATCAGTTATACTCATTTTGGGTAATTCCTGAAGGCATCTAGAGTAAAACAGTGCCATATCCAAAGTAGCGCGGTACAGTGGACCTGAACCGGATGTTGTGAGACCCGTTTCGCAGAATGCGGAAGTAAGTTGCGCATAGAGCCAATTTTTTACAGAAAGACACAGAGCTGATAACGAACTGGTCTTAGAGTGAACTATGTGGTGGTTTGTTTCTGGTAAGATTTTTTTCCCCTTAAAATATTCAAATGTTTGTGATGTTGAACATTTTCCATCGGATCATCTGTGCCTTTTATTAAGCTCTCAAAGTGTTGTTCTCACAGAAGTTTAGCAAAGATTTCTTGTAAGTGGGGAATATCGACTGATAAAACACACTTTCGTTTTGTCCTCCAAATCAAATAATTAATTAATTATACTTTGTTAATGAACCGCTGCAGATTAAAGATGCTCGTGCAATATCTATTATTAATGCACGTGATGAATATCTTAATACAAGGCAGTAAAACTCTTTCCTAGAGATCCATCAGCTTCACCCTGACTACAGTGATGATCGCAGTGTTGAAAAGCTTCCTGAAGGCCTACATTATGCAAATCACAATCTGAGGACATAGGTATAATAATAATATATTATTTATTAAACTAATCTTGTCTGACATTTAAAATAGTTAAATATCAGCACTGATTGTTCATTGAACTGCGTGTGTTAAAGTGTGTCATGCTGTATACTGAATATCATCATTATGTGTGATTATATTGTGATATTCCTTAATAGGTTTTTCACTAATGTTACCACAGATAAGACATTTTTTTCCTTTGAGTTATTGTGAATTTAAGTTAAATTAAAAGAGTAATATTTACACTAACTCCAACACTTTATTTTAATTAAAGTAATCATTGCTGATGAATGGCCCACAATATCAGTAATTCTGTTCTATTGTGTTTCTCTATGAGAGATGAAATGAGACCGGTCCACTTATCCAGGTATATAAAGGGTTTTTGCCTCCATTCACAAAGTAAAGAGAAAAATGATCAGTTATTGACATTGTGTTGTAAATTAAAACATGTGCATATAGGGCTGCACGAAAATCTAATTGCGATTTTTCTGGTTAAAATTACGATTTTTAATGTGATTTTTGAAACAAATAAACAAAACAAAATTATAAGGAACAACAAGTGTGCTGTGCTTGTTCGGGGACTGCACAATTTGGCCCAAAATGTTGTGCTTGAATATTATTATTATTATTATTATTATTGCTAAATATTTTTTTTAAACACAATAATTATAACATTCTCATTATTAATAAATATTTTAAAATAAATATGGCAATATAATAATTAGATAATCATAATAATAATAATCGTAATAATAATTTCATATTTAATGAAAAACTGCAGGGTTACCTGTTAATTAACATGCAGGCAGCATGACTATTAATCATTAGAAAGGTCTTAAGTGTTTATTGTAAATATTATATTTTTATGATAAAAGTGATATTGAAATTATAATTTATTCTTTTTTGTCAGAAGGTATGTAAAATCAAAAACAGAGTCTTTAGTATGAAATTTGAGCCTCTTATATATATATATATTGTGTAAGAAAACCCTCCTGCACACTTCTGTACACTAAATAAACACATATGGATTATCATGTTTACCTCAAATTTCTTTAGAGAGAATGATTATTTTTTCTTTTTTTACACAAAATAGGATGGAGTGAACATTACCTTGTGTTAAACACACTTCTGTTTCATTCATACTGGAAGCCAGAGGGCGCCCTCGCGCAGAAACTCCACTTACACCTCAGAAGTTCATTTGTTTATACCTTGCAGAAGTAATATAAGAGGAAAGCAGGCGGGAAGGAAGTCGACCGGAAGTTGAAGTCGGCCGGGTGCCGCCATCTTGAGCGGAACTTCACTTGCGTTAGCAATCCCATTGACTTCCATTCATTTTGGCGTCACTTTGACAGCGAATAACTTTACATCTGAGGCGTTTGAAGACTCCATTTGTCCATTTTTTATTTCTAAAGAAACACGGCAATGTATAAAATGCTCCATTACCTTGTAGCTTATGTTATGGCCCGTAGAAGCAGTTTTTGTAAAAGTAGGCTAACGATTGCGTCATAACCACTCGACTCTCTGTCGCACAGTAGAGAGATTACCGTATGGACAGGAGGATAAGCTCGCGGGCAATCGGGGAGAAGTGGAGGGAAAATGGCAAAGTAATTAATCAGAACACCTACTAAAAGTTTCTCCTGCTCATCGCTCATGGACAGCTCGTACTCACACTCTCCGTCTCTGCAAGATTCGGAAGGGAATGATTCAGATTTCTCTTGGCACAGCCACTAGAAGACAGACGGTTTGCTCACGTGGTCCGTGTAACGCTTTGCTCGGTTTGAGTCTGCGCGTCAGGAAAGGAAGTGCTAAGAAATCGCTGAAAATGGGCTTCACTTGTCTCTATTGAGTTCCAATGGGGTCGCTGTGTCCATTTCTTTTACTGTCTATGGAGGAAAGTCTTGTGGGCATCATACTATCACTGTAGCTGAATACAAGAAGATAGAGACGCTTAGATTCATTAAACACGACTAATAAACACACGACTACAACAATATATGTAGAGAGAATGATTATTTTCCCTAACTTTACACAACATAGGATGGAGTGAACATTACCGTGTGCTAAACACACTTCTGTTTCATTCATACTGGAAGCCAGAGGGCGCCATCGCGCAGAAACTCCACTTACACCTCAGAAGTTTTTTTCATTTTATTATACCTTGCAGAAGTAATATAAGAGGAAAGCCCTGTGGGCATCATACTATCACTGTAGCTGAATACAAGAAGACAGAGACACTAAGATTCATTAAACACGACTAATAAACACACGACTAACAATGTTTTATCTCAGTTCTTCAAGCCTTCTCAGGTATGTTCATAATAATAAAGTATATATATATAATGCAATGCTAATCGGCATAGCCTTATAGGGGAATATTCGGGAATATTCCAACCCAAAATTTTTTAGGGGTATTTTTATTTAAAGGAATTAATTAATTATAAATGTCATGGCGCGAATGAAAAGTCAAGGATTCAATAGCAAGTGAATACTGGTGTTTATTAACACAATAGAAGATGAAGTGCAGGTAGAGATATAAGGCAACGTAGAAACTCAGGCTCGGCAACGCAGGACTCAGTGGGCAGACAGCAACGGACGAACCGCAGACAATCCTCAGAACAGGTAGACGAATCTCGGAACAGGAATACAGGAACTAGAACCCAATCCTCGGAACAGGCAGACGAATCTCAGAATAGAAACTGGAGCAAGGAAGAGAAGACTGTGAGCTGAGCCTGAGAACCTCCACAACCATCTGACAAAGACAAGACGAGGTGACAAACAATATATAGGACATTCTCATTCAAAACAGCTGGCGCTGATCAGCTCATCAGCGATAACGAGCCATGCTGATGAGCCGCGCCCATTCATACAACACGCACACACATAGCAAGGCGAGTCAATGAATCCGTGAACCGTGACAGTACCCCCCCTCCTAGGAACGCCGCCTGGCGTTCCCAGACACCCTTACCTGTCGATTGTAATCATCGATAAGGGAGTGATCCAGGATGTCCCTAGCCGGAACCCAACTTCTCTCCTCCGGACCGTAACCTTCCCAGTCCACCAAGTACTGGAATCCGCGTCCCCTCCGCCTTGAGTCCAGTATACGATTGACCGAATAAGTAGGTTCCCCATCTACGAGACGCGGCGGGGGAGGAACCGGAACTGGCGGGTTAATCGCTGATCGAAACACAGGCTTAATCTTGGATACATGGAAAACGGGATGAATTCTCCTGTACGCTGGAGGAAGGTTGAGGCGGACTGCCACCGGACTAATGATCTTGGTGACAGTGAACGGGCCAATGAATTTGGGAGCAAGCTTATTAGAAACGGAGCGGAGAGGAATGTTCCTGGTTGAAAGCCACACTTTTTGACCAACGACGTATACGGGAGGCTTGGACCGGTGGCGATCGGCTTTAGTCTTGGTGCGCGCCCCCACCTGGAGTAGAGTCTCACGGGCTCTAGTCCATGTGCGGTGACACCTCTGGACGAAGGCGTGAGCGGAGGGGACCGCGACTTCGGATTCCAGACTGGGAAAAATTGGTGGCTGGTAACCTACACTACATTCAAACGGAGATAGGCCCGTGGACGACACTGGTAACGTATTGTGCGCGTACTCCACCATTGAAAGTTGCTGACTCCAGGAGGAAGGATTCTTGGAGACCAAACATCGTAACACCCTTTCCAAATCTTGGTTGGCTCACTCGGTTTGACCATTGCTCTGGGGGTGAAACCCTGAGGACAGACTGACAGTCGCTCCCAGTAACTTACAAAACTCTCGCCAAAATTTGGACACAAACTGGGGTCCTCTGTCAGAAACCACGTCTATCGGGAGGCCATGTAAGCGAAAGACGTGATCTACAACGGTCAACGCTGTCTCCTTGGCTGAGGGTAATTTGGGCAAGGGAATAAAATGAGCCGCCTTCGAGAACCGGTCCACCACAGTCAAAACGACCGTATTGCCCTGAGAGGGTGGGAGGGCGGTGATAAAATCTAGCGCTATGTGGGACCAGGGTCTCGAAGGGACAGGCAGCGGTTGAAGTAACCCATCTGGGGGTCGATTGGAAGTCTTACCAGTGGCACAAACCGAGCAAGCCAAAACAAAACTGTGAATGTCACGAGCCATCAGTGGCCACCAGAACCGTTGCTTGACTAAAAAACTAGTGCGATTAACTCCTGGGTGGCAAGCTACATTGGAACAATGACCCCACTGAATGACGTCGGACCGTAATCCCTCAGGTACAAACAAACGATTCGGTGGGCAACCGGGCGGAGGCGTTACCCCTTCTAAGGCCAATTTGACCTTCGACTCGACCTCCCATGTGAGTGTGGAGACAAATAGGGTCTCAGGTAAAATGCACTCGGGAGTAGACGGGCGATCGGAATGGTCAAAAATACGCGATAAAGAATCGGGTTTGATGTTTTTGGAACCCGGGCGGTACGAGAGAGAAAAATCAAAACGACCGAAAAAAAGTGCCCACCGAGCCTGCCTGGAGTTCAATCTTTTGGCGGTTCTGATATATTCCAGGTTCTTATGATCGGTCCAGACGATAAAAGGTACCCCCGATCCCTCTAACCAGTGACGCCATTCTTCCAATGCTAACTTAACTGCCAACAACTCTCTGTTACCAATGTCGTAGTTACGTTCGGCAGGCGATAAACGACGGGACAAAAACGCGCAGGGATGCATCTTGTCGTCTGTGGGAGAACGCTGGGATAGCACTGCTCCTACCCCCACCTCTGATGCATCGACCTCCACCACAAACTGACGTGACGGATCAGGGGCTATAAGGATGGGGGCTGAAACGAAGCGACCTTTCAGTTTAGCAAACACAGCCTCAGCTGTGTCTGACCACCTGAACGCCGTTCTGGGGGAGGTCAAGGCAGTCAGAGGCGCGGCTAGTTGGCTGAAATTGCGAATAAAACGCCGGTAGAAATTGGCAAACCCCAGAAACCTCTGTAGGGCCTTACGGGAATCTGGACTTGGCCACTCTACCACAGCCTTAACCTTCTCAGGATCCATTCGCATTCCCTCAGACGAAATGATGTACCCTAGGAAAGGAACAGACTGTGCATGAAAAGCGCATTTCTCCGCCTTGACAAAAAGCCCATTCTCTAGCAACCTCTGAAGCACTCGTCTGACGTGCTGAACGTGTTCCTGGAGAGACGAAGAAACAATCAATATGTCATCCAGGTAAACATATATGAACTGGTCTACCATGTCTCTCAACACGTCGTTGATGAGTGCTTGGAAGACCGCTGGGGAGTTGGAAAGCCCGAACGGCATAACCAAATATTCAAAGTGCCCCCTGGGGGTGTTGAACGCGGTCTTCCATTCATCCCCCTTCCTGATGCGAACCAAATGATATGCATTACGTAAATCCAATTTTGTGAAGATTGATGCTCCCTGCAACCTCTCGAAGGCTGAAGACATCAACGGCAAAGGATAAGTATTCTTTACCGTGATGTTATTCAACCCCCGGTAATCAATACAAGGTCGCAGTGAACCATCCTTCTTCCCCACAAAAAAGAATCCCGCCCCCGCTGGAGAAGAGGAAGGGCGGATGAATCCAGTTGCTAGAGAATCAGAAATATATTTCTCCATAGCCTCCCTTTCTGGAACAGAAAGCGAATATAACTTGCCCTTAGGCGGAGACGTACCTGGCAGTAGATCTATAGCACAGTCATAGGGACGATGCGGAGGAAGAGAAGCAGCCCGAGACTTACTGAACACCTCCTTCAGGTCGAGATACTCTGGTGGCACGTTAGACAGATTCACTGGCTCCTCCTGCAACACAGAACAAGAAACAGACGGAACAGCAGACGAAAGACATGAGGCATAACACTGATTACTCCAAGTGGACACGGAGTTCTGACCCCACTCTATCCTGGGTCCGTGTTTCACCAACCACGGATGACCCAGGACAATGGGAGCGTGAGGTGACTGAGTGAGGTATAGTGAGGTCCTCTCAGTGTGGTTACCCGAGGTGATAAGTGTGATGGGTCCAGTGGTGTGAGTGATGCCCGGAAGTTCCTGTCCATTTAATGCGTGAATGGTGATACTGTGCTCCAGCGGTGTGATGGGGATGTGAAGTTTCTGTGCCAAGGAAAAGTCCATAAGATTCCCCTCCGCTCCTGAATCCACCAGCGCCTGGCCGTTGAAGGTGTGGTCTGCCCACTGGAGTCTCACCGGGAGGAGGGTGGCGTTCGAGGGTCTGGTCAAGGATATCCCGCCCGACAGTAGCCTCCGTCCTACCGCCGGGCTTGGCCTTTTAAAGGACAGTTGGAGATGAAATGGCCGGCCTCCCCACAGTAGAGACACAGACCTCTCGAGCGGCGATGTTCTCTCTCCTCCCGGGAGAGCCGAGCTCGACCTACCTGCATGGGTTCAGGATCGTTCGAGGGGCTGACCGTGTTCACTCCCCTGAAACTGGGAAACTCAGCGAAATCCTCCACTGGAGTCCGTAAAGACCGATTAGCTCTCTGTTGTAATCGTGCATCGACTCGTAACGCCAGTTCAATCAGTTCATCAAGAGTCTTGGGTAAATCCAACGTGTAGATCTCCTTTTGAACACGATCAGCCAACCCATGCAGGAACAAGTCCCACTGCGCCTCCTCGTTCCATTTGCACTCGGCGGCCAACGTCCGGAACTGGATAGAATAGTCGGAAACCGAGTTGTTGTTCTGTCGGAGATCGGCAAGTTGGCGAGCCGCCTCGCGTCCGGCGACCGCGCGATCGAACACGCGGCTCATCTCTTGCTCGAGTGCTTGGAACGAGGAGCAGCACGGGTGTTGATTCTTCCACACCGCTGTTCCCCACAGAGCCGCGCGTCCAGACAGCAGTGTCATCACTAGTGCCACTTTACTCTCCTCAGAGGAAAACGTCACAGGCTGAAGAGAGAAGTAAATCGAACATTTGGTTAGAAAGGTTCGGCACATATTCGATTCTCCAGAATACCTCTCGGGGGTGGGGATGCGCGGCTCTGGTCGGTTGATGTTGAGATGTTCCGGGGAACAGGCGGGGGCGGTGCTGGCGCAGCGGGACCTCTCAGACGTTGTAATTGAGAGGTGAGCTCGGACACCTGCGTTACCAGAGCCTGTATCGCCCGACCCGAGGCACCGATCTGTTCATCCTGACGGTCCATGCGGGCGTGATTACCGGCGTACATCTGCTCCAATGTGGCTGCACTCGCTGAATCCATGATCTGGTCAGATGGTTCTGTCATGGCGCGAATGAAAAGTCAAGGATTCAATAGCAAGTGAATACTGGTGTTTATTAACACAATAGAAGATGAAGTGCAGGTAGAGATATAAGGCAACGTAGAAACTCAGGCTCGGCAACGCAGGACTCAGTGGGCAGACAGCAACGGACGAACCGCAGACAATCCTCAGAACAGGTAGACGAATCTCGGAACAGGAATACAGGAACTAGAACCCAATCCTCGGAACAGGCAGACGAATCTCAGAATAGAAACTGGAGCAAGGAAGAGAAGACTGTGAGCTGAGCCTGAGAACCTCCACAACCATCTGACAAAGACAAGACGAGGTGACAAACAATATATAGGACATTCTCATTCAAAACAGCTGGCGCTGATCAGCTCATCAGCGATAACGAGCCATGCTGATGAGCCGCGCCCATTCATACAACACGCACACACATAGCAAGGCGAGTCAATGAATCCGTGAACCGTGACAATAAAAGCGATTTAAGGGAATAAAGAAAAAAAATAGCTTATTGTATTAGTGAAATAATTGTAACTACACTGAAAAAATGATTCATTGACTAGTTGAATTTACTAAAAGAAATTATGTTAATTGGTTCCACATAATTAATTTTAGCTACATTTAAACAAATGCATTACGTTGAACTAAGTTCAGCTTAATGCATTTGTTTAAATGTAGCTAAAATCAATTGCGTGGAACCACTTACGATAAATTTTTTAAGTAAATTCAATGATTTCAGTAAATTCATTGAATTTTCTAAATGTTTTTTTTCAGTGTATTTGCAAATAATATTTTATTTTTAATTATGCATGCATTCTCTCTAAATGAATCAAGGAAATTATAGCATATTTTCAATTCAAAAAGGCGAAATTTAATAAATAAATAAAAAAAGTTGAGTAATTCGCGTCACCGGATACTGTCGGTAGTTGAACATTTCTATTGTAAAACAGTCAAATATTAAATGTTTTCCACTTACATTTTGCCAGGCATTCGTTCACTTCTTTAATCATTCTGACATTGATGAGCTAGACCGCTGAAGTTTTAGTCATCCTAACACCAAACAGAGCGGTGCGTAATGGAGCGCATCAGAACAGCATCAGGAATATCAAATACATTGCAGTGAATCTTTTATTTGCATCTTAAGTTTATAGGCAATAATAATGACAGGTTTACGAAAGTGTAGAACTCGGTGAGCTCGCGCAAAACACATCTTCAGGACAGCGACTCATTTAAACGCCTCTGATTGGCCGATGCGTTCAACAGACATGTCAGTGATTGGCTACAATCTTCAACGCTGCAAACTCAAGTCGTAAGTATCTTTAAAGGGGGGGTACAATGGTGTTTCATGTATTCAGAGTTGTTTACAGTGTTAAAGAGATGGATTCTCATGCTTAACATGGCCAAAGTTTTTAAAAAATATTTTGGACGAATAACGGAGAATTTCTGTGCCGAATATCTTACTTCCGGGTTGGTACAAGTTTCGGCTGTTTTTTTTTTCGACCGTGGATCTAATGACGTAGACCAGAGTGGAACTCCTTATATGAGCATTTCTCCCGGAAAAGCTCGCCCGCGCACACGTCGACCAGTGGAGAGCGAGACCGCGCACATCAACGCGCTTCAACAGGAAATCATCGGCAGCGCTGCATAGTGTCTCCAAAGTGTGTTTTTGGATGTGAGGGAAAGCTTCCCAAAGAACCCAGCGTTAGGAACAGTGGATGCAGATTGTTGTGTAGACTGTTTGTTCCCTGCATTTCGACGATGAATGTTTTATAAACAAAGCCCAGATCGACCAAGGAGATCGACGGATTCTCTCTATGGCTCTGGCTTCGCCCACACGGCCCGCCTCCAGACGCTCGGGTTTTTCCGGAAAGACTCGGTACAGCCTATCTTTCTTTTATAAATATAATAAAACTAAAGACTTTTTGGAGATATGAAGGATGCTATACTACTCTATAGGCACTCAAGATTAACAGGAGATTGAGTGAAAATGAGCATTTCACCCCCCCTTTAATGCAAAGGGAAAAATATAAATAAAACTGTAATATGCACTTTTCATGGTAATCGCGGCTGCTGTAATCTTATTCATTTTTTTATTATTATTAATTGTTTTGCTCTATGAGAAAGACAAGCTAAAAAAATATTCGGGGCTTTACTAAAAACATTCGGGGCTTAAGCCCCCTTAGCCCAGCCCTAGCGACGCCCTTGCACACCGGTCTCTTGCTTGCTTTCCCTCTCTGCTGTGCGTGCGCTACGCGGTTTGGAGCACAGTCTCTGTCTCGCATGCGTGCTCGCTCTAGATTCCGGGAGATTTTAACTAATTTGCGCCATAAATAGTGGTCCATCCAGTAGTTAAGAGCCTGAATTGTTTATAGTAATTCTGAAATTTAGTGCACATGAGTGAAAAAAAAATACAGCACAGAAGAATGCATAATTTAGCGTGAGATTTCTTTGTTAAGCGTGAGAGCGTGAGATTAAGGCTGAATGCGTGACTGTCACGCCAGATGCGTGAGAGTTGGCAACCCTGGAAGGAAGTTATTTCAAACACTCAAATGACGTTATGAAGTGAGTTTGGAGAGAAAACATGTTACTAAATGTTGTCTTTTGTTGGACAAGAGCTTCATAAATGCTTCTCATGTTTGGAAAGATGTTTGACGCGTGTTGCTTTTTCAAATGTACGATATAAGCGACTCAAACTCACAGTGCTTTCAGAGATGGAGCGATTACTCCTGATCACAGAGCCGCTCTTCACTAACACACTGTGCATATATTTATTTCATTTAAAATCGAAAAAATCAGTCCTCATTCTCCTGGATCTGTCTGCTGCCTTCGACACAGTGAATCATCAGATCCTTATGTCCAGCCTCTCATCACTGGGCATCACAGGAACTCCTCTCCACTGGTTTGAGTCCTATCTCACAGGTAGGTCCTTCAAGGTAGCATGGAGAGGCGAGGTATCCAGAGCACATCAACTGACCACAGGGGTTCCCCAGGGTTCAGTTCTTGGTCCCCTCCTCTTCTCCATCTACACCACATCACTGGGACACATCATACAGGCACACGGTTTCTCCTACCACTGCTATGCTGATGACACACAGCTCTTCCTCTCATTTCAACCAGATGATCCCACAGTAGCTGCACGGATCTCAAGCTGTCTGGCGGACATCTCCACATGGATGAAGGAACATCACCTGCAGCTCAACCTGGCAAAGACTGAGCTTCTCGTCCTCCCTGCCAATCCGTCTCTACAGCACGACTTCACCATCCAGCTAGATTCATCATCAATCACCCCATCAAGGTCGGTCAGAAATCTTGGAGTAACGTTTGATGACCAGCTGACCTTCACAGATCACATTTCAAAGACAGCTCGATCATGCAGGTTTGCACTGCACAACATCAGGAAGATCAGGCCTTTCCTAACTGAGCATGCAACACAACTTCTCGTCCAGGCCCTGGTCATTTCTAGGCTTGACTACTGTAATGCTCTTCTGGCGGGACTTCCAGCATGTGCAACCAAACCTCTACAGATGATCCAGAACGCTGCAGCTCGTCTTGTCTTCAACGAGCCCAAAAGGGCCCACGTCACTCCTCTGTTCATCTCTCTGCACTGGCTACCTCTCGCTGCTCGCATCAAGTTCAAGGCATTGACGCTTGCTTACAGATCTGTCACAGGCTCAGCTCCCTCCTACTTTCACTCACTCCTACGAGTCTACATCCCTACCAGACGCCTACGATCGGCCAACGAGCGACGTCTCGTGGTTCCATCACAGAAAGCCACAAAATCACTTTCCAGAACATTCTCATTCACAGTTCCATGCTGGTGGAACGCTCTCCCCATCCTCATCCGAAATGCAGAATCCCTGACAACATTCAAAAGACAGCTGAAAACCCATCTCTTCCGTGAGCACTTAACCTCTTAAAAAAAAAAAATCCTTTCCCTTTGAAACCTCACTTATCTGGCTTATGCTACTCTGAATAATGTCTGAACTTCGTATTTTGAGCACTCCTTGCGTTGTTGTTGGTTTTGCCTCTTTTAGATGACTCGCTTATTTAGTCCTAATTTGTAAGTCGCTTTGGATAAAAGCGTCTGCTAAATGACTAAATGTAAATGTAAATGTAAATGAAAAAAATATCGCAACTTTTGTGATTTCATAATCGCACTAAGCAAAATCAACGTTTCGGTTTAACTGCAATTAATCGTGCAGCCCTAGTGTATGTACATGGTAAACGCCATTCATATTGTCAGCATCTTTCCCCCTCACCATCCCTTCATACTCTCAGGGTTATGGATATGGAGGCGGTCGCTGGGCCTCTGAATGAGGGCATTGCCTCCATCTGGAAGATCAGCAAGTGCCTTATGGATGCAGATGTAGATCCCAATACTGACATGTGCTCCAATTACAAAGAAATCAGGGAACACATTGAACACGCTGAGCAGAGCCTGAAACTATCAGAGATGATGATCGTACAAACACTGAAACATCTGGATGAACACATGGAGCAACTTATCAAAGAAAAAGAAAAGGTTGAGCAGCAGCACAAAGAGAAATGCATGAGCATGGATAAGTTGCGCATCGAGAAGACCTCTATGGAAGAATCCCTGAATTATTCCAGAGCGGCTTTGGAGACAGCGGAAAAACAAGTTGAATTAACAAAATATGAATTAAACAGAGAGAAAGAGAGGATAGGCACGGGTGCATTGGTAACAGGAGCAGGAGTCGCTGTTCTCGTGATACCAATTGCTGGATGGATTGCTGGTAAGAAGAAATCCTACTTTCATCATATTAAAGAGTACAGTGTGTGTCTGATAGGATTTTTTGCTGTCCTCTAGGTCCGATAATGATGTATGAAGGAGTTCGTGTAATCAACAAGGCTTTAAACGCTATCAGGGAAGCTGAAGAAGAACTCAAACGAACCAACTCCCAAGTGAAGGAGAACAGCAGGAAGGTGTCTGATTATCAATCCAGGATCTCTAATGTTCAGAAGGACATTTATGAGACCAATAATGTGCTGTCTAACATTCAGAAGGACATTAAAGAGGTGAAGCAGCAGCTGGAGATCTCAGGTGATGTTCAGGAGAAGGTCAGGAGAAACACACACCTACTGAGCGTCCTCAGAGGAAGAGTCTCTGTGCTAGAGAGACAAACCCGAAGCTTCATCCTCTGGAAACCTGTGATTAATATGATCAAACATGTGCTGAAGGCAGCAGGACTCATGGCAGAGGATCGGCTAGTCTGTAGTGAAGATGTACCAGACCTCATTAATGCTCTGAGGGAGAATATGGACGGACTACTGGCTTTATGCGACTCTACCAATAATTCTGAACATGACAGTTATTACTGATCATGCCCAGATAAGGTGTAGTAATGGTTTATTTTTTTGCTAACAATCTGTCTGTTTCATCCCGAGGTTACCATAGTCAGCCGGATCTGGTCCAAATCCAGATCAGATGGTGGACCTGCACCTAGGCATGACCACAACGCAGCACTAAATGTCAGCTGAGACCATGTCAATTAGACAAGCCCTAGAGACGGATCCCCTGTGAGGACCTTATTAACCACCATAGGCACAGATCCACAGCATAGACCATAAGAACCACACAAGTCCTCTTCACAGACCCTAACGGCCAGCTTCAACTCCAAGCCGGCGTGTTTTATCCTGATCTTCAAGTTGATGGAACCAGATGAAATATTCTGAATTACACCAATCCACAATCTGATGCAGCCTGACTCATAATCACACCACTTACGTTCGTTGGCCAGAGGAGAACTGGTCCCTGACTGAGCCTGGTTTCTCCCAAAGGTTTTTTTCTTCTCCATTTCTGTCACCTGATGGACTTTGTGTTCCTTGCCTTGTTTTTTTTTTAATACATTTGATTGCTTTATACAATTTATGTAGCATTTCAGGTAGGTCTTTTAGTTGTTTCTTTGTCCTATTGTGTTTTTTTCATTTCTTTTTTTTTTTTTTGTCATATTGCTTGTAATTAGTTTATTTATTCTTACAGGTGAAACTCGAAAAATTAGAATATCGTGCCAAAGTTCGTTTATTTCAGTAATTCAACTTAAAATGTGAAACTAATTATATAGACTCATTACTTGCAAAGTAGGATATTTCAAGCCTTTATTTGTTATAATTTTGATGATTATGGCTTACAGCTTATGAAAACCTTTTCACAATATTCAAATTTGGGGTTTTCATAAACTGTAAGCCATTATCATTACATTTACATTTAGCAGACGCTTTTATCCAAAGCGACTTACATTGCATTTCAAGGTACACATTTATTTTATTTTTTTACATTCTTATCAGTTCTTGCTTTCCCTGGGAATCAAACCCATGACCTTGGCGTTGCAAGTGAACAATATTTATTCAATATTTAGAAGATTGTCAGTAACCAGACAGTTTCTGGTCTCATTGACTTCCATAGTAGGAAAAAATATACTATGGAAGTCAATGAGACCAGAAACTGTCTGGTTACTGACAATCTTCTAAATATCTTCCTTTCTGTTCAGCAGAAGAAAGAAATTCATACAGGTTTAAAACAACATGAGGGTGAGTATATGATGACAGAATTTTCATTTTAAAGTGGAGTATCCCTTTAAAAATTTGCCAACTGCATATAAGTGAATCAGATGTTGGTCATCAAAACATGAAATCTGTATGAAACATATAAACAAATGACACAAAACGTGTATAAATTCTATATGACTTTAATTTGACTAGCATATGATTCAATATAAGAACTTTAAATGATTTTTATATGAATTTTATGAGTTTTATATATTTCTACTAATACCATACACATTTGCATACTTTTGTCATGTAAAACTCATATAAGTCTTTTAACAGTATTCATATATAACGCAAAAATCCCCTACAAGTTGTATGTGTACTATTTAGTATGAAATGGGCCATAATCAGTCTGATTTTGTATAGGACATGTATTGGCCTTATATGAAACACAGAAGGTAATTCTGGCCGATTTAAGTAAGGAAAATATATGCCATGGTTGCTGTATATGAACCATGCAGGTTTTTTTCATATGGGTGGGTCCTTACATGCGCTTCGTGAGGCACACTAGCTGGCACACACACGCAAAGTCTCTCGCTCCCTCTCTCTGCCGTGCGCGCACTCTTGCTCGCTCGTAGATTCCCGGAGATTTTAACTGATTCGCGGGTATCAGGGAGCCGCTATCGACATGCGGGGGACTCCCGCAAACTTCTTTATTACGACATTATTTTACTGCAGGATTATGCTAAAATGTCCGTTTTGTTAAGTATCCTCATAAGAGCAGTCAAATAAAAAGACGCAGTTTTCTGCAGTTGGGTCGGTTCATGTTCACACCGTAAACGAACCGTACCAGAGTTCGTTTGGAACCGTACCGAGACCACCTCTTCAGCTGGGTCTCGGTTCGATTGTTTGGTCCGCACCCGAGTTCGATTGCTGTATTCACACCTGCCCAAAAGGTCCGCACCAAGGCGGGAAACGAACTAGAGTTCGATTCAATCGAAACAAACAAGGCAGGTGTGAATACACCCTAAGTTTGTGTGTTTTGTTTTCATTAACAGAATTTCCTAATGTTGTCTTGCCTCTTGACCGCTGCATTCGCGAGAGAGCACAGAAGTGAGGGTATGTGTGTGCCGTCCTTGATATGTCTGCTCAATATCCTGACAGCCAGCTAAACTTTTTCCCAACACCAAAACTCTGAAGACTGATTTTTGATTCCACAGGTTTAATGGAGTTGCAAGGAAAATAGTGAAACTGCAACACACAAAAAAACAATGACAAAATACACATGAATAAAGGAAATTTGTACAATTTACTGTTGTATTTCGTTTGTACTCATTTTAAAACTAATAAGAAATACATATGAACTACATAAAGGACATAATAGCACCTAGACTGTGCAGCTCGTACGTAGTACACGTGAGCGAACACGTGAGCGCTTGCATATAGGCCTACATAGCCGACGTGCATTCAAACCATCCTCAAATTACACTAACAACTTAAAATAGTCAAAAATAACTAATAATATTTCCCGGATAATCCCACAAAACAAAATACACATACCGACGATGCCACGTCAGAAATGAGAAGACAGAAATGATAGAAGCTCCGTGAATTTTGCACACTCGAACAAACCATAGACAGTATATAAACTGGACACAGCGACCCCATAGGTTTCAACGGAGAGAAGTTGAAGCACATTAGAAGCAGTCATTTCCTGATTGCCAGGCGTACTGCGCAGACTCAAACTGAGCTTGACGACGTGGATGTGACGTGAGCAGCCTGCCTGACAGTTGTAAGTTTTCTAGCAGCTGTGCCTGACGAAATCGGAACCAATCCCTTCCGAATCTCGCAGAGACGGAGAGTGTGAGAAGGAGCTGTCGATGAGCTAGGAGCAGGAGCAACGTCATGACTCTCTATGGGCTTCTCCTTTGACTTTATCGGACTTTATGCCTCCGCGTCCCCCAAATTGCCCGCGAGCTTCTCTTCCTGTCTCTACGGTAATTTCCAGAGAGTCGCGTGGTTTTGACGCAATCGTTAGCCTACTTTTACAAAAACTGCTTCTACGGGGCCATAACGTAAGATACAAGGTAATGGAGCCTTTTATACATTGTCGTGTTTCTTTAGAAATAAATAATGGACAAATTGAGTCTTTAAACGCCTCAGATGTAAAGTTATTCGCTGTCAAAGTGACGCCAAAATGAATGGAAGTCAATGGGATGCTAACAGCAGGTGAAGGCTTGTTAGCCAATGGCGGCTCCCGGGGGTACCTTCAAACTAATACGAAACGCTTACCCACTGGAACAAACTGCCGAAACGCGTGAGTGTTAACTTCCCAACTAAGGATCCTGCAAAAGGACATTTAGAGCAGCGCAATCTTAAAGTGACATGACACAAATAGAAACGCATAAGAAATAATGCATATTACTGAAACACAGAATACTGAAATGCTGACTAAAAGAAAAACTTAATGCTTATTTACATTTTTGCAATAATTTTGTTATTAAGAACAGAACAATGTGTGTTAATGGTCTTCTCCAGCCATGGGGTTGTCCTGTCCAAAATTGAATTTACATTTTACAAATCTTAACATTTTGAAATAGCTGGCACCAGACCCTCAAGGAGCGCTTACCCCATGTTAAATGAAAGTGAAAGTAAGAAATATTATATACTTCTAATTATTGTGAACAGCGTGATTTTTGTTTTTGTTTTGTAAGATAAAATCAGAGATTGATTTGGTAAATATGGATGATGCTCAAAGACTGAGCTGGCTGTTCACATGTGAAACATAAATTAGCCAATTATCTTGAAAAAGCCTGGGAGAAGAGGAAAAAAGCTCTTTATTGAGATGATCTGTAGATTAGGATTTGTTTGTATATGCTGTGTGTATATGTGTATGTATATATTTGTATTCATGTATTTCTCCGAATGATTTGTTTATGCGACCGGAAGATGTTTGCTAAATAAGTTTGTGGTGTCTTGTAATCCCATGTGGGATGGGCCAAATGTTTGGCATGACACAAATAAAATTTAACTAACTATATATGGTGTGTTTAAAATACTGGCTTATTTGGAGTTTGTCAACCTTTGTTAGAATTATTTAACCAAGTATTGAATGATTATTGATACCATTGTTTTCGCTCGTTGTCAATTCAGTCTCCCCTGAATTGACCTTTACTTGGATTTATTTATTTTATGAAGTAATCCTGTGTAATTTCTTTCACAGAATCATGTCAAATGCCTTAACGGTGATTTTCAATATGAGGAGTGGTGGCCAAATTGAAAAGAAGTCATTCAACGCTACATGAACGCTTTGTACGATGTAATTCAAGGTAATTTTGGCCTTCAAAAAAAAAAAAAAAATCAATAATAATGTAATTTTTATTGTTTACTTTTAAATTGTTTACTATTGTTTAATGTCCATCTATTCAGGGGACATTCTTTATAAGACCACCTGTCTTTATCAGAAATGCCCTTTTCACTTTTAGTGTTACACACCTAGTGAAGGGTCTTTCTTAAGGGCTCAGTATTGAAGAGGGCAAATGCGTTTTTTATTTATTTATTTATTTTTTACTATTCGAACACATTTAATGCAGAACATCTTTTATTGGCATAAGATTATTATGCAGTAAAATAACATGGTTATTTTCTGACATTTTCCCAAAAAAAAAGTACGTAATTTACCTAGAAATGAGCGTTTTTCTTTTTTTTTTAAACCATATTCACTTTCCTCAGATGCTGTGATGAGGTGGAGCCCGATTCTCCAGACTCAGACATTGATGCAGCAGTGGAGGAACACCTGAAGAACGCTCCAGGAACAGCTGGGGGTGGTGGATTTAAAAAATGAGCCATGAACAAAACAAAAACCATAAAGCCATAAACTTCATAGACTCTAAAAACTTTTATTTATGGCTGTTTAACAGTAATGCAAGACTGTTAGTAACTGAAACTTAGCACTGCCACAGCTCTGACTATTCATCAATGATGGATTATAGAAAGACTCTAAAAATAGAATCCGTTGACTATTCTGTACTTTTAAATGGTCAAGAATTAAAAAAATATGTGCTCGATTTGGAACATAAACCAAGCGTAATTTGTGTTCAAGAGTCTTGGCTCAAGCCAAATCTGCAATTTGTGTTACCAGGATATAAGGCTGTTCGAAAGGATAGGGTTGGGAAACAAGGGGGAGGGGTGGTAACTTTTATAAAAGAAGGAACTATTTATAGGGAATTAAGTGAGATTAAAGATATGGAATGTGTTGTAGTTGAAATATATTTTAGAGAAGAATCAATTGTAATATATAATTTTTATAACCCGTGTAAGAAGATTTCAATAAAGTTGTTTGAAAAAATTAGGAAAGAGACAAAGGAATTATGTGGTGATTTTAATGCACATAATTGGCTATGGGGAAGTAAAAATATAGATTATAACGGGGAAGTAATTGAACAGCTCATGGATGATAGATCATTAGTATGTTTAAACACAGGAGAAGGAACTAGGTATAATTTAACAGAGAATACGGTATCAAGTATAGATTTAACATTAATATCAAATAGTATGGATGACTTATGTGAATGGAAAGTAATTAGCGAGAACACAGTTGGGAGTGATCATTTTCCAATTATTTGTAAAATAAATGTAAATAATAATCCAGAATGTTTACTTCAAAAGAAATGGTTGTATGAGAAGGCAGATTGGAATTCCTTTAGTAAGCATTGTGAAGATAATAAAGATTCAGTGGCTGGAGATTCAGTAGAAACTTTTTGTGATTCAATTACAAATCTAATAATGGAAGCTGCAACATTATTTATACCACAAAGAATAGCAGGTCAGAAAAACAGAAATATTCCATGGTGGAAGGAAGAATGCAGTAATGCAATTAAAGAAAGAAATAAAGCATTTAAACAACTCAGGGAAAATATGAGTATCAGAAATTTGGTAGAGTATAAGAAAGCAAGAGCTAAAACAAGAAGAATAATTAAGAATGCGAAGAGAGAAGGATGGAGAGAATTTTGTTCTACCATAGGAAAAGATACTCCTATGGATAAAATATGGAATATGTTAAGGAATATGAGTGGGAAAGGAAAGAAGTCGGCTCTAATACCAGTTTTAATTGAAGGAGATAAAGTTGCAGTAATAAATATTGTCAATGAAATTTTAATTGATCAACTTTAATTAATCAACTAACATTTGTTTTTCTTGCAGGAACAACATTCTTTTAATGTGTCAAAACTCTTTGGGGAAAAACTTGTGACTTGTGACAGTATGTGTCTATGTATATTAATAACAAAAAGGGGAAGTGAAACTAGACAGTCTGTTAGAATCTTGTGATTAACTAATTAAGTCATCGTTAAAACCTTGTGATAAGTAATCACCAGATCAGAGTTTTCTTTACCTAGTAACAGAGGGGTTTGCATATGAAGAACCAATCAAATAGTGGGGAAATTATGTAATGCAGTATGAAATTTAAGTCATACCTCTTTGCTATAAAAACTGTTGTATAGCCTATGTGTTTTTCGGTGGGATTCTCAATGGAATTTGTCTGAGATCCTCCGGCCTTTGTTTCTTGGGAGAGATTCCCTGAGAACTGCTCGGGAAGATCTCCTGGCCGTGATTAAAACATTTAAAGGGCAACTGCAGGTCTGTTTGTCAATTTATTCCTGCGCAGGAAGCTAGTTTAGGGAAGCAAGTTAGTTAGAAACTCGGCCAGTTGTCGACTGAAGACGCAAGAGCTAGAGTATAAAGGTATTGGTGTCGAGTGTAGACGCCAGGGATATTAAGGCAGGTGTCGAGTGTAGACGCCCCGGATTTTAAGGCAGGTGTCGAGTGCAGACGCCCCAGATAGTTAGGTTTAGGAAAAAATCCATGACAATATAGATAAAGCAAACATGACAGGCGAGGTTTTAGAAAGAGCACATAGAATAGAATTGGGAGAAGAATATGAGATAAGGAAAAAGGACATTTTAGACAAAAATCCAGATATAATGAAGAAAAGAAATAGCAATAGTAGCTGTATGGATATAGAGTTTACACTTACAGAACTGAAAGTTGCATTACAAAAATGTGCCAATACCGCTCCTGGGGTGGATAGGGTAAGTTATGTAAGGGATAATGTATAGTGAGCCGGTTGTTATAGTGAATAACAACCCCGACAGGCTGAACGGGATCCCGACGCGAAGCGGAGCTTGAATCAGCCTGAAGGGGTTGTTATTCACTATAACAACCGGCTCACTATACATTATCCCGCTTATTACATGGCTACCTACAAAATAAATAAATAATTTGCCACGAATTATTGATTTTAAAAGGAGTTTATTGATTTAAAAACGATTGTATTGCTTCCGCCAAAGAAAATAGTCCGTTCCGCGTCCATAGCAACGCGCTGTTTTTCATGGCAACGGTCTGTTATACTTCGCAGCGGTCTGATATAAAGAAATAACAGACCGCACTCTACATTGGAATTCAGCCAAGCCATGTAATAAAAAATGATAAAGCATTTGTCAGATAGTATATTGTTAAAGATACTTGAGTTATATAATAAAATATGGATGGAAGGAATTATGCCAAAAATATGGAAGAAAGCTGTAGTAATCCCTATTGTAAAGCCAGGAAAAAATCCAACAAACCCAGGAAGTTATCGATCAATTGCTCTGACTTCAAATTTATGTAAATTAATGGAAAAGATTATAGTTCAGAGGTTAACATATGAACTAGAGAAAAAGGGTAGATTTAGTAAGTATCAATGTGGATTTAGAGGTAAAAGATCAACTATGGATGCGTTAATCAAGGTTAGTAATGAAGTAGAGAAGACAATAGCTATAAATAAAATCATGGCAGTAGTGTATTTTGATATAGAAAAAGCGTATGACACGGTATGGAGAGAAGGGCTATTAATCAAAGCATCAAGGATAGGAATAGATGGAAATATGTATAATTGGTTATCTCAATTTTAGTTTGAAAGAACATTTGTAGTTCAAGTGGGAATGTGTCAGTCATTAATTTATAAGGCAGAAAATGGTATTCCTCAAGGGAGTGTTATAAGTCCAATTCTTTTTAATATTATGATAAATGATATCTTTGACAATGTAGGATTTGGTGTGGGATGTGCATTATATGCTGATGACGGGGCTATTTGGAAGAGAGGGCGAAATACAAAGCAAGTGATTTCAGGTATGCAAACAGCTATTAAAAAGGTGGAAGAATGGAGTATAGAATGGAGTTTTAAAATGTCAACTAGTAAATCAAGTTATATTATATTCAGTAGGAAAAAGGAAGATTTTAAGGATATTAAATTATTATTATATGGAAAGCCTTTAGAACAAGTTAAAAGTTTTAAATATTTAGGAATTTGTTTAGATGGGAGATATACTTGGAATAAACATATTGAGGAATTAGATAAAAAATGCAGGAGGGTTTTAAATGTGATGAGGGCAATAGCTGGGAAAGAATGGGGAGCAGAAAGAGACTCAATGATAACAATTTATCAAGCCTTGATAAGATCGACACTTGATTATGGATGCATGATTTATGGGTCAGCGTCAGAATCATTGTTAAAAAAGCTAGATAGAATTCAATATAGAGCTATCAGAATATGCTTAGGAGCAGTTAAAACAACTCCAGTCAATGCATTATTAGTAGAAGCAAATGAAATGCCATTGAAATTACGGAGAGTTAAATTGTCTTTGGTATTTTGGACATCTTTAAAGAGTTACACTGGAGAAAGTATAGCTAAAGATGTTTTAAATAATTGTTGGGAATACTTAAGTAACGAGAGAGGATATGGATGGAAGATAAATCAGTTAGCAGAGAAATATCAGATTGCTAATATGGAATGTAGTGTGTCACCTGTATGGGGAGAGGTTCCGAAATGGATTATTTCTGAGGTTAAAATTGATTTAGGAATATTAGATAAGAAACGGGAATGGGAGGTGTAAGGGAAATTTTACATTTAGACATGTGTTTGACTCTTAGATGTGTTTTTACTATTAGAAGTGTTCATTTTACTTAGATGTGTTCTTTACTTATAGATGTGAACCTTTTACTCATGTGTATCACTTGTATTAACATTTAACACTTATAGATGTGTTCTTTTACTTTAGATGTGTATCACTGGTTTTGACATAAAACATTTAACATTGAACATGTATTTGTACTCGTGAAGCAGTTAAAGAAATATAATCATATAATCATTATTAAAGATATGTAACCAAGACTTTAGAAATGCATAAGTTAGGACAGGCTAGAAGGAACAAAATGTTCTGAGTGATAGAAAACTCAGTTACAACGTGACTGTGTACAACAAGAGGTCAAAGTGACCTATTGTACTTTAAAGTGTGAAAAGTATGTGCGTTGATTTGAGCAGCGTCGATCAAATTAGCGATAAGCAGAATGTGTGAAAACCAAGTAGCTTAAAAACAGGAACCTTTGCAGACTTGGGTATTGTGCTGTCTAGATAAATTTATGTGAGACAGGGGGGGTCTTGAACAAAGATGTTTCCTTTTAAGGTAAACAAGACTGGATGCAACGGACCCAGGATGTGTTAAGGGTATATAATGATGCCAACTGGAAGTAGCTTTGCTCTTCTCATGACAGACATTCTCTGTATGTGAACTGCCAATTTCTTGCAAGAAATAAAAGATTTTGATACTTTGACTTTTCAAAGGTTTTTGCATTTGTCTCCTTCCTCCTCACTTTTCGAATAGAATTATTTCCACAACAAATGGCGACGAGGATGATGGGATAACCGTGAACCAACCGATCGCCGTGATAGAGGGACAATTGAATTGATCATCCCGAGAGACCAGCTCTGCGGCTCAAAATCCTCAAGTTTAAGGAGAGAGAATTGTTCTACTCATCACGACGAACGGAGGTGAACGTACTCCCAGAACTGAACTCACGAGGTCATCAAAAGACGGTGAGAGAAAAAAAAAAAAAAAAAAAAATTATTTACGTGGTAAATGAGATATAAGAAAAAATATTTGCGTATTGAATGCTTTCCTGAAAGGGTCAGGAGTTTTGGAATAAGCCTGAAAGTAACTTCCAAACAGGGTTTGAGAATAAAAGTAGTTTTCTCAAATGCCAGGTGTTAATTGTTTTCCCAGAAGGGCCAGAGTTTGAGAAAGAGGGTTTCTCAAGCGTCCAAACAAGGGGCTGTTCGAAATAAGCCTGATAGTAATTTTCGGACATTTTGAAAAGCACTTGTTTGGGAAAAAGACCTAACATCGACGGATGTGGGCATTTTGAAAGTCCTAAATTGACGAATTTAGGCAGTGCGTGGTGGCCACGCTGGGGAGAAGAATTAACACAGTAAATAAAGTAACGTGGTGACCACGTGAGAGAGAGGATTCAAATACGCAAATATAAATACTGTAGATAAACCCAATGGGTAATGAAAATTCGAAAAGCGTGGAGGAACAGGTTAATTTCTCTAAGGGCTCATATAAAGCTATGGATAAGGTAATGGGAACCTGGTATCATGCTTTTGTGCCGTTTTTGATAAGTCAATATGGATTTAACGGGGGTTTAAGTGTGTCACATTTAACTCAAACTAAAATAAATTGGGCGACTCATATTGTAAAAAAGAAGGACAAAGAGCGATATGATAAATGTGGTGAAATCATAGTAAAATGGTTGGATGAAGCAACACGCAGACAACAAAAACAAGTCTGTCGGGCTATCGCACCATTATACTCTGATGAGGAAAGACAGGAGGCTTCAAAGAAAGCACTAGTGAATCTTAAAAATGACTGTAGTGCTATTGCTGACTCTTCTTCTCCCTTTTTCGGTCACTACGCGAGAATGACGGTGGAGGACGAGGGATATCCGGCTCGCCATCCACCACCTGCTCTCTTTCCTGCCCCGGGGGAGGTTGCTCAAGCTGCGGGAGAGGTGCAAGCCAGCACACCAACTGCACCGCCGCCCGAATACACTCCAACAGAGGAAGGAAGAAGTGACGCATCGACAACGCGCTCTGGTGCACTGTTCAGAGAAGCCAAGCCACAGAAATGCAACAAAGACTTAGAAGACCTGCTAAGCACAAACATGAGAAACTTGACTTTGCACTCACGAAGGCAGCAAAAAAGAAAAGTTGATCAAGATTCGACCAGAGCCACGTTAAGACGGCAAATGGGGCGGCAACAGACCCTGCGAAACCAACGTTATCAGACTGATGACTCAGAGACAGAGATAAAAAGTGAAAGCGATGATGACGACGAAAGTCTCCAGAATTTTCAGGCACCGATGCTCGAAGTGGCGGGACCAAATGGATCGGTTCTGGTGATGCGACCATGGACCCAAGAGGAACTGAAGCAAGCTTCTGAACACCTGCCAAACATCGAAGCAGGTGGGGCAAGACTGGGTGTTGATTTAGCTCTTTTCTGCAGAGAATTCAGACCGACTCTCGGTGAACTGTGGAGACTGCTGGTTTTAAGATATGGAGCAGTGCAGATGGCAAAAATGTCTGAGCACTGGCCAGAAGATGCCCGAATGATACATGTCGACTACAACCATCAGACAAACGGTGACTATAAAAATAAAGTCGAGGGAATCATCAACGCTTTACAGAAAGTATTTCCACGCACGATGGACATTAACCAAGTTCGTCAATGCATTCAAGGGAAAGATGAAACCACTGAAGCATATTTTCTTCGGCTGAAAGAGTGCTTTGATCGCCATGGTGGTATCGAAAAAAGACCACCACCAACAGGCCAGAATGCGGAAGCTATGGGGTCTGATCCTTATGATGACTATTTGAGAACTTTGTTCATGGATGGACTGGACGGAGAAATTTCAAAATAAATTGAAAGAAGCTGTGTTGGATGGCAACTGGCCTCCACAGCTGAAATCAGACGACATGCAAAACATCACGAAACAATCATCAAGAAGCAGAAAACAGCCAAAATCACCAAACAAGACAAAGATTTTACTCTAGCTCTGATAGCGCTGCATAACAACAATCTCAAGCAAAACCACTATCTACGCAACCAAAGTAGTAGTGGGGGAAGAGGCAGAGGACGGGGTCATGGAAAAGATAGACATTTTTCACAAAACCAACAGCGTCTGGATCGCGACACTTGCTTTATCTGCGGACAAAAGGGACATTGGCGTGACACTTGCCCGCGGGCGGCGTTCAGCACGGGGCAGGCAGACTGAGAGGGGGAGGGTGCGAGCAACGGGTTTCCTGACTCTCCATCAGATAAGTATCATTCTCCTTTCGTTTCTGACTCTGCTTTCTGCAATGAAGACATGCTTGCTAATGTTTTCTATAGGGCTAAAAATTCCTTACCTTTGATAGAAGTAAATGTTTTGGACAAAACATTATTATTTTTGTTAGATACAGGCGCAAGTCATTCCATTATTCAAGAAACAGAATTAACACAACCTATTTCATATTCTGGGAAAATGACTTCTTCCAGAAGTGCGACTGGTCATGTGGTTGTTGAACCATTCTCAACGCCGTTTGGGTGTTCAATTAATGAGAGAAAATTTAAGCACAGTTTCCTGATTTCTCAGTCATGTCCAGTTAATCTGATGGGAAGAGATTTAATGTGCAAACTGGGTATTTCTGTTCACTGTACTACTAAAGGGCTTCAGGCTGACATGAGAATGCTGCATTTAGAAGCAGAGGAAACCCATCTGTTTGTTTATGAATGGCAAGTTTCTAACACGTGTCTGACCACAAAGGCTCATGACAGAGTGTTGTCATCATCTGATTTTATGAATGATTCAGATCTGCATTGTACTTCACATGTCAGCATTGAACCTGATGATGAATTTGAGCAGCGTTGGTTTAATGTTGATGTGGAAAATATAAAGACAGATTACTTGTATTGGACAAACCACTGGTGTGTTTTGGGTGTGAAACTGACTGACAATCAGGCAATGTTTTATGACGTGGAAAATGCACAGCCTCACATCTCACTGGCTAAACCAGTGAAGGCTGAATGGCGTGACGCAGGTCCCTTCATGGCCAAGTGCCATGAACTGACCGACTGGGTCATAATAGATCAACAAAGAATGATCTGCCAAAGTGAAAGTACCGGATGGTTCAAACAACCGTGTCATAAAACATTGAGAGGTTTGAGATCAGTCACAGTGTTGGAGGAGGAAGTGAACTTTGAAAATCTGACTTTATTGCATCTCCCTAGTATCCCTGAGGGGTTAGAGGAAGTGCCGAGTTGTCTGTGGGCTAAAGACAAATATGATGTGGGTCTGATCGCAGGTTGTGAGCCTGTTCGAATCAAACCTAAATCTGATTATCGACCAAAGAAAATGCAGTATCCATTGAAAAAGGAAGCGATTGAAGGCATTACGCCAGTGTTTAATTCTTTGTTGGAAAAAGGGGTCATCGTTGAGTGTCCGGACTCACCTGTCCGCACTCCCATTTTTCCGGTAAAGAAAATTAGGGACGCAAATCAAGCTGTTGAATACAGATTTGTCCAGGATCTTAAAGCGGTTAATGACGCCGTGGAGGCACGCGCTCCAAACGTACCGAACGCTTATACGATCCTCGCACAGATTCCAGCTGACACTAAGTGTTACACGCTTGTTGACATTTCAAATGCGTTTTTCAGCGTTCCAGTGCATCCTGACTCACAATTTTGGTTTGCATTTAATTTCAATGGTAAAGCATACACCTTTACACGATTATGTCAGGGTTTTTGTGAAAGTCCAACAATATTCAACGAAGCTTTAAAACGCAGTTTAGAAGATTTGATACTTCCACCTGGTGTGGCTCTGTTGCAATATGTTGATGACTTGTTACTCTGCTGTCCAAACGAACAGGTCTTTAAGCAGGCTACAATCACATTGTTAACCTACTTGGCAGAACGGGGCCACAAGGTCAACCCGAGTAAAATAGCTATCAATCAATCCAAAGTTACCTTTTTAGGTCACGTGTTGACAGCAAATGGGAAGTCATTATCTGACAAAAGGGTCACTGCAATACAAAACATTCCTAAACCGATCACGAAAAAGCAAATGATGTCGTTTTTGGGAATGACTTCGTATTGCAGAACATTCATTCCTAGCTACAGTGAAAAGGAAGGGCCTCTGTCAGCATTAATTTACGGGCAGGAAATGGCAGCCTCTGACAAACTGACATGGACCGCAGAGGCAGAAAGGGCTTTTTGTGAGATGAAACAAGCTTTGCAGAGTTCTCCTACACTCGGAATTCCGAACTCAGCAAGAGCGTTTACACAGACAGTAGCTGAAAAAGATGGTTATATGTCTTCTGTCTTGTTACAAGAACACGCTGGGAGACAGAGACCTGTTGCGTATTTTTCCACCAGGTTAGACGCAGTTGCAAGGGGACTTCCTGCTTGTCTGAGAGCTGTGGCGGCAGCGGAGAGAGCTGTGATGGCTTCTAGAGATTTTGTGGGTTTCAGTGATTTAACACTGCTTGTACCACATGCTGTGTCTCTGATTTTGTTAGAACAAAAGACTTCTCACTTATCTGCAGCTCGCTGGCTGAGATATAATTTTGTGCTGCTTGAAATGCCTAACATCACTGTAAAACGATGTAATGTTTTGAATCCCGCAAATCTGCTCCCCACAGAAGAAGACGGAGAACCACACTGTTGTGTTTCAGCCTTGGAACAGATATGTAGTCCAAGACCAGACTTGACAGACGAGGCTTTACCCAACAGTGACATGATTCTTTTTGTGGATGGATCATCCAGCAAAGATGCTTGTGGTAGAAACAAAACAGGTTATGCAGTAGTTTCATTAACTGAGGTTCTGGAACAACAACCACTGCCATCACATTTTTCTGCACAAGCTGCTGAATTGGTTGCTCTGACTGCAGCATGCAAATTGGCAAGTGGCCAACGTGTTACAATTTACACTGACTCAAGGTATGCTTTTGGTGTTGTACATGACTTTGGCTCGTTGTGGAAACATCGAAAGTTTTTGAAAGCAGATGGTAAGCCAATATTGAATCACCAGTTAGTGGGTCAATTATTGGATGCTTTGATGTTGCCAAAAGAAGTGGCAGTGTGCAAATGTCTGGCCCATACTGCAGGCAGTGATGATGTTTCTAAAGGAAACAGGCAAGCTGATTTAGCTGCAAAGGCTGCGGCTCTGCTTCCTGTTCAGATAACCACAGCAGCCCGGCTGGATGAGGAACTAGGGGACATAGAAGCTATGCAGCAGCATGCATCTGCTGATGACAAGAGAAAATGGAGAGATGCAGGCTGTGTGTATAAAAATAATCAGTGGTGGGGCCCCAATGAAAAACCATGTTTACCTTCTCATTTCTTTCAGGCATATGCGAAACTGACACACGGTTTGGACCACGCTTCCAAGACGGGAATGTTTTCCATTATGAAAAATAACTGGTTTACCAAAGGTTTTTCCACAGTGGCAGCAGATTTTTGCAGCAGATGTCTGATTTGCGGAACGAACAATGTGGCCAGGGGTCAGGCAATGAGACAGGCGGGGCATCCCAGGCCGCCAAGACCATTCTCACATGTAATGCTTGATTATATTGAGTTGACACAATCAGATAAAAAGAAATACTGCATAGTTGCTGTAGATCTTTTTTCAGGATGGGTTGAAGTTTTACCAACAGCAAAAGCAGATGCACAAGGGGTGGCAAAATTACTCCTACAGGAGATAATCCCACGATGGGGAATTCCTGAAAGATTATCAAGTGATAATGGCTCACATTTTGTGAACAGTGCAATTTCAGCAGTTGAAGCGTTTCTGGGTACACCCTGGAAACACTTTTGTTCCTATCATCCAGAATCAGCTGGAGCGGTAGAGAGACAGAACCAGGTTCTGAAAAACAAGCTGGTAAAAATTTGCGATGAGACAGGGCTTTCATGGCCTAAGGCTCTGCCCATTGCTTTGACTTATATGAGAATGAGAAAGAGGGGGCGAGCACAACTCTCACCATTCGAGATTCTGTTTGCTCGTCCACCTCACATGGGCTGGGAACCACACAAACCTAGACCACTACCTGACACCACTCTTTGTGAACATGACATGTTGCAATATTGTGTTGAACTGGATAAGGTGTTCTGTGATATCTCAAAACAGGTACAGGCAGCGGCTCCAGAACCGGCTGAGACAGCCCTGCACAGCATCAGACCAGGTGATTTCGTGCTGATAAAGGATCTGAGGCGGAAACACTGGAGAGCAAAAAGGTGGCAGGGACCATTTCAAGTTTTGCTGACAACTCACACTGCAGTGAAAGTCGAGGAGAGGGCTCCGTGGATTCACGGGACGCACTGTCGGAAAGTGCCAGCTCCTGCGGTAGCTGCAACGGAGGACGAATCCCAGGCATCAGCTCATGCGGTAGCTGCAACGGAAGAAGAATTCCATATACAGCCAACGAGTACCTAACAGGTTACAGACTAAAGGGTGCGGCTTGTCATCCTGTAAGTTTCCAATTCAAACACTATCATCTCTGGAGGGAGGACGAATCTTTAATTGAAGACGATTCAGCCATTCTAGGAATCGTTAGAACTGCGTCAAGAACTTTGTGGAGTTTTGATGGTGAGGGCATTGGAGTGACTTGTCTATTAATAGCCACCAGACCTGCCCTGAGACCAACAATAGATAGAGAAAAGGGACTCATATCTTTTTCACAACAACATTTTCTTGCCTGGCGAGGTTGTAAAGTGTGGGAATATGCTACTAAATCTTATCCTCTTAACTAGTCTGACCATAGGTCTAGCACAGGATGGTAGTATACAGGTGCAAATGACAAAGGGGAAAGAAAGTAAACTGATTATAATATGTGATCCTATTTCAGCAGCAGGACCTGGGTATAATCCCACCAGTTTGAGCAAATGGGGCAAAGCCATGTATTTTTGTAAAGATCCATGTGAATGGCTAGATGTATACGGGGGTAATAAAGATGCTATGCTTGATGGTTTAATGACGAAAGCAGACTATAAATCACCTACTAGTCAAATCAGAAAGATGCTTTCAGGTCTTATTGAATTCGAAGAAATCACTGAAAACCGTAAAATTAAATTGAAAGTCACTCTGTCAACAGGAAATGATGGTGCAGCTCAGTGGGAAGGAAAATTTTTCTGTGCATGGTGGACAGCAGGTACTGACACTTATGTTCCAATAGACATTACAATGGTAGATCCACCCACGAAAACCCATAGCTTGTCTGAACTGATAACTCATTCTAGCATACCAGAAGAAGAAGATGCTGAATTAGAAAGACAGTTTAATTTGCATCATGAAGACACGACTATTACACATAGCAGAATACAATGTGGGGGCAACAGAGCATGCATGTTAAGTTTACTTCAACGACAAGCTTTGGAAATTAATCAATCATGTTGGTGGTGTCTGAGAATGGATAGGACCTGGAGGGTTCATCCGTTAAGATCAACTAATTTAGGAGAATTAAAAGGATTAATTCCGTGTGCTATGTGGAAATTACTGAATGGAATAAACATTGACGGAACTGAATCAATGTCTCAAAAGGGGGTTGCGTGTCAGAATCCATCAGAACACAGTACCAAAGACTTTGACAATGTATGGGCAGTAAAACCGCAATTAGGCGACGTATGTTTATGCAAATTAGAGTTCCAAAGAGGGGCAATAATGACAGGGACATCCCATTGCAAAACTACGATAACAATGCATAATAACAAATGTATAACATCAGATGGTGTGTTTATTGCGTGTCCAGGTAACGACGATGACCTAAGAGAAACTACGGCTGGAACAGTATGGGTCTGCGGTCAAACTGCTTTCCATTCCCTTCCTAAGAACTGGATGGGGTGCTGTTATCCAGGACTTTTAGATGTAGGAACGGACGTTTATATAAATAAAGAAAATGACGATAAGCAAACTTCTATGAGATCAAGGAGAAGCTTAGCTGATGAAAAGATACCGATAATGTTTCAAGGTACCAAACTTTGGAATCCTTGGACAAGTAGAATATCAATGACCGGATGGTCTTTCCTTGTTGGGGCGGGTACTGCTGCTAGCTTGTTAAAAATAAATGGCTTAGCCTGGCAGGTATTACGCTTAGCTAACGAAACTGAAGATGCTTTAGGACAACTGAATTATGAACTTAGAGGCGTCAGACAGGCAGTCGTACAACATCGTATCGTGCTTGACATCCTCACGTCAGAGCGAGGGGGCGTGTGCAAAATGTTAGGGACTTCCTGTTGCTTCAATCTGCCTGACGTCTATCAAAATGTAACAGACATAATAGAGCACATGAAATTGGCTGTGGCCACTCCACCAGAAATGTCATCTTCTCTGGATGCTTGGTTTTCTGGCCTCCAGGGGTGGACTAAATGGGTGATAAGTACTGTTATGCCGATAGCATGTTTGATTTTGATTTTGATTTTGATGATCCCATGTTTGATGAATTGTATCTCTACAATCACTGCTAGAACAGTGTCTACCACGATGGTTAGAATAACTACAGGAGAGTACGTCACAATGATACGTAGGGAACCTGAGGCGGATGCCACAGTGCCCGAGACTGAAGAATATGAGAATGAGAGCGAACATGCGTTTGACTAAGAAATGAAGTAGCCATGGGAAAAATTTACTTGATGTAAATTACTATGATTATGGAGAAGTAAATGTCAAATTTTGTGTGTATGTTCTTTGAAAATGAACATGGGGTGGATTGTAAGGGAAATTTTACATTTAGACATGTGTTTGACTCTTAGATGTGTTTTTACTATTAGAAGTGTTCATTTTACTTAGATGTGTTCTTTACTTATAGATGTGAACCTTTTACTCATGTGTATCACTTGTATTAACATTTAACACTTATAGATGTGTTCTTTTACTTTAGATGTGTATCACTGGTTTTGACATAAAACATTTAACATTGAACATGTATTTGTACTCGTGAAGCAGTTAAAGAAATATAATCATATAATCATTATTAAAGATATGTAACCAAGACTTTAGAAATGCATAAGTTAGGACAGGCTAGAAGGAACAAAATGTTCTGAGTGATAGAAAACTCAGTTACAACGTGACTGTGTACAACAAGAGGTCAAAGTGACCTATTGTACTTTAAAGTGTGAAAAGTATGTGCGTTGATTTGAGCAGCGTCGATCAAATTAGCGATAAGCAGAATGTGTGAAAACCAAGTAGCTTAAAAACAGGAACCTTTGCAGACTTGGGTATTGTGCTGTCTAGATAAATTTATGTGAGACAGGGGGGGTCTTGAACAAAGATGTTTCCTTTTAAGGTAAACAAGACTGGATGCAACGGACCCAGGATGTGTTAAGGGTATATAATGATGCCAACTGGAAGTAGCTTTGCTCTTCTCATGACAGACATTCTCTGTATGTGAACTGCCAATTTCTTGCAAGAAATAAAAGATTTTGATACTTTGACTTTTCAAAGGTTTTTGCATTTGTCTCCTTCCTCCTCACTTTTCGAATAGAATTATTTCCACAACAGAGGAAATGGGTATGATTAAGTACCAAGTTAATAAATACATACAGGAAAGATTCTATGCAAGTATGCACATCTATACTGATGGATCTAAAGATCCAAGAACAGGGATTACAGGAATAGGAGTGTATATTCCAGAGTTTAAAATATCAATATCTAAACGATTAACATCTAAATTGTCAATATATACTGTGGAAATGGTCGCTATTATAATAGGATTAACATGGGTAGAGGAGGTAAAACCGGACAGAGTAGTCATATGCTCTGACTCTTCTTCTGTCTTAACATCACTGTTGTACTGCTAGAGAAGATTTGATGTGTGAAATATTTTCATTATTATGGAGAATACAAAGGATAGGAATAGAAGTTGGATTCTGCTGGGTGCCAGCGCATGCAGGAATAGCTGGTAATGAATCTGCTGATGAATTAGCAAAAAATGCTTTAAAAAGGGAAGAAATAGATTTTAATGTTTCATTAAGTAAATGCGAAATCAAATCTATTATTAAGGAAAATATTATTAAAGAGTGGCAGGAAAACTGGAATACAGATAATAAGGGGCGGCATTTATATAATATTAAGAAAATGGTAGGTAAGAAATGTATAAATGGTAGAAATAGGAAAGAAGAGGTTATAATGACTAGGATGAGACTTGGACACTCAAGACTTAACGCATCACTTTTTATAATTGGAGTTCATGAGACTGGTTTATGTGAGAATTGTGGCGAGAAAGAAACAGTAGAACATGTGATATACGATTGTAAAAGGTTTGATGAGGAAAGGAAGGAGTTGATGTCATATTTAAACGAAAGAGGGAAGGTTAATAAGGATTTGGCATATTTGTTAGGTTATGATTTTAATAGAGATAGAGTAGGATACAGAATGTTAATAGAATACATATATACTACAGGTTTAAGTGAAAGGATTTAATATAAATATGCTTTGGTCTATTCCAGATTTCATAGGCCGGTCTGGAGGAGCTGAACACGCAGCGCCAGATCGGATATGGGAGATGGAATGAGATGGAGCATCAAATAATTATATATAAGGATTAATATGTGAGGAAGAGGCAAGTGAGAATGAAAAAAGAAAAAGAAAAAGAAAAGAAAAAAAAGGAAAAAAGGTAAAACTGACCATAAGAAATCATGACTGCATAACAGCAAAGGTAGGTGGCGCTATGCACTGAGAATGCAATGCGCCAAAAAACGAAAGAAGAAGAAGAAGAAGAAGAAGAAGAAGAAGAAGAAGAAGAAGAAGAAGAAGAAGAAGAAGAAGAAGAAAACAAATAAACTGTCATCTGTGTTCAGTTCTACGTCCTAATACCTTGCAGGTAAACCAAATTTTATACATTATACTCACCCAATCAGGATCTATTGAAGTTTTTAGCGGATGAATATCTGTCTAATGTCAAACGTCAAACCAACTTTAGATCGATACCGAAAGGAAACATTTGATATTGTTTGGAATAGAAATAAGCGTGAGCTCGTGATTCGGCTGTATGATTAGAGTCTAAGTTACAGTATATATAATTTTTACTCAAAATGAGCCCTTTGTAGAGAAACTTGAAGCTATATTTTGCTGATATTACTGACCCGTTTCCACAGAGATGTGTGATTGGGCTGTTGAGGCTAAAGTGTGTCTTTATATGGCCATGTGAAACTATGGGATTATTTATTAGCCTTTAATAACGTAACTTTTCAAGAAACAAATGAAAATGTAAATACACAGTGAATAAAATGTCTTTGAAACCAGAGAAAAAAAACCTCAGTCACGTGTGTCGTATTTGCCAGAGTTACTTCCTGTGTTTTTACAACTGAGGTGGTGTTTGGATTGGAAGAACACAGAGACGTATTGTTAAAGGAGAAGTTCACTTTTAAAAAAACTTTTGCTGATAATTTACTCACCCCCATGTCATCCAAGATGTCCATGTCTTTCTTTCTTCAGTCGAAAAGAAATTAAGGTTTTTGATGAAAACATTCCAGGATTTTTTCACATATTATGGATTCCATTGGGACTCAAACGGTTCAAGGTCCAAATGACAGTTTCAGTGCAGCTGCAAAGGGCTTTAAACGATACCAGACGACGAATAAGGGTCTTATCTAGCGAAACGATCGGTCATTTCAAAAATAAATAAAAAAGTTGAAGTTTTATAAGCACAAATGTTCGCCTTGCTCTGTTCTTTGATGCGCGTTCGTGACGTCACCTAATACGCAATTACGTTGAAAAGGTCACGCTTGAAAAATTAAAAAAAATTATTTTTGGCTTTTTAATATTAAAACACCCAGGATACGCACACGAAATGGGCATTTTAAACGATAAACTGACACAAATACATTTGAAAATGTGTATATGGTCCTCCTTCCGCACATTTGTAAACACATCAAACTTGACCTTTTCAACGTGATTGCGTATTACGTGACGTCACGAACGCGCATCACAGAACAGAGCAAGGCGAACATTTGTGCTTATAAAACTTCAACTTTTTTATTTATTTTTGAAATGACCGATCGTTTCGCTAGATAAGACCCTTATTCACCGTCTGGTATCGCTTAAAGCCCTTTGCAGCTGCACTGAAACTGTCATTTGGACCTTGAACCGTTTGAGTCCCAATGGAATCCATAATATGTGAAAAAATCCTGGAATGTTTTCATCAAAAACCTTAATTTCTTTTCGACTGAAGAAAGAAAGACTTGGACATCTTGGATGACATGGGGGTGAGTAAATTATCAGCAAAAGTTTTTTTAAAAGTGAACTTCTCCTTTAACTTGTTTTATGTAGTCCAGTGACGTTTAATAAAGTATTGTTTAATCAATAAGAGCTTCTGTAGACGTCTGACAGAAATACAGTCTATCTGGTTAATAACAAGTGAAAAGCGCAGTGAATGCAGCATTTGACAAAGACAAGAGGTATGAAGTGATTGGCTGCCAAAAAACACCCTTCAATCTTTAAGGTTTTAAAAAATCATATTTTTTTTTTTTTTTTCATTTATTGTATTATTTATTTTAGAGCTTTTATAGGAGACCATTTAAAATACATCTTATTTTGTCATAAACACAAAATACCTTCAACACCGTTTTGTTTTATAACACACATCTTTTTACTGTGTGTGTGTGTAATCTCTGTGTATATATATATATATATATATATATATATATATATATATATAGCCTATAGATAGATAGATAGATAGATAGATAGATAGATAAACAGATAGATAGACAGACACACACACACACACACACACAGAGAGAGAGAGAGAGAGAGCAATAATTATATATCAAATTGTTTAAATACAAAAATTGGGGGAAAAAATCTGAGTAATCATGTGTTTATTTGTAATGAATTATTTTGTGTTTTGCAGATAACTGAAGAGTTGTGAATGTCTTCTGTGAGGAGGAAACAAGATGGAAGCAAACCCTGTGAGTTAAAACTTATGTTCATGAACCTTATATGGAGAAGTAAAACTATTAACCTGCAATAGTTTAATTTTAATACATTTGATGTATGATGATTTGATAGATCTTTTATTGAATTTGTAATCAATTGTAAGTTCTGTAACAAGTATGGCACCGTATACCAAAATATTTGTTGTTGATTTTTTTTTTTTTTTTTGCCTTTGTGCAAAATGGAAATGCTATTTTAAATACTATAAAATTAAAAAGGTTGACAGATGAGAATATAAATGTAAAAGTAAACACATCTTAAAGGGTTAGTTCACCCCAAAATTAAAATGATCCCATGATTTACTCACCCTCAAGCCACCCTAGATGTATATGACTTTCATCTTTCAGCCAAACATAATCAGAGTTATATAAAATAATATCCTGCTCTTCAAAGGTTTATAATGGCAGTGAATGGTCCCCTAGATTTTGAAGCCCCAGAAAGCGCATCCATCATAACAGTAATCCACACGACTCCAATAAAGCGAATGTAATGCTACGTGACATTGTTTACAAGCTGTTTTATTTCTGTGGATTAAACACTGATTGAGCGATTACACCAGATACTTCTCAGTAAGTTGTTCTGAATCTTTCAACCTTCTGATGTTCATTCATGTTTATCCTGTAAATGATAGTGAAGAGGAAGAGATGATAGCGTTATATCACGCTTGATTCACTGATCTCAGTGTCAATCCCTTATCAAAAGTGTTACATTATTAACAGACTTTAATTTGACTTTACCACCACTGTGAAACTACAGCAAGAGTTCCCACAACACTCCGTTATAATGAAGGATTTTTAAGCGTCATGCACAAAAAATTAAACAACATCCTTTAGAGTCACACACAAACATCAAAAATCAGCATTTCAATCTCAACAATGGTGAAAAAAAAAAACAGGCTACAGAAAAGTCACAGCAAACATACAAGCAAATAAAATACTGTAGAGCATTTTGCTAAAACTTTGTTTTACAATTGCAAACTGAGTGTAAAATGTATAATGTGCTTCATGGGCAGCGCTAGGGAGGGGCTAGCAGGAGCTTCAGCACCCCCAAGAAAGACCAAAGCACCCCCATAGCACCCCCCAATAATTTCTGGAAGCATATGTATATATACAGTATGTGCCTATAATTGCGCAGCTCCCCCTTGTCAATGATCTAGCACCCCCTCAGCACATGCGTTAAAAATGATCTGCCACCGCCCCTGATGTGCTTGTAGTTTTGCAGACTTGGTCTGAAGATTCGGCACATGAGTGAATGCTTTAACTGAGTGAGCCTCAAGTAACACTTTTACTGTGCAAGCAATTAAAAAACTAGCCTGGGAAAATCCCAGACAATTTCCAGTAAATTTAGATTTGCCCTGCAAGTAGTCATTCAAGTAGTCTGGCAAAGAGCTCATTCAAGCCCATTTCTAATCCGTTGAAATCGCGGCACCAATCAGAAACATTGAGGAGGGTTTTACACAATGACGATCGCTCTGATTGGTTAAATGCCTATCCAATTGCGCCCAGAGGCATTTGAGCGACGTCCGTTGGTGAAGCCACCAACTTTTACATGCATTATTATATTCAAATTGCAAACACATGAGGACAGTCTCCATGAAAGACCCACTGGCAGATGAACAGCACTACATTTCTCTCCGAAACGGTAGGAAATTAAATTAGATTTAAAGGGGACCTATTATGCCCCTTTTCACAAGATGTAAAATAATTCTCTGATGTCCCCCAACAGAATTTTATTTACAGCACGTTTAAATCATCATTTTTTGGGTCTGTGAAAAACGCACTGTTTTAGTGCTTCTCCTTTAAATGCTAATGAGCTGCTGGTTCACGGCACAGGGGGCGGAGCCTAAGCAGCCGCGAATCCCGCGATCAGAGCTAGAACAGGGAAGATGATAATAATAAAACAGACAGTCACAGTAATGGTGTTCATTTCGACCATAAAAATGCCTACAGAGTCAGAGAATATATGCTGTATGGAGTTGGAAAAGGTATAGTTTAGTTTAATTACGATTATAACCTATTTGGCATTGCTTAAAGGCATCCTTTACACTATTAAAGGTCCCGTATTATGCCCCTTTTCACAAGATGTAAAATAAGTCTCTGATGTCCCCAGAGTGTGTATGTGAAGTTTGAGCTCAAAATACCCAACAGATCATTTTTTACAGCATGTTTAAATTGACATTTTTTGGGGCTCAGAAAAACGAGTTGTTCCAGTGAGTGCCCTTTAAATGCAAATGAGCTGCTGCTGGACGACACAGGGGGCGGAGCTTCATGAGCTCACGCTCAGTCTGTCAGGAAAAATTCATCTCACGGAATGATGATAATATCAGAAACTCTCAGTAACGGCGTTCATTTCGAGTCGGACAATAATGCCTACAGAGTCAGAGTGCTGTATAGAGATGAAACGGGTATAGTTTAGTAGTTTAATTACGGTTATTATAACGTATTTCTCATCTGCTTGTAGGCTATGTATCCATTATTTATTAATAGCCTACAAGTCTGCTGTCTGAATGATGATCAAACATGTACTGATGAGTTTAATAAAGTTTATTGTACATCACACAAAGGATGAAGCGTCAGTTTTACTTCAGAAAATCACCGTAAGAGCTGAGTAAACACAGTAGCCTAAGTTATAAGAAGTGCGCAAGTAGCCAGTAGAGTTGAGGGAGCATTCCTGTGGGCGGAGGTTAGTCAAGAAACGGTTCTGGTGATGTCACTAATGCAGGATGTAGAGGGGTGTAGTCCAATCGAGCCGTTTTTTGTAGTCAACTTCTGTTAAATAAAATATCTCGCTTGGCATTGAACTTTGAGCTTTATAATTTTACAGATATTATTTATGCTCTAACAGCAACATTACACACTAACTAAAGTTTGAAACATGGGATCACGCAGAACGGGACCTTTAATGCAAGCCTGCTGTAGGACTCCGTCTGACGATCTAATTGTCTGAATGATGACACAAAATATACTGATGAGTTTAATAAAGTTTATTGTACATCACACAAAAGATGAAGCATCAGTTTTACTTCAGAAAATCACTGTTAGAGCTGAGTAAACAGTATAAGAAGTGCATAAGTAACTTACATCAATTTCTGTAAAGTTGAGGGAGCATTTTCTTTGAAAACAAAATGAATCCACCTCGTCTTCACTGGCTGGCAGATTTCAAGAGTAAATAGAGAGAGCTATGTGAATGAATACATCCAGCTACAACACCTTCAACGCTTGGGAGATGCTTCGACGCTTCTCGTGAGTGCATTGCTGCAGCATGATGTGTACAACTCGCAGTGAACTCGATCAGGGCGGGTCTAAGTTATAACGGCAGTGTCAGTCAACACTCGGGGGCGGGGCCTGTGGCTTTAGTGACGTCACTAAAGCCACATTCTGAAAACGGGTCGTTTGGAGAGACTGCTTTTGATTTATGGAGATTAAAAAAAAAAGGAGTGAGTGGATTTTTTATCACTGTAGGGTGGTTGTGTACACACACTGCCAACACACATTTATGTCCAAACACCATACAAAAGTGAATTTTGCATAATAGGTCCCCTTTAATAGAGGATTTTAACTGTGACAAGATGATTGACAGGGCAGTTTAAGTGACAGGATGCACGCGACAGATCCGTCCGATAAAGATGATGAAGTAGTCTGTCCCAAAGCTTGCCTACTTTTTTTGCTACACATTCAAAAGTAAATACATTTTCTTCACAAAAAGAGTGAAGTTTTACTTTTATGGCGTAGGGTAACTTAGGTGAATTGGGATGCAGCATATGGCTTTACACATGATGACGATCGCTCTGATAGGTGTAGGTCTATCCAATTGCGCCCAGAGGCATTTGAGCGATGTCCGTTGGTGACGCCCCTTTGGAAATGAGTTATTAATGAAGCTTTGCCAGACCATAACTCAGTTATTACTGAGAATGGTCTGGTTTTAACCAGGCTATTAAAAAACTGTAATGTTTCATAATCAGAAATTCATTAACAAGTTACCACAGATTTAAGATTCAAAAGGAATATTTAGTTTTAATATTTGTTTTCATTCAACAATATTTAATATGTGAATTTCATAGATTCTTTATTAAGAGGACATATTTTCTCCCCCCCTAAAGATGCATCACTATCGCAAACTCCCTGATGCCAGTGATGTCTGTGTTGACAGTGGTTTCAGTGATTCCTCAAATAAGAGCATTGGACTACCTCCTTCATTCAGTAAGTAAATTTCACAATGAATTTGAGCAACAATAGTTTTATGTTAGAAGCTTTAAACATCAAATCACCCTCAGAAATTTGTGTTTGTACTAAATTTATTTGAAAACAATCATGTTTAAAGGGAAATTAATATTACATTTAGTCCTGTGTATGTGTATTTAATATCGATTGATCCATAAATTGAATGTGCTAAAATGCATCTCGATTCTCTCTTCTGAGCTTATTATTTTTTTTTCTTCAAAACGATTTATGATTTGATGGAATCCGAGAAAAAATGACACGCTTACACATATTTAAAGTTCATAGTCAGTCAATTTTCAGAAAAAACATACCTTAAAATCCCTAGTAATTAGGGCTGTGTATCGTTAAAAAATTTTTTTTATATCTATACGTTGACTGATACCGGTTCCTGAACAATACCTTTTTTCGATACCAATTTTATGAGATCCGATACCAAAAATATGAAATTACATTACATATTAGCTAAAAAAAAACTTTTGTTAGTTTGTCAGCCCAATGGTGACCCACAAAACTCAGTTGTACAGTAAACTACTGGCTACAGTGTTTTGCCATTACATAACTGTTTTTTAACTTACTGTTTATTACTATTATTATTAGTATTACTTTTTAAATACATTTCGTGGGTGTGTCTTTTTTATCCTACACCTTTAATATGGGATCAATATCCCGTCAAACGAATTGCAGTCACGGATACAAAATTAATAAGCATGAATCAAAAATGTAAAAAACACATGTAAAAATATATTGCACAAAACTTAAACTTATGTTCATGTTTTCTTAAAAAATAATTTTCCTTGATTTTATTACTCTGTACTTTGTGCTCTCTTACATGTTTTGCTCTTATTTTACTCTTTTGGAGCTTCTGCTGTTTTTCTCTTCGCTCTTCTTTCCACTTTCTGCGCTTGCTCTTCCAAGTGTTGTAGTTCTAGTTTCACTTCTCATGCGTTGCTCATTCATATAAGTGAAGATAGCAGTCAGCTCAGCTGGCAAAATTCTTTCCGTGTCAGGGCACCGTTAAACTGCACGTGTGCCTGCAACTCGACCTGTTACCGTTATACGTCTACCTGTCAATCCCTTTTCGTAAATTTTTTCATCTTATTGTGACTGAGCTGAGGCAAGTGGCTTTCGGTTCATTTTTGTGATGCGCAGTTCCCAGAGAGAGAGACGACAGACAAACTTTTGTCGCTAGCCTAATATGAATAAAAGTTTACAGTTTTGAACAATGTACTCTTATTTGTATGACCCCAAAAGTATTAAGTTATTTTAGCTGTTGTGAGAAAAATAAAACCAAGTGAACGTGCCACCGCGTTTGTCGAACGCTACTGTAATTCAACATGCCAGAATAAAACACAATTTTAGAACAATGCATAGCGCCACTCATCGTGGTGTGCCAAAATACTAATTATAAACTGCAATATTTCATTCAAACCAATCCCAAAACGCTTTGTGACATTTTGAAAAGCCGTGCATTAAAGGGCACCTATTATGACCCTTTTCACAAGATGTAAAATAAGTCTCTGATGTCCCCAGAATATGTATGTGAAGTCTTAGCTCAAAATACCCAACAGATAATGTTTAAATTGTCATTTTTTGGGGCTCAGAAAAACACGCTTTAGTGTGTATCCCTTTAAATGCAAATTAACTGCTGCTGCACATCACAGGGGACGGAGCCTCAGAGTCAGGACAATCTCATCTGATAATATCAGAACAGAAACTCTCAGTAACGGTCTTCATTTCGACTCGGAGTCGGACAATAATGCCCACAGAGCCAGAGAGTATATGCTGCATGGAGATAGAACAGGTATAGTTTAGTTTAATTATGGTTATAACTTATTTGTCATCTGCTTTTATCCACTAATACAAGCCTGCTGTAGCAGAACCCGTCCGAATGATGACCAAAATATACTGACGAGTTCAGTGAAGTTTATTGTACATCACACAAAAGATGAAGCGTTAGTTTTACTCCAGAGAATCACTGTAAGAGCTGAATAAACATAGTATAAGAAGTGCGCATTAAAGTCTTATCCATAAACTCTCTCTCTCTCCCTTTCATTATCATCTACATACACAGCAAAGTACACAAAACACTCGTTACAACTAACAGTAAACAAATATATACACACCTTTTCAGTGGGTGCTTAATAAACTGGTAAACCTTATATCAGTAAAACTATTTGATGAGCTGTCATAAAGAGCGCGCTCTCACTTTCACTTCTGCCGTGATGATCAGTAACGTTAGGTCTGTTGCTCCGGGGAGTGTAAGCTGGATCACGAACAGTACAGATCCATCCTTGAGTAACAACGAGAGTAAATGAAGACTGCTATGTTCATTCTTACATCCAACAACAACACACCTCAATCGCTTAGGAGACATTCTTGTCTACAGCTGCTCCAGTGTCGAAACACTGGCGGATTCTGTGTCCAGCTCACTCAGGGCGGGTCTATGCTCAAACTCCGGTGTCAATCAACCGTCGTGGGCGGGGCCTGTGCAATTCTACGTTTCACTGCATAGAATCTTAGAACAGCTCATTCTGAGACAGTGCTTATGATTTATTTTAGAACTAGACAAATCTCTCTACATTAATAATATAAAATGCATTAAAAATATAAAAACTACAGTAGTCTATGTTTGTTCGGGATTTGAACCCAAATCATCTAAATGATTGAAACCCTGAGTTCTGCCACCTTGCCGACAAATTCTCTCGCTGAGAAATGCTCAGAAGTTCGGTTGTCCAGCAGTGTGTGTTCGCTCACACGAGAGAGAAGCGCTCCTCATTCGTCTCATTCCTCTATAGAATAGTAAAAGTAATCAGCGTCATTTCACCTCATTTTTTTGTTTGTTATTTTTGTTATTAATTTTCTTTTTTCTTTTTTTTATTGTGCTGCTCTCCCGAGGAATAGGCTTCTGTTGCCCACCGATGTCTACAATATGAAGTATAGGCTATTTGTTGTCATATCTATTTTTAACTTTTTTTCTATTCTGTTTAAAATTTACTTTTACATATTTAATTTTGGCTTTCGTCAAATTTAACAAATTCTGTTGTTTTAAATAAAAAATTCTATTCTATTCTCTTTTGTTTGTTTATTTATTTATTTATTTTTACATATTCAATCACTCTCATTCTCATCCCCAACCTATGGGGACCCCATATGTGTTTTCTTCCATGGCTGCTCCTAAACGGAAACCTGTGTCTTTCCCTTGGGCTAAGTCATCCAGTATTTCATATGCAATACAATCTTCGGGTTAGTCCATATGTATATCTCCACATAACTCCTTCGGGGAAGAATGTGGGTTCCGCAGCATTCTCCTTTCTAACAGAAGGACACGCTTTCCCAGTGTTATCCAATAATCTCTCTATATGGTTTATCACAGAACAACAGTGACAGAGACGCCACGTCCCGTCGCCACATCTTCTGCACTAGGACAGTCAGGTCACCGGCTCCTCAGCTAAAACCTGATATAGGCTACCTGCTGCTCATTATACAGTATGCATGTGCCGCGATGAAGCGCAGCTGATGCAATTATAGCATGCCAATGTGCATTGGCTCATTTTAGTTTCACTCTAAGTAGATTGGCCTCTCTAGCGAGATTCATATTCATCGGTCCCAACGTGGCATCTCCGTTCCCTCCTTCAGGGAACGAGGGTTACCATTCGTAACCGAGACGTTTGCTATTTTATGTTCATGTAACGTTAGTACAGTACGCTGTCTGTTGAAGTGTGTTTTCTCAGGTTACTGATGCACAAACACAGTGTTATGTACTATTGTTACCTAATTTTCCTTGCATGCACATTAATGAAAGTATATTTTATTTAAGAACAATTGTTTGAAAAGTTAATGCACTTTAAAAAGTGAATGCCATTTCAATAAAAGATGTGATGCTTGATTTGGTTTATATTTGCTTAATGCGCTCACTTGCACCCACTTGTGGGCATAGGAGACAATACAGTACTTTTCCCTATAACATTAAGCATTGCCTTTAGAATTTGAAAATAATTTGAATTTTGCCAAATATTTAAGAAAGAAATTCTAATTTAGTTTTTCAGCCATTTGTACAGCCGTACTGAATACAATGATGTTGCTATTTGACATTGTGATGAGGTTCGTCACAAATATGCACGGAAGGAAGAAGACAGGGGTCTGCGTAACTGAAACACTCACTTTATTAGTGCACAGACAGGACAAAACAAAAGGTGCGCACGTAGCGCCTTCACCGTGGCAAACACGGCAGTGACAAAAATAAACAATAAAGACAACGTCCATTCAGCAACAACACAGGTGAGGTTCCAGTCCAAACTCTCTCTCCCATCTCCTCCCAAATGCCGGCTTATATCCGGTCTCTCCACGCCAATCACTGCAATCAGACACAGGTGATCATCATTTTGCACTTGACCTACTTACTCACCGATCGGCCCCCTCCTTTCTCTCCTGCTACAGACTTCGCAAAACCACGCCCCCCTCGCCACATACCCCCACCGCCCGACTCAGGCCGGGGAGCCATCCGGCCTGCAGCCTCCCCCCCCCTCCTCCTGGAGAGGAAGTCAGCCACAACCATCTGTACACCCGGCCTGTGGATCACCTTGAACTTAAAAGGCTGTAAAGCTAGATACCAACGAGTGATCCGCGCGTTGGTATCCTTCATGCGGTGGAGCCACTGCAGGGGAGCGTGATCCGAACAGAGGGTGAACTCCCGTCCCAAGAGGTAATAGCGGAGGGTGAGAACGGCCCATCTGATGGCCAAACACTCCTTCTCTATGGTGCTGTACACCGTCTCTCTCTTAGAGAGCTTCCGACTGATGTACAGCACCGGCCGCTCCTCACCCTCCACCTCCTGGGACAGGACCGCGCCCATCCCCCTGTCCGACGCGTCGGTCTGTAGGATGAAAGGGAGAGAAAAATCAGGGGCATGTAAGAGCGGTCCGCCACATAAAGCAGCCTTTATCTGGGTAAAAGCCCGCTGACACTGCTCCGTCCATTGGACCGTATCTGGTACCTCCTTTTTAGTTAGATCAGTCAGCGGGCTGGCGAGGTCCGAATAATTAGGCACAAACCTTCTGTAATAACCCGCCAGCCCCAGGAACTGTCTAACCTCCTTTTTGGTCTTGGGTCTCGGACAAGTCGCAACCGCTGCTGTCTTATCAATTTGGGGACGCACCTGTCCATGACCCAAGTGGAAGCCCAGATATCTTACTTCCACCCGCCCAATCGCACACTTCTTCGGGTTGGCCGTGAGCCCAGCTCGTCTCAGCGTCTTCAGGACAGCCCGCACTTGCTGCATATGACGCTGCCAGTCACCACTATAGATGATGATATCATCCAAGTAGGCAGCGGCATATGCAGCGTGCGGTCGGAGAATCCTGTCCATCAGACGCTGAAATGTTGCCGGAGCCCCGAACAACCCGAAAGGAAGCGTGACAAATTGGTGTAACCCAAACGGCGTGGTGAAAGCTGTTTTTTCTTTGGATAACGGAGATAAGGGGATCTGCCAATATCCCTTAGTTAAGTCCAATGTCGAATAAAATCGAGCAGTACCCAGCCGATCAAGCAATTCGTCAACCCTTGGCATTGGATAAGCGTCGAACTTCGACACAGCATTCACCTTCCTGTAATCTACACAGAACCGAATCGAGCCGTCCGTTTTAGGAACTAAAACTATCGGGCTCGCCCAGTCACTGTTAGATTCTTCTATTACTCCCAACTCTAGCATCGACTCTAATTCGCTTTGCACAACTTTCTTTTTGTGCTCTGGCAGTCGATACGGCCGGCTGCGAACCACCACGCCCGGCTCTGTCTCAACGTGGTGCTGAATGAGGTCCGTTCGACCAGGCAGGGGCGAGAACACATCAGCAAAATCTGCTTGTAAATTATGCACATCAGTGAGCTGGGATGGTGAGAGGTGGTCTCCCCCAGCGGCCAGGGCGAGAGATTTCGTTTTGACATTCGCCTCTGGACCGAGATCCTCCTCTCCGCTCACCACCATCGTCAGCATCACTGATTCCACCTCAGACCATTTTTTAAGCAGGTTGAGGTGGTAAATTTGATGTGCCCCGCCCCTATCTGTTCGTATTACCTCATAGTTGAGATCTCCAATTCGCCGTGTAACCTCAAAAGGTCCTTGCCACTTTGCGAGTAATTTTGAGCTAGAGGTAGGAAGTAATACAAGCACTTTCTCTCCCGGTGTGAATTGACGCAGTCTAGCCCCCCTGTTGTACAGCCGACTTTGCTTGTCCTGAGCCTGTAACAAATTCTCCCGTGACAGCCGCCCCAAAGTGTGGAGTTTTGTTCTCAGGTCCAGGACATACTGAATTTCATTTTTACTAGCTGAAGGTCCGTCCTCCCAAGTTTCCCTAAGGACATCTAACACCCCGCGGGGCTGACGTCCATAGAGAAGCTCGAAGGGGGAAAACCCCGTGGAGGCTTGCGGGACCTCCCGTACAGCGAACAAGAGGGGTTCTAACCACCGATCCCAATTTTTGGCGTCTTCTTGTACGAACTTTCGAATCATGGATTTCAAAGTGCGGTTAAATCGTTCGACCAGCCCGTCTGTTTGTGGGTGATAGACACTGGTCCGGATCGATTTAATGCCCAATAATCCGTAAAGTTCGCGTATCGTTCGTGACATAAACGCCGTGCCTTGGTCGGTGAGAATCTCTTTCGGGATTCCCACCCGGGAGATTAATTGAAACAGAGCGCTCGCCACACTATTTGCGGAAATATTGCGAAGCGGAACTGCTTCAGGATATCGCGTTGCGTAGTCCACCAGGACTAAAGCAAAGCGATGTCCCCGTGCTGACCGTTCTAATGGCCCGATGAGGTCCATACCAATTCGTTCGAAGGGGACCTGCATCAACGGAATAGGGCACAATGGTGCTTTTGGGTTGGCCGGTGGATTCACCAACTGACATTCACGACAAGACGCACACCACTTGCGTACATTCTCGTGAATGCCCGGCCAAAAGAACCGGGCCATGAGACGGTTAAGTGTCGCTGTTTGTCCTAAATGCCCTGCCATTGGATTAGAATGAGCCGTCTGGAAAAGCATTTCCCGACGGCTTTTAGGTACCAACAACTGCGTTGTATCTTGCTTTGATTGGGCATCTTGGGTTACCCGATACAACTTATCTTTTAGGATTGCAAAATACGGATAGGTGAGGGGTTGGTCCGTGTGGAGAAGCTGGCCGTCGATAGAGCGAACCTGATCAAAGGCATGTTTTAGCGTGTCATCCTGGGACTGTTCCAGGGGAAAATCATCGCGCTCTGTGAGGATGGTTCTCTCCAGAGCACTCCGTTCCCCTGAACCAGTACCCAGAGGTTCCGGATCAGCTTCTCCCAACTGAGCAATCGCCACCTTCCTCTTATCCTTTTTTACCCAAGAAGCATCCGCACATAAATGACCCAATAACTCATTAAACGCTGGCCAATCTGTCCCCAAAATCAGCGGATGCCGGAGGTGCGGGTTAATCGCCACCTCCACACTATGCTTTTGCCCCCTAAATTGAATATCCACAGGCATTAACGGATAATTCACCACTTCCCCGTGCACACACCGTACCTTAACCATGCGGCCATTATCCAATGCTTTAGGCTGAATCAGGCTTTGGTGGACCGAGGTTTGGTTACAGCCTGAATCCACCAGAGCCTGAAAAGTACCCCCCTTTATACTCACAGGTATTTGGTACAGGCCAGCTTGATCGGGGGCAGCTTGTGGCGCGTCGGGGACCCGGATCAGTGTCCCCACCTCCATCACCGGACACCGATCGATGAAATGACTCGGGTCCCCGCAGCGCCAACAAGCCGGCCCGGGCCTCCCCGCCGCTCCAGTGGCAGGAAGCGGGTCAAGGGACTGGCGTGGAGAGAGCGGTAGGGCAGCTTGGGGTGAGAATCCCCCCCTTGATGGGCCCCCTCCCCGGGGAAGAGGCCTGGGGGCAGGTACCGGCTCCGCTGCACCCCCTGTCCTCCACCTTGGAGCCGGCCTCGGCGGCAGATTCCCCCGGTACCTGGGAAGGGGAGAGGGCTTAGAGGGGGGGGGAGAAAGAGAGAGAGAGAGAGAAGCCGATGGTAGAGAGGCGCCGACCCCCGGGCACGCCACCATTTGGTCCTCCGCCAGCTGGATGGCCTGGTTCAGCGACGTCGGGCGGTGGCACTGGACCCACTGCGCGGTCCTTGTTGGCAACCGCGCCACGAATTGCTCCAGCACCACACGATCGATGATTCCCTCGACGTCGCTTCCGTCGGCCATCAGCCACTTGCGGCACGAGTCCCGGAGCTGCTGGGCCATGATGAAGGGTCGGCCAGACTCCTCGAGGTCCAATGTCCTGAACCTCTGGCGATGTTGTTCCGGAGTCCGGCCAACCCGCTGTAGAATGGCCCGCTTGAGGTCCTGATAGACCAGGAGATTCTGGACTGGCAGTTGGTGTGCGGCTACCTGCGCCTCTCCGGAGAGCAGGGGTATCAGCCGCATTGGCCAGTCCGTAGAGGGCCATCCCCGGTCCTCAGCCGACCTCTCAAATAGCTCTAGGAAAGCTTCCGGATCGTCTTCCGGGCCCATCTTATTGAGAGGTATCGGTGAGGACGAGTCTTTGTATGTTGGGGGGACGGCCCTAACCTCCCGGTCTATCCAGCTCCGGAACAGCTCGCGGTCTTCATGCTGGCCTCGGAGGAGCGCCTCGAACCGTTTGTCCTGCTCCTCCTTTATGGCCAGCAGATGTTGATGGTGTTCTTGGTGAAGACCAGCGAGTGATTGAATGATGTCCGCAAATGGCGTACCTGGCGGAGTCTGCATGGCGGCGGCGATCTTCTTCCCTCCCGGGCTTCGGCACCAGTGTGATGAGGTTCGTCACAAATATGCACGGAAGGAAGAAGACAGGGGTCTGCGTAACTGAAACACTCACTTTATTAGTGCACAGACAGGACAAAACAAAAGGTGCGCACGTAGCGCCTTCACCGTGGCAAACACGGCAGTGACAAAAATAAACAATAAAGACAACGTCCATTCAGCAACAACACAGGTGAGGTTCCAGTCCAAACTCTCTCTCCCATCTCCTCCCAAATGCCGGCTTATATCCGGTCTCTCCACGCCAATCACTGCAATCAGACACAGGTGATCATCATTTTGCACTTGACCTACTTACTCACCGATCGGCCCCCTCCTTTCTCTCCTGCTACAGACTTCGCAAAACCACGCCTCCCTCGCCACAGACATATTATTGAAATAGGTCTGGTGAGAGAGCATGCCCATCATTTTTGTGACAGTTTTGTTTTAGAATAGTTTAAGACTCAGATTAGCAACTAATAATTTTAATAAAGTGTTATCTGTCTGTCAATCACTGTGCACATTTAGGTCTGCTGACATGTCTGTTGAGGGCATGTTGGAGGGATAGCTACTTATTGATTATACTAAGTGTTTTTATTTAATAATATATTTTTTATTTTTTTCTGTCCTTTAATCATATGTTGTGTCCTTTGTTGCCTTCACAAATAAGTTAGAGATAAGGAAATGTCTCCATCTCAAGGTTTTTAACATCATGAAATGATGAAGCAGTTGAATTGTTGCTGTTTGAAGCCCGACTGAGCACTGAGAAAGGCACAACTGAAACTTTTTAATAAACAGCTCATTTTAACAATCACTTTGCCTCATTCAATAATCTCGGTCCACTTTGTTGCTAAACTGACCGAAAAAAGCCAACGTGTGCTTTGAATGTTGTTATGTGCTGCATTGTGTAACAGAATTTACTGTTTTGTTTCTTTAAGTGCTGAATTTGAACCTCTTGTCCTATTTTCATAACAGCACTAAACAATCGAAATGATAGCAGAGCAACAGAAAGAGCAGGTGAGTGTAATTTAGTTAAAGTCTGAATGCTCCTATAACAATGACTGTGAGTGTCTTTTGTGATTTACATATTTAAACTGAGTCTGACTGGCCTTTCTTAGCTGTGGTGAAGTAAAAACCAAGACTTCTCTCAACAACCAGCTTAATTCATTAAAGCAAAGTAAAGAGGGCTGCAACTGATCCCGTGTGTGTGTGTGTGTGTTAACTGTCACAGTTGTTTCTACCTTCTAATTTTTATTCACATAAATTGTATATAAATATTTATATAATTTTATACATTTATATAATATTATGTAAATTAAATGGTAGTTTAATTTATATAATATTATGTTATATTGAACATTGCACACCAATAATTGCAACCACTTCACATTAGTATTGTTAAATAAATGTATTCAATAATTAGCATTAATAATAAATAAGCATAAGGTAATCAGTAGTAGTGTAGCAGATTAATGGCATATTTCAAGAGAATCGTTCAAATTGGTATAAAAGCATGAAATTTGGCACAGATACCCTCTAAGGGTCACTTTTTGGGAAAAAGGCGTTGGCCACCCAAAAATTCAACATGGCGGCTATTTCTGTCAAATGTTCATTATGTCAATCATTCAAACAGTGATGTAGGCATAACATTTTGTGAAAATACTCTCTTCAGAATGTTTTTTTGGAAAACGGTGCGTGTCCCTCAAAAATTCAAGATGGCAACCATTTTTCAAGATGGCTGAGATTTTTCTTGAATCCTTAATTTTTTTTTTCAAATGGTGATGCTATCATGAAATTTGGTACAAATATTCTTCAAGGAACATTATCATGGGAAAAAAATGTGTGCCACTCAAAAATTCAAGATGGCGACCATTTTCAAGATGGCCACCATTTTTGTATATTTGAGTCACAAATATATTTAAGTGTTTTTATATATATATATATATATATATATATATATATATATATATATGTATATATATGTATATATATATATATATATATATATATATATATATATATATATATATATGTATATATATATATACACTGCTCAAAAACATTAAAGGAACACTTTGAAAACACATCAGATCTCAATGGGGAAAAATATCATGCTGGATATCTATACTAATATGGACTGGGTAATGTGTTATGAACGAAAGGATGCCACATCGTTTGATGGAAATGAAAATGATCAACCTACAGAGGACTGAATTCAAAGACACCCCGGAAATCTAAGTGAAAAAATGGTACTCAGTAGTTTGTATGGCCCCCACGTGCTTGTATGCATGCCTAACAACGTCGGGGCATGCTCCTAATGAGACGACGGATGGTGTCCTGGGGTATTTCCTCCCAGATCTGGACCAGCGCATCACTGAGCTCCTGGACAGTCTGAGGTGCAACCAGGTGATGTCAGATGGACCGAAACACAATGTCCCAGAGGTGTTCTATGGGATGAAATTGATTGTCAATCAGTGTTGCTTCCTAAATGGACAGTTTTATTTCACATAAGTGTGATTGACTTGGAGTTGCATTGTGTTGTTTAAGTGTTCCCTTTATTTTTTTGAGCAGTATATATATATAATTTTGTATTATGTCTATTTCAATTTATATACAGTTTATGTATGTTTTATTTAAACTACTTTAATTATAATGAGTTTGCACTGGACAATTGCATTTTCTGAATTCGAGTGGCAGTTGGGAGTTGAGAGTTGCCATGACGACTGTGGCATCCTCAAACAACACAGAGAGGACCACTGAAATTACACAGTTTTCGTCTCTCTCACTCAAAAACTAGAATGTACATTTCCTGATGAAAATGTGAGTGGTGCTTGCAGTGGCAAAATTCGGCACGGTTGCTAGGGTTTTACTAGGCGGTTGCTATGGTGTTCTGGGCAGTTTCCAAGGTATTCTGGGTGGTTGCTAGGCGGTTGCTAGGGTATTCTGGGTGGTTGCTAGGGAGTTGCTAGACAGTTGCTAGGGTATTGTGGGTGGTTGCTAGGCGGTTGCTAGGTGTTCTGGGTGGTTGCTAGGCAGTTGCTAGGGTGTTCTGGGAGGCTTCTAGGGTACTTTTGGTGGTTACTAGAGCGTTTCTAGACGTTGCTAGGGTGTTCAGGGTGGTTGCTAAGGTATTTTTGGTAGCTGCTATGGTGTTACAAGGTGGTTGGTAGTTGTCAAAGATGGTTACTATGGAGTTTTTATATAGTTCTTAAAATCTTTAATAACTCAACTCAACTCAACTATTTATATAGCACCACTAAAAACAACGGTTGTTGACCAAGGTGCTGTGCATTATTGCACATAACATTGGAATTAGCACCATTTACAACATAAAATACAAGACAAAAACACAGAACATAGCAGACACCGCACAAATCAGCTACAATTATAAGCCAAAGAAAAATGATAGGTTTTGAGTTTAGCTTTAAACTCATGTAGTGTAGTGGCAGTTCTAATAAAAACAGGTAGGCTGTTCCAAAGTTTTGGTGCAGCAACGGCAAAAGCTCGATCTCCTCTCATTTTTAATCTGACCCGCGGAACATTTAACAGTCTCTGGTTGGATGACCTAAGAGACCTTCCGGGATTGTGGATGGAAAGTAAATCAGAAATGTATACAGGAGCCAATCCATTCAAGGATTTAAAAACCAGCATCAAAACTTTAAAATCAATTCTGTAACAGATTGGGAGCCAATGCAAAGATTTAAGAACAGGGGTAATGTGCTCTAGTTTGCGCACACCAGCAAGGAGCCTAGCAGCTGCATTCTGCACCATTTGCAGACGGTTAAGAGTTACTTGGTTAGTGCCCAAATATAGGGAATTACAATAGTCAAGCCTTGTGGAAATAAAAGCATGAATCACCCTTTCAAAGTCCTTAAAATAAAGAAATGATTTAACTTTGGCTAGGACTCTGAGATGAAAAAAAAACTGGTTTTGACTACCGTACTAATCTGTTTGTCAAATTTGAGAGCACTATCGAAAACCACGCCCAGATTCTTCACTAATGGTTTCACACATGGAGATAAGGAGCCAAAATTTGAGCAAAGGGAGCTAGCAGCTTCTGATGGTTCAAAAACTATAATCTCAGTTTTGCCTTCATTAAGGTGAAGAAAATTTAGGGACATCCAGGCCTTTACCTCTTCTAGACAAGCCAGCGGAGTATCTAAACCCATGTTATTTGATCCCAGGGCCAAATAGACTTGGGTATCGTCAGCATAACTATGAAAGGAGATGCCATGTTTCCTAAAAATCGACCTCAGGGGAAGCATATACAAGGAGAATAAAATCGAAGCAAGGATAGAACCTTGAGGGACCCCACACGTAAGCGGCACTGCATTTGAAGTAAACCAATATTAACAGAGAACCTTCTGTTACTCAAATAGGATTGAAACCATTTAAGGGCATTTCCCCGAATGCCCACCCAGTGCTCCAAACGTGAAATTAGAACAGAGTGGTCAATAGTGCCGAACGCCGCACTCAAATCTAACAGCACCAACACAACAGACTTGCCAGAATCAAGGGTCTGTAAAATATCATTTAAAACTTTAACCAATGCTGTTTCTGTAGAATGTTTTTTCTTAAAACCTGATTGAAACACCTCAAAAATCTTGTTTTCATTCAGAAAGCTCTGTAGTTGATGAAACACTATTTTCTCTAGGTTTTTAGATATAAAAGAAATATTTGAGACTGGCCTAAAATTTGTAAGATCTGTCGGATCTAAATTTGGCTTTTTGAGAAGTGGATGTACAATAGCATGCTTCATGTCATCTGGTACCGTTGCTGTTACAAGGCAGCTGTTCATGATCTTTTGGACAATAGGCCCAATGACCTCAAAAATTTGTTTAACCCTCTGGGGTCTGGGCTGTTTTTGGGGCCCTTGAGATGTTCTGACATGCCCTGACATTTGTGCTTTTTTCAGTTGCTTATAAACATATTAATGGCAAAGGTGTAAATTCACTCTATAAAGCACAAACAGGGCTACCATAATATGTGAGCCACGTGTATGTACATGTTTTCATTTTTGAGAGAATAATGTTTATGCATGGTTATTGAAAAAACTAAAAACTAAAATTTCTGAAATAAGGCCACAAAACACATAGTAAATATGTGTCAATAAGACTTTTGACTAATGGATGTCCTCGCCTAGAGTTTTTTCTTCAAAATTATGTGAAAATAGTCTTGCTTTATCGTTCACATAAAACCATACATTGATTTAAATTGATGTAAAACAGGTTTTGCTTGGAAAGCCAATATGCGAGGGGGGCGTGAACGAGGAGTGGTTTACACCTTAGAATACAATGTCCCACCCACTCTGCATAATTAGCCATTCATTCAGGTGTGAAACTGACTGAGCCACAATTCAAGGACAAAATATATATTTAGAAGAAGACTTATATTGACCATTTAAGATTTTACTTACATCTATCTTGTAAATATGTTTAGCTATTTTATTAAAAAGGTTACAATTACAACAATAATTACAATTTCAACAATATTTCAAGTGTACTCTTTCTTTGTAAAAAAAATGATTATAGGCTTACATTTTATCTTCATTAGTTTGAATATAGTCAACATTGGAACAGCTAACATCTTAGTTGATGACTTTATTTTTGACAAAAATAGTATTTTATATAGAGAAATTGCTAAACAAAAGCTTATTTGACGTGGCAGTATATTCTACAGTAAAAACTGTACCCAAATCTAGTCAACAAGATGTTGTCTTTCATATTTCGTCTGACTGTAACGTTTTCATGAAATATTAGGGCAGAGTTCTCAAACCGGTTCCACGGAGGGCCTAGTGTATGCATGCTTTTGGTCTTTCCCTTCAATTAGTGCCCAATTAAGACCTAGACTACCAGGTGAGGGGAGATCTTAACCAATTAGTGACCTACTCAATCAGTTTGGTTCAAGGTAAAAGAGAAAACCTGCATACACTAGGCCCTCCGTGGAACCGGTTTGAGACCACTGCATTAGGGCATATTGTTAATTTGCAGTTTAATACGTTGCTTATACAAATAGCCTACATTTCAACATATTTCAGTCGATTTTTACTCATCTCAGTATAGCAATACAGTTTGCTAAAACATCATCATTCATTCACACACGCGATTTAAATTTAAACTGTCTTTGTCAACTGTGGTAAACAGCGCGCATCTCTGCCGTTCATTCATTCATAAACAGAAACCCACGTGAAGAAATTCACGTGAGAAGGAAAAAACTTACTAGTATTCCTCAGCTCGCTCCTCGATATACCCGCACTTCTGAGGGACATTTTCCATTATTATTATTCCTCACAGCGCTGCAAGACGGTGTAAACAAGTAATGATCTGAATAAACTTGTGTGTTTTCTCAAGCTGATATGTGGGCGTTCACAGGATTGCGCGGATTTCCTCAGCCATTTGTGTTTGAATAGCGTGCGCTCTCCGTGGGCGGAGTCACATTACATCTGAATCAGCTGTAATTAGCTCGACTGGAATCGCTCTCTTTTAATACAGATTTCACAAGATGAGAATATTTGTTTTTTATATAAATTACTTCATTTAAAAGAAGAGAATTCAAGCTTCATGCCTGTGTGTCTGTATGCCTGTTTGACTGAGTATTCGCTTAGTTATTGTTCATTTTCGGACGCGTTTCAGAATTTTTTCTTTATTTTTCTTTATTTGGCAAAAGGCACAACACTTTGTTTTTATTGTGAGTATACACAAAAATAATACACATTTAACAGAATTGATTGATGTATGAAACTTGTTTTGTAAAATCAAAGTCAAAAGAGTATTTAGGGTCTCAATTCAACTCATAAGGAAAAAAGCGAGCAGATCACGCCGGCGTGATTGCCGACCTCTGAGGGTTAAAAAAACGTGGGGGAAGAACGTCATGGGGAGATCCTGAAGTTTTGAGCTTGACTACAATATCTTGTAAAGCAGGCAAAGTTACAGGCTCAAAATGAATCAGGAGACCAGTACAAACTGGCGGGACAGAAGACTCAAGAGGTACAGTGGAGATATTTTGCCTAATATTACTTATCCATAACATTTTTTAGAAATGTGTCAACGAGTGCCTTCAGTACGGCACTTGGCCTGCGGCCTCGTGCCTATGGCCGAATAGGCACAAGCATGGAGCAATATCGCAAGGCTGCGAGTGTGATATTGCATTAAAAAAAAATATATATATATATATTTTTTTTAATTATTTATTGGTTTAGGGTGGTTGCTAGGGTGCTGTAACTGGTTGCTAGGGTGTGGCTATTAAGATTTTTGGCCATTACTTATTGGTTGTTTGATAATATAAATACTCTGAGGGAGAGAGAGAAGGAGAGACGCAGGGCTGTCAGGCCCTTTGGAGTCTGTGTGTGTGAAAACGGCAGTTGGGATTTTGAATTCCCCAATGTTAAAGGAGAACTCCGGTCAATTTTAACATTGAGCTCATTTTTTTGTAAATTTGGAGTGCTGTCAATACAGAGAACAATGACAAAAATCGGTGTTGCCTACACCGTGTTATCCTCTTTTTTTAAATTTGCACCCTGTTGACTTCAATGGGGCAAGTTTTAAACCAGCTTTTAGCCTCTTAACATCCTTGATGTGTCATTACAAGTGCAGAGCTAATGTGAGTGATTCCTTCAGAGTGATCACGGGTGAATCTGACTGCAGTAGATGTGAAAGATATTAATAAAAATGATGTTATTTCAGCCAGCGCACATACCTGTATTTTCTTCCTGTTTTCGGTCGAAGTCCATAGTAATCGATTGTCGAGTTCACACGCATAGGTTTAGTTACCTGTGATCACGCACGTGAACTCGACAATCGATTACTTTGGACTTCGACCGAAAACAGGAAGAAAATACTGGTATGTGCACTGGCTGAAATAACATCATTTTATTAACCCTCTGGGGAGCACAAACGCGCCCGCGCGTTTTGCTCGTTTTTTTTTTTTTTTAGCAAGGAAAATAAACACTAAATGCTCTGTTAATTTTGATCTTTCATTTTCGTGTAATACATCAATCGATCCTATTCAGTTTCTATTTTTTTTCTGTATACTCACAATAAAAATAAAGTGTTTTGCTTTTTGACAAATAAAGAAAAATTAACATGATGCGATTTCTGCCTTCTCTCTGTCAGTAAACTCCCATTTGAAACGCGTTCGAAAATGATCTATAACTCCGCGAAAATTCAGTCAAACAGGCAAACAGACCCACGGGCATAAAGCTTGAGATCGCATCTGTTAAATGAAGTAACTTATATAAAAAACAAATATTATCAGCTTCTGTAATCTGTATAAAAAGAGAGCGACTCCTGTCGAGCTCATTACGAGCTAATTCACTGTAATGTGACCACTCCCCAGAGAGCGCGTGCTATTCGAACGCAAATTCTGAGAACTATTTCAGAGCTGTGAAACGCCCACATCAGCTGTAAACAAAGCGCGTCGCGACTCCTCGCGAGTGAGACATTATAGCCTACCTTATGGAGAAAAGATTCCTCAGAACAGTGCTGATGAGGAGCAATATCTCCTGATATGAGGAGCAGATCCCGCTGAGGAGTGAGGTAGGCTGTTTTCTTTTCTCACGTGTGGAATAACGTTATGGAATAACGTTAGTGTAGGCCTATGTAAACCGCAAAAAGATGAATCGCATTTCTATAATATGACTCGCCTTTCTGTGAGATGAATGAAGGGGACATATTTGTAAAGACTGTTTAGCCTAAATATGAATCGCGCGTCTGTGTGTGAAAGAATAAACTGCTTTGCTATAGCCTACTGAGATGAGTAAAAATCGACTGGAATATGTTGAAATAAAATGTATTTGTATAAGCAACGTATTAAACTGCAAAAAAATACTATTTTTGTCAAAAATAAATTCATAGACTAAGATGTTAGATGTTCCAATGTTGGCTATATTCAAACTAATGAATACATATGATAAAATGTAGGCCTATAATCTTTTTTTTTTTTTTTTTTTTTTACAAAGAAAGAGTACACTTGAAATATTGTTGAAATTGTAATTATTGTTGTAATTGTAACATTTTTAATAAAATAGCAAAACATATTTACAAGAGAGATGTAAGTGAAATCTTAAATGGTCAATATAAGTCTTCTAAATACATCTTTTGTCCTTGCATTGTGGCTCAGTCAGTTTCACACCTGAGTGAATGGCTCATCATTATGCAGAGTGGGTGGGACATTGTAATCTAAGGTGTAAACTACTCCTCCCCCTCGCATATTGGCTTTCCAAGCAAAACCTGTTTTACACCATTTAAATCAATGTATTTTTTTTTTTTTGTGAACGATAAAGCAAGACTATTTTTACATCGTTTTGAAGCTAGAACTCAAAGGGACAACATCCATTAGTCAAAAGTCTTGTGGACACATATTTAACCCTCTGGGGTCTGAGCTGTTTTCTGGGCCCTGGAGGTGTTCTGACATGCTCTGACATTTGTGGTTATTTCTGTTACTTGTGACATTTTCATGGCTAAAGTCTAATTACACTGTATTCAGCACAAACTCTGCTACAATAATATATCAGCAGCATGTATGTAAAAGTTTGTAGTTTTGAGATAATGACATTTATGCGTGGTTTGTGAAAATACAAAAATAAATTCTCACTGAAATAAGATCATGAAACCCATACTGATTATTTCTTCACAAGACTTTTGAAAATTGTATCACGTAGCCTAGAATATTTGCTCTAAAACTATGTGAGAATCACCCTGACTGCTCATTCAGAGAAGACAATATATTGATTTAAAAATTTTACGACTTGGATTTATTTACAACACAACATAATCCAAAGATACACAACAAAAAAGCACTTATTGAAGAAAGAGACCTTTGTGCCATTCCTAAAAACATTGTACATACCTTTCATTTTCTAAGGTGTTTGATTTTCACTTTACCATGTTCATGTACAGAGACATGTACTGTGAATGTTGAAGTCAGCAGGACTCAGTGGCATCTGGGCCCTGAAAAAAAAAAAAAAAAAAAAAGTGCACATACTGATATCAAGAGAAAGGCCTGCACGATTTTGGGAATACATTTTAGATTTTTCTTGTTAAAATTGCTTTTTAAAATTCACAGAATACACACACTCACACAAATGTTTCCAACAATATATAATGAACACCAGGTCTGTTGTGCCTTGTAGGTATAGGCTATGCGCAGTGCAGCATAAAATAATAACAATAGCAGCCTATATATATTTTCAAAAAGATTTCAGTAACAACTAAGCTAGAGAAAAATATATTGATTATCATGTTACTTCAAATGTTTCCATTCGTTATGATGATATGAAATGAGATAATAGTAAAAACATGAAGCCGTTTGGAGCGTTTTGCTTTTCCAAAATATGATACATTCAAACGCGATCGCGATCAAAAATATGATACATTAAAACGCGATCGCGATCAAATATAAAACATTATGGTTAGGCCTACCATATACATATCTACGTTTGAGCAGATATCCACAAACACAGTAACAGTAAACACGGGTCTAAATATTACAATATTCACCATATATCTAGCAACAGTTCAACTGCAATGTGAAATTTATGCAACAATAGCAAACTAATATGTAAGAATTTCTTACCTTATCTTTCTTGTCTTCAAATATCGTTCTTCTTCTTCTGATGTAAATCCAATGTAAGCTCAGGCACGTCTTTCAAACTCGACGAAAAGTGAAGTGAAGTGTTTTGTTGTTGAGGTAATGAGGGCGATCGCGTTCCATGTGGAGATTTGCATGTGAATATCTTTTGCGCGAGTGGGCGTGGCCGAATTAAAAATAATTAGGAAGCGTTTGAGAAGCTGGACATCTTGTTGGTTTTATACAAATTACTTAAACAGAGAATATTTGTTTTCGTTTTGAATCCGATCATTTAAAAGTACACACTTAAATGTTTATAAAGGTGTATGGCTCATAAATGTGTGACAAGTATTCGCTGAGTTTTGTTTCAGTTTATAGACGTGCTCAAGAAAAAAAAGTTCACCGCGACGGAGAGGCAGAACGCACACACTGTTTATTTTCATTATTTTACAAAAGCACAATGTTTTGATTTGATTGGAAGTGGACACATACAAAAGTAGAAATACCACAGATTCTTTTTTTATATTTCTTTTTTCTGTATGACCATAAATGACGGAGAAATGTAAGTTTATAGTGCTACAATGTGGAGAAAATCCAGCAAAACGCGCCGGCGCGTTTGTCGACCTCAGAGGGTTAATATGTGTTTTGTGGTCTTAATTCAGCAACTTTCATTTTAATTTTTTCCAATAACCACGCATAAACATTATTCTCTTAAAAATACAAACATCTACATACACGTTGCTCGCATATTATGGTAGCCCTGTTTGTGCTATATAGAGTGAATTTACACCTTTGCCATTAACATGTTTATAAATTACTGAAAAAAGCACAAATGTCAAGGCATGTCAGAACATCTCAAGGACCCCAAAAACAGCTTGGTCCCCAGAGGGTTAATATCTTTCACATCTACTGCAGTCAGATTCACCCGTGATCACTCTGAAGGAATCACTCACATTAGCTCTGCACTTGTAATGACACATCAAGGATGTTAAGAGGCTAAAAAACTTGTCCCATTGAAGTCAACAGGGTGCAAATTTTAAAAAGAGGATACCACGGTGTAGGCAACACCGATTTTTGTCGTTGTTCTCTGTATTGACAGCACTCCAAATTTACAAAAAAATGAGCTCAATGTTAAAAATGACCGGAGTTCTCCTTTAAGTCAATGGGACTTTTTTGGCCGCTTTTTCGTCCGCTTGAATCACCCTTTGAACAATTGAAATAAGTCATATTAGACAGGAACGGTGGCCATCTTTAAAGATGGTGACCATCTTGAATTTTTGAGGGACAAGCATCTTTTTCCATTAACATGTCCTTTAGAGAGTATTTGTTTCAAATTTTATGCTTGGATCACTGTTTGAATAATTGATATAATAAGCATTGAATAGCAATGGCGGCCATCTTGAAAAATGGCCACCATATTGAATTTTTGAGTGGCCAACGCCTTTTTCCAAAATAGTGGTCCTTAGAGAGTATCTGTGCCAAATTTCATGCTTTTATACCAAAGTGAACGATTTTTTTTTTTACTAATCTGCTGCACTATAGCTACTGAATATATTGTAAATATTTTTTTTTGCCAATCATTTTTTGAGTGATATTTGTATTTATATATATTTTTAGTGTTTTGCTAATGGTGTTTTTCAATTTGAATCTTGATTGTAGAAGTGTTAAAAAAACATAAATACACCATAACAAAAGAACTTGGACAGGGGATTTCAGGAAGAGCGTTTCTGGTGAAGAGTCCAGATGAAGATTTCCTTGTGGTCAAAGAGATCAACTATAGAGATGTAAGTAAAATCAAGAATTATTAAAGTATTGAACGTATTAATTAGGGACAGCACTGTCGTCTCACAGTAAGAAGGTCCCTGGTTCGATGCCAACATTTTTTTACGTGTATCTGAATGTGTCCCAGCTCTGGCATAAAACCTGTGCCAAATCTAAATGTGTGTGAGAAGTGAACCCTGCAACAAGCAGAAATAATGTTAGGAACATGGATGGATTGATTGAACATATTAATAAGATCCTATAGATAAATATCACATAGATGAAATGTGTTCTTTGCAGAATGTGAAGTTTAATCTAGACGCAGCCATAAACGAAATCAACATCCTGAAGAAACTGCACCATGGATATATCGTTGGTTACAAGGACTCCTTTGAAGGTGTGTCTGTTTGAATTATAGAAAGAGAAGCATGACAATGTTCCTTCAGTCTGAAAGTAAATGTTACAGGTTTTTTTAGAAAGTGTGAAACAACTAACAGTGAACATGTGGGGTAAGATGGGGAAAGATGAGTGATGTGCATTTACTTTTAATGTGTAATGTATACTTTTAATATGTACGGGGTAAAAATACAAGTCATTTTGACCTGAAACTCATTTTTTAAAGCAATTTTCATCAGAGGGGTCCAAGAATACAAAAAAAAAGTGTTGTGGTTGAAATCTAAAAAGGTAACAAATCCTTCCCTCGCGGGTCAATTTGACCCCCGTAGGAATGAAGGGAAAGCGAGCTATGCTTCACATAGAAATAACCTAAATGATCAAAATTCAAACTAAAAATGGTAAAACTACCAAAAAAGGATTTTATAATGTCTACATGATGTCTAGGACCCAGTGGAACAGTTCATTTGCTCCATATAGAGCTATAAGCCCATCTAGTGGCAAGACTCATGAAATATCGTTATATTATTTATTTTATTCCACAAGAGGTTGGCAAAGATGCCCTATGTAAGATATTTTGAGCTGAATTAAAAGGGTTATGAATAAAATTGTTTAAATTTATTTTTAATTAAAATTTTATTCCACAAGAGGTTGGCAAAGATGCCCAATGTAAGATATTTTGAGCTGAATTAAAAGGGTTATGAATAAAATTGAAAGAATGTGAGGAATGTGCATTTAAAGGTAAATACAATAAAAAATAAAAAATATCACAAAAATTGCATAAAAAAATATAAAAAAATAAAATAATCTTTCTGTTCAAAAAAATAAATAAATTAAGAATAATTGTAGGGCTTCGGGTGATTTTGACCTGCGAGGGGAAGATTTGTCAGGATTGTGAGTAAGGGATGAAGCGAGGACTCAATTTGCAGAGGTAATGGGCTTTTATTAATAATGAAATAAAACTACCCCGAGGGGGGGGGACAAGAGACTTAAGTTGACACATAAGGTAACAGTCAACATGACGATCGATCGACACAAGGAGAATAAACAGAGAGCGAACAAGGCAGGTAACGAGGGAGGACAGGTAATGCTGGGTACACACCAGAAGATAATCGGGCTGATTTTGGCCGAGTTCCCCCCTTCCGACAATCCTAGCTGTGTCCCGATTATCTTGATGGTTCTACAGATTATCTTATCAGATTTCCCCTTGGTGTGAGGTGTGTTAAGAGTGTTCGAACCTGATCGGAAGAACGTCGGAGCCGCCCCGATCACGAATCGTAAATATTCAACATGTTTAATATTTACAATCAGAAATCCTGATGTGTCTGGTTCTGTATCCCGACACAGAACCGATACGAACATGACATTAGTGCCGGAATCCGAACACCATGCTCTGAACATGAAACCAGGCGTATAGACTAAGACAAAAATACAGGAGTGTAAGAGCTCTGTGACAAAACCAAGAACAAACTAGACTGAAGTGACAGAACCCTGACAATGTGAGGGAAGGATGAATGTTAAAGAGGTGATTTTCCCATTGGTAAGAAGCCCTTAACTTTTAAAGAATATTGTATATTAATGACATATAGTGCATTTATTTAAAACTGTGTTTTGACAAATTAGTTTAATAAGTGAATAAACAATGACAGAAAGATCTGAATCTTAGTGTAAGGGATTATTCTTAAAGGTAAATGTATTACTTGTATATGACTTTTATACAAGCATATGAATACACTACTGGTCAGAAGTTTGGAATAAATATGAGTTTGGGGTCACCAAGCCTTTATTTATTTGATCAAACAAACAGTGATATTGTGAAATATTTGTTACTGTATCAAATAAGTGTTTTCTATGTGAATGTATTGTAACATGTAATTTATCAGTTTGACACTGCAGACTGGAGTAATGAGGCTGCTGAAAATGTTTTGAAATAAGAAAATTTCCAAACTTTTTACTGGTAGTTTATACATATTTAATTTCCTATATTTGTAAATGAAAATATTCTATGGTAATACATCATTTTTAATTTTTTTGGATGTTTTTTATGATGAAGAATCTGGGTACTTTTACATTGTGTCGGAGTACTGTGCAGGAGGAGATCTAAACAAGAAAATGCTAACACAAGAAGGAAGTTTTGAAGAAGGACAGGTGAGTGTTTTATGCACTCTGTTGAGTCAGAGAGAGCTCATTCGCTCTAGAGCTGTTAATTATAGTATGTGATGCTTATTATGTATGTGATGCTCTAATTATATTTTATGATGTATTTTGTCAAAAGCATTGTAAGCATTATAGTTTGTTTCTGGTGAAGTACCAAACTTTATCTTAATTTACTGTGCAGGGAAAGAGGTTAAAGCCAAATGGATAAACCTTTGAGAGACACAAGGGAAAATACATTTTCAGTCAGCACTGGTGTACCGCGAGCAACTCAAGGCAATTAATATGCCAATGCAGTTGAGGCCCCGTCCACCTGAAACGAAGAGTCCGACCACGGGCTGAAGGTTGGGAGGCGGTGTGGGGTGATGTGCACCCGGTACGTGCCACTCTGCCATGGCCATCTCGGGACTCGGCCGTGAAGCCAGTGTTGAAGCAGTCTCATATGAAGCAATCAGAGCGGCGTTACTGCAGCTGCGGATGCCATATGCCCCAGTAACCTCTGAAAAAGTTTCAGTGGGACTGCTGTCCTGCTCTTGATTGTACTCAGGCAGTTCAACACTGACCGGACACGTTCCTCTGTGAGTTGCGCTGTCTGGTTGACCGAGTCCAGCTCTATACCGAGATATGAGATCCTCTGCACAGGGGAGAGTTTGCTCTTGTCCCAGACTCGAAGCCCCAACAGGTTGAGGTGACGGAGCACCATGTCCCTGTGTTCGCACAACTGCTCTCAGCCAGAATCAGCCAGTTGTCTAGATAGTTGAAAATATGAACGCTGTGTTCTCTGAGTGGACCAATGGCTGCCTCCGCGACCCTCGTAAAGGCACGGGGCGACAGGGACAGCCCGACGGGTAGGACTCAGTACTTGTATGCCCGTCCCTCAAACTCAAACCGCAGAAACTGTCTGTGTCGAGGAAGAATCGAGACATGAAAGTACGCGTCCTTCAGGTCGATCTCGGAGACAGATGCATTAGAAAATGCGTTTCTACGTAAACATCTTGAACGGGAGCTTGTGCAGGGCCCAATTCAGGGCTTGCAGGTCCAAGATGGCCCGTAACCCACCGCATTTCTTGGGTACAATGAAGTAGGGGCTATATAACCCTGTCTTCATATCGGCTGGCAGGACCGGCTCAATCGCGTCTTTCGCCAGTAGGACATTGATCTCTGCCCACAAGACGGGCATCGCAACTCCGCACGGAGATGAAGTGGATGCCCTTGAACTTGGGTGGGCACCGGGGGAACTGAATTGCATAGCTGAGTCTGATGGTACAGATGAGCCAGCAAAACAGGCTGGGAATCGCTAGGCTCCCAGGCACCGTGCAAGCGGGACCAACGGGACCACAGATGTACCCGGGATGGGGCAGCGAGGTGGAACAGAGGGCCTCGGGAGGCACTGAGGCGGCCCGAAGCAGAATCTTAGTGTGTTGTGCCACACTTAACTGGTTCCAGGGTGGGGCAGAGGGTGTGTGGGAAGGCTTGGTGGTGTCGCTCACTGCCCTCCGCACCCTCTTGTGACCCAGAGAAGCTGCTCTTATTGAGAATTTAGGTATCACTGACTGAGACGCCAGCGGCGGAACAGAATTTGAATAAACAAAAAGATTGTCTGCCCGGCCCTCCACCATGGAAGAGCAGCTGACTCTGGGGTCTCAGGGCTGCTGAGACAGGTGGCTCCGTCTTCCTGCGAAAGCTTGACATCACAGTAGACCTGGCTGTGACAGTTGTGTTTTTTTGTTTTTTCGCAGGGGACTGACAACCTTGGCGACAAACAGACTGAGGGGAAGCCAACGAGTGAATCTGGTAGCACATTGGGACAAGCTCTTGGTTACCTCAGCCTGTTTCTGAACTGTGGAAAACCGCTGGGTACAGTCTCCAACAGTGTCTCTGAAAAAGGCCACCTCGTGAGATGCATCGAGAAAGCGAACTTTGGCGATGTCTCGCACCTCTGCAAGGTTTACCCCCTGGGGTGCTTCTAGACCACCACCGTGGACATCGTCTGACCGAGGGACAGTGCTGTGACTTAAACCACAGTCAGTCACTATGCGCAGCTCAACCCCGACTTAGAACTACCCTCGTGTTTTTGGCCTTCCACAGACTTGTAGGGTGGCCATCACATGCAGGGAAGAGGCGGTCTGCAATAAGAAAATGCACCCGTGACCCCACCACCAAGGGCAGTGAGAGAGGAAAAACTTTGCCGAACGCAGTGTCAGCATGTTTGTGACACCCTAGAGGAGTGAGGGGCCCGAGGAGGTGGTCTCGTCGGGAAACGCTCACTGTAATCATCAGATCACGAGATCTATTAGCCAAATTAGCCCTTTTCTGGTGCACCAGAAGAGGAACTAGACAGGGGAATAGGCAAAGGGACTGAATGACATCTTGAAAAAGACGCAGTGTCAAACTGTGTATGCTCTTTCAGGAAACCGCTCTCTCTGGTGCTGAAGCACCCAGGGATGACCGTGACTACACAAACAGGACGATAGCTGTTCTAACATTCAATAGCTGTGAAAAACAGCTGTTTTGCTCTCTGTGAGATTGTGGCCAGCGCTGTAACACCAACACCCGCTTGAAGAGGCGTTCTCCTGAAGAAGCAGATTCGTATGAAGTTAAAAGTTGAAGTTAAAACACTCTCAGATAAGATTGCAGAACAGGAACAGCATTCACCATCTGGCTCCGAAGCGAAAGACAAGGATGTGACACACCTTCTGCTCATTATATGCTCACGCCGCGATGCACAGCAGCTGGTGCAATTATCGCATGCCAATGTGCATTGGCTCGTTTAGTTTCTCTCCAAGTAGTTAGGCTCTCGCAAGCGATCCCCATTCGTCAGTCTTGACTTACATAGTAGTGACTGACGAAGGGGAACAATTGCTTCGCGTTCGGTGTGAAAGTACCTTAAGACACTTTAGTTGCTATGATGCGGAATATCTGCTGAACTGTTACTAGCATCTGATTTCACAAAAAGTTTGTTTCTGAATATAAAAATGTCAAAACAATGTAAAGTACTTACTTGTTTTGGATGAATGTGCTTGTATTGTCATCTGTTATCATTGTAAAGGATGTGACGGTTGGGTCTTTGTCCTCCGCTGTGATTAGATGGCTTTGTAAAAAGTGACAGTGATTAGCACCATGTTTTACCCAAATTTCCATCTCTCAGCGACCAGAGAAATGCTTTAAAACATGCTGCGCTTGTTTCGAAAGAATTGAAAAATTACGCTAAAAACACTTTGGTGGACAAGCGACCTTGATGTCACATTTATTACAGAAAAGTTATCCAATGATTACAGTTTGTTAGTTAGCTATAAAGTACTCCAGAGAAGAGCTAATATCTCTCAGCCCTGTTAATACTCAACACTGAATGATACATTTGGGGGTATACTGTAAAACAAGAACCATTTTTTTTTCACTATGGTAGACTAATGGCAAATATGCAACCTTTTTTTTTTTACTCAAATATACCAAATAATACAAATACAATCCATGGAATAAATGACTGCTTTCTTGTTTCTTCTGTGTGTAGATCATTGACTGGTTTGTTCAGATTTGTCTGGCTCTGCAGTATCTCCATAAGCACAATGTTCTCCACAGAGATATAAAACCACAGGTAGACACTGACCAAGGTCATGTAATCATTTATTAACATTAAAGACAAATGTGTTTATGTGTTCATGTGATGATTTATGGTGTTCTTCTAGAATGTTTTTCTTACTGAGGATGGTTACATCAATCTAGGAGATTTTGGATTCTCAAAAGTTCTGCAAAGGTGAGATTAAATAGTAATGGGATTTTTTAAGAGATTTTGTCAGTTCCATCCATTTACATGTTTGATTTTTCTTTTTAAGAGCTGATGAATATGCAACATCGTTTGTGGGTTCAGATCTCTATGTCAGCCCAGAAATCTATACAAAACACAGACACAATTCAAAAAGGTATGCTTTTTGTAAAAGATTATGTAATACATACATTGAGGCCTGGTTTCACAGACAATTTTAAATTAAACCAGGATTAGGCCTTAGTTCAATAAGGACATTTAATAAACATGTCAAAAAAAAAAAAAAAACTACTAGTAAAAATGACTGGTGTCCAAATTACTGGTGTGCATCTTGAGACCACTCACTTAAAAATGTTGGGTTAAAAATAACCCAACGAATAACCCAACTGTGGATTGGTATAGCACCTTCCCAACTGTGGGTTATTTTAACCCAATGCATTGGGTTAAACTCCAGTTGGGTTAAAATAACCCAACAGTTGAGTTAAATATTTATTTTTATTTATGACCTTATTTTAATAAATAAAATACACATTGTTCTCAAATACAGATTGTTTATTTGTATAAACAATACATATGTTTCAACAAATATATTTTTCATTTACAAACTATATATTGGGGAGTCTAGCATTTAATGTAAATATACATAATTGTGTACATAAATTCAAAATGCACAAGTGTACATACAACACACATAATAAATTCAAAACCTATGCATATGTACAAACAGTACACATTCAAAACCTACACAAAAATGCACATATCATACATACAATTATACAGCACACAAAAATTCAAAATGAACACTAAATTTAGAACTAATAACCTATACAAATATGGACAGAATACACAAATTAATAACAATAAATCCTAATCGCAACTTTATTAAAAGGTCTTCACTGTACACTGAATGCATTGATGTGTTAGTGTAAACATACCTTGAGTAATAAAACTACAAATACATATGTTGACTACTGGACCTAATGATGATGATGATCAAAGTTCTTAATGAGGCAGGACCTCCTCCAGATATTGCATGCTACAAAAACTCCCAAAATGGGTGCAGGGGTCTTGAAATAGTTTATGTCATAGATGTAAAACATTTTTGAAACACATCAAGTCATGTGGATCCGGGCTTGTCTCACTGTTTCTCACTTGTCTCCAACCTTAAAATAATAAATAATGTTCAGTTGGGCATGCACTGTGACAACATCAACAGTGTTAAATTATGAAAAAGTTACATTAAAGCAGTGCTGTATTGAATTAAATTATGGTCACTCTAATTAGTCATTACACCTGCTGTTAAATGGTTAGTTCACCCAAAAATTTAAAATCGGTCAATAATTACTCACCCTCATGTCTTTCCAAACCTGTAAGACTTTCGTTCATCTTCGGAACACAAATAAAGATCTTTTTGATGAGTCGTACAGATTTCTGTCCCTCCATTGACAGCTACACAACTATCACTTTTAATCCCCAGAAAGGTACCAAACACATCATAAAGGTAATACATGTTACTCCAGTGGTTCAACCTCAATTTTATGAAGTGACATGAGTATATTCTATCCCTTAACCATAATTTATCACTTTATTTACAACATATTAAACTCAAACGCATGTTCATGAGAGCACCTCGAGGCATGCATGTTGTGTTAATGCGAGAGCAGATGACAAGAGCGTGAATGCAACAATTATTTATTTTTGCACAAAGCACTCGCGTCAGTTCATAAAATTGAGGTTAAACCACTGGAGTCACATGGATTACTTTAATGAAGTCTTTACTACCTTTCTGGGGCTTGAAAGTGGTAGTTGTGTAGACTGTCAATGGAGGGACAGAAATCTCTCAGGTTTCATCTAAAAGATCTTCTTTTGTGTTCTGAAGATGAGCGAAAGTCTTACAGGTTTGGAACGACATGAGGGTGAGTAATCATGACAGAATTTTCTTTTTTTGGATGAACATGAGCTGAAGAGCAGTGTAATTTATCAAAATTGATTTGATAGTGTTGCTTTTACTTACAGGCCAAATGTCATTTAAGCTGCGCTTCATTTCAGCATATGTTGGACACGCCATTTTTCCATTTGTGAGGTATGGCGATGATGGAAGGATGTCAGGCCATTTCTCCGGGATCATCTTTGAAAGACAAGAAAAAAACACAGTTTTCAACTATACCACACGTGTGTGTGAACCTAATTTCATATGCACTTAGACACAGCCAAAACAATTTTCCAAAATAAGACACCCCTTCCATATAGAGGGTATGCACTGACGTCACTTTCCCACCGAAGAGCTGTTGCGTGACTGGATTTAATAGGGGAAACTGCGAAAACGTGAGTAAAACAAACGATTATCAGTTTAAACTAAAGGTTGGACTTGATATAGTGTTCCTTACAACTTAACATAGATCCAGATTCCTTAACAGGAATCCTGTTTCCTGATATTTATATGAGCCTGATTTCAACACCGAGGAAATTAAACTAATTTGCCTGTGAACGCTTTATATAACGACAATATAAGTCCGGGTGATCACTTCTATCAATGTTATATAAATCATATCGTCCAGCCCTAAAACTTTTATAGTTTTTTGTCAATGTTTATTTAAAAACATCCAATTATGTGCTCCATTTGGTTCTCTGTACTGTAGTGATGGGTCGGTCATGAATGATTCGTTTATTTTGAACGAATCTTTAATATGACTCGGGACTACCGAGTCTGTACTGGAAACAGAAATGATTAGTTCATCTCTTGAGTCTTCAGGATCAGGTCCGAGTCTTTTGTTCTTCCTGTCAGTCCCATAGAGGCTATGCTGTCAGTTCCGGAAAGAGAAATGATTAGTTCATCATCTCTCATCAAATGATTAGTTCATCTCTCGAGTCTTCGGGTCCGAGTCTTTCATTCTTTTGTCACATGACAGCGATGGACACATAAATGAGTTACTAATTTTTTAACAGTAACATGCTACATTTTTGGTCTCAAATTATAGCTTTTTAATTTCTTTATATATATATATAGTCTAACAGTTCCGTGACATAAAACTGAACGACTCAAACCCGAGAGATAAACTAATCAGTTCTGTATCCGGTACCGATTGCATAGCTCAGCTTATGTAGCTGTCACGTGCTGAAAGAAATGACTCGAACCCGAAGTCGATAGACTCGAAACGTGAACTAATCAATTCTGTATCCGGTATTACAGACTGCAAAGCTCAGTTTATGAGGATGTCATGGGATGAACGAACGGCTTAGATTGGGTAAAATAACAGACTGTGTCACGACTACCAGTCCCGCAATCTCTCTCAGTAACCGCCAACGGGTGCCCTCACCCGAATACTGACTGTCTCTTGAACTCCAAATCCCACAATACCTCACTCTTGCACTGATCCCATTTTCACCTGTGATTAATGATCACACACAGCTGTTACTCATTCCCAGCCCTATATAAACCACACTCACAGCACACTCTGTGCGAAGTCTTGTTTCACTGTTTTGTGCATCTCTGAGCGTTTTCTTGAAAGCTATCCTGCCTGTGTTTGTGACCCTTGCTGAAACTCTCTCTCTGATTGTCTGCTGCCTGCCCATTGACCTTCTGCCTGATTCCTGGATCTTGTATTGTCTGCTGCCTGCCTCTGACCCCTGCCTGGTTATCTTTACGCCTTGCCTGCCCTGCTACACTGTTCTTGCCGGTATTGGACCCTTGCCTGTTGACTTTGAATAATAAACTGTTGCAAATGGACCTGACTGAGTCTGATGATTCACAACAGACTGTATAGCCTGAAGACCCAGATAAATAAATGAATCGTTTCTGTTTCTCATAATTTGGCCTTTTCCTTGCATTGCAATTTTTTTCTTATTCTAAATGTGATCAACATTTGATGTGTTTGTGGAATTTGGCTATTGACATGTAACATTTAAATACATTCTGCTGAAATTAACGAAATGACTTGAAAAAAATATTTATTCATTTTTATGAACGAGATTCAAAGATCCGAGTTAGTAAAATGATCCGAACTTCCCACTACTACGTCACGCGCATACATATTAAACTCACCATTCCAAGAAAACTGTGAAGTCTGGGATATTCTCTAATGATTTCTTCGATAGTTTTTGTTCCAGAGGATCAATTCCACGCACTGCAGTTTGTTGAGGTGGTGTGTGTCTCATGAACTCCTCGACTTTGCTGTGAGGACTTCTTGCTTTCTTTTGCCACTCAATCATTGTCAGTCATCAAACAGCTCAGACTATATTGAAATAAAAAAAAATACTGTATTGAAATTACGGAAGACAGCTGGAAAAAAAAAACACAAGTAATTATCTGTACCTGGATCTGTAGTAGCCCCAGCACTGCACATTGGTATCTCTAATCATTATTCAACTTACCAACTTGTTAGTAGAGGGACTCCAAGACCGGTGCCAGATAAGGAAGACATCCAAAATGTGTACTACTGTACACTGTCCAGGACCAGATTTGAGAACCATTGTCATCCAGCAGCGTAATACTTTCATTTACTCCTTTCTGTGTTAGAATGAAGCAGAAAAAAATAAATATTTTCAGAAAAGTAAACTAGTCCTTAAAAACTTGTTACTACAGTAAATCAAGGTAATCTGTGTATTGGAAAACATCAACTTTCTTTAACTAATCACGAACTAATCGTTTATTTGTTGCACAATGTTTCCCATTTCAATGTTGTTGGGAATATCTGCACTTTTTCATCTTTCTTTCATCTCGGAGATTTCAGCGAATTCAAACGCTTCTCACTGCACCTTGTACGCTTCAACATTGCAACCTTGTTGTATTATTTTAATTTAATACTGTGAAGCTGCTTTGATACAATTTGTATTGTGAAAAGCGCTATACAAATATACTTGACTTGACTTGTACACAGCGCTGTTGTGGTGGCGTGTGACCGATGTCTGAGCTCGCGGCGCTGGGCCGAGCTGATAAATGGTCCGTGCACTACGGTGCAAATGAGTAGAGCTCTTTCGTTCCGCATTTAGTGACAATTGTAGTCGCACCTGTACGAAAACAGTAACAGTTACGTTACCAATCTGGAGCACTGCTTCAGCTGTGACAGCTTAAAGTCCCTTTAAGACATTTGCTATCACGAATAACGTAAAACAGGCGTAATGCTAGATAGTGATTTCAGACTAAGGCCTACTTAGTTTATTGTAGTAGGTAACTGGTAGTAAACGGTTTCCAGAGCCGTTGCATAGGCTGTGCGAACTGTGCAACCGCATAGGGCCTCGCGCCAGAGGGGGCCTCGCAATCCTGCTGTTTTTTTTTGTTTGTTTTTTTTTTTTTAAACATCTCGCGGCACCAATGTACCAATTCTACAAATATATAAAACATCTCCAGTTAACTGGCAGAGCATTCATTTCGTTCGTTTAAATAAGAGATGATCTAGCGCTGAAACGTGATTTTTAAATCAAGTGATCAAAGTGCTCGTTGCCGCTGCGATCAGTTGCGCGGATACAGTGTTTTCTCGTGTGGCTCGCGCCTCGCGCACACGCCGAACTGTCTTCACTCGGACGCGCGCTTCAATCCGTTGCGGATACTCTATTCGTTCTGGTGAATCACAAAACAATGCACACAAACGTATCCCTGCTTGATATACAACCACTGATGAACATAATCGGTTTTGATGGGGAACAAAAAAAAAACTATACGAGAAAAAAAAAACTATACGAGTGCGGATTTGAACTCAGAACCTCTGACACTCATGGCGAAAGTTCTACCACTGGACCATTAAGATACACGTTAGTTTAGCAGGCGGATCTATTTATGTATTCACACGAAAGTTTTTTTTTTTTTTTTCTCTGAAATAAATAGCAAAAAGTCATAGCTGAGACTATGTGCCTGATTATACTGTATTATTCTACTTGATAAAAAATTATTGCAGCGAGATTATGCGTGCAATAGAACTAGAACAGCTGTATGACCGTTATTCACGCGCAACTGAGCATCCACATCAAAGAGCAGGGCCTCGCATTTCAAGTTCGCACAGGGCCTCGCACCCCACCCGCGACGGCACTGACGGTTTCGCTAGTATAATGTTATAACTAATTACTTTATTACTGCTAGCGACCTAACGGCGATAGCTAGGATTAATTTCCAATCGATCTCACTTCCCGGAGATCATTAAAACGGTCTAAAGGGAACTTCGTTTTAAAAAAATATAAAATTCAAATTTAGAATAATTATATTCAACGTCTCAGTACACAATACTTCATGTTATATATACATAAAAACGATATGACTTACCTTTCATAATCAGGATGCAGCAGCAGCTCCTGCGTTGACTGTCTGTCACTGGACCGTTAAAATTTGAACCGTCGCTGCAGAAACCGTAGGCTATTTAATAGGGGTGTGAACCGACAGTGGTCTCACGGTTCGGTTCGATTACGATTATCATGTCATCGATTCAGTTCAATTCGATATCACGATGCATCGGGATGCACCGCATCCTCAATTTAAAATTTTACTTCAAAAGTGATGTGTGCGCGCATGTGTGTGCGTGTGCTCGCCTGTTCGGGAAGTCGCAGTGACAGAAACAGTGACATTCCAGTTCAAGTTTCAAGGGAGTAAAGCTTTTTTTACAGTCTATGGAGTAAAGCTTGTTTATGCCATTAAGAAAAGGAAATCTGTCAAATAAATATTGTTTTAAAGAAATGTTCATTTAAAAGCAGCGCTCATTAATCAGTGTATGTTACCATTAAAGATGCGCGCATCAACCGTCGCCGAATCCGCTGTTGAAGGTGACGATCATCCATTTATAATCACGCGTAACACAGAATAATTGTAATTTGACCATCGGGTGCGTATAGGCTACTTAAATAAGAGAAAATTATTGGGCGGGTGGATGATTTGTTTTTGGCTGCGGATTCGGGTGAGGTTGGAGCTCATCCGCTTACTCTAAAGCAGTCAGACTCTGCCAGGCGTTAACAGCTCGGGGTGAAAACGGCTAACGTGGTTTATCAAGTTAGTGGTATTGCCTCCTGCATATTCTATTTGTGCGTGACATGAGTGCACACAGCGCGTGTCTTCTGCAGGTCGTGCTTACCAGGTTGTTCATAAAAGCCGAAATGTGCCCAGATGTCGGCTTTAAAGTAGCAGTTGGAGCATTTTTTATTTTCTCGCACTCGCGTCTCGCCTCCCTCTGCCATTGTATGCTACCGCGACAAAGCACGTACGCAACAAATGACGTCAGAAAAGCGTCAGTACATTATAATCGGTTATGGTCTATTACTGAACCGAAACCGAATCGTCCTCGTCTGCATCGCGATGCATCGTAGAAACGATTAATTTTGACACCCCTACTATTTAACCCAACAGTCGGGTTATTTCTAGAAATTACCCAACGATTTTAAAAATGACCCAATATTTTTGGATAAATCGTTTTTTACTGTGCAGGCACGTGCACAGGTAGGGCTCAACCTGTGCAGAGCACATGCCCTTTTTGCCCTTACTAAGTGCCCTTTTTTGGTGCGGTTTTTTTTTTTTGTTTTTTTTTTACATCAATGCTATTGGTCACCCTTTACGTCTGTCTGTTTTACAAATATTTAGCCAATGAAAGTCCTTAAACCGAGCTTGTGTAAATCTTATTCGATCCTCAAGCTGTCAGTAAGCTGATAACTCCGCCCCCTTTATATTCACTGAATCAACTGAAGTTCCACAGCAGCCGCACAGTAGACAGCAGCTGAACGAAGTTTTGCGAAGGGTAAATAAATATCTTGTTGTTTTAATAAGTACTACTAAACACTATGGGCCCTATTTTAACGATCTGAAACGCAAGTGTCAAAGCGCAAAGCGCAAGTAACTTTGTGGGCGGGTCTTGGCGCTGTTGCTATTTTCCCGGCGGGATAAATGACTCTTGCGCCAGGCGCAAATCTAAAATGGGTTGGTCTGAAGTAGCTTCATTATTCATAGGTGTGGTTTGGGCGTAACGTGAAATAAACCAATCAGAGTGTCATCTCACATTCCCTTTAAGAGCAGGCGCGCTTGTTCTAAAGCGGATTCCTATTATAACGGCGGATTTGCCAGACGCACGCGAGGAGCGGTTCACAGCCGAGGAGAGCAACGCTCTCGTCAGGGACGTTGGGGATGGAGAAACCCACCCAAATTAACTTCGGTTAAAAAGGCGTATGATAATTTGGGTAAATGTGTAAGCTAGATGTATGCTTTTATAATAAATTGTCTGTCTGTCTATCTATCTATCTATCTATCTATCTATCTATCGTAATAATGTATGATTTGCAAAAATGAAAACTGCTGCTTCTGTGTAGATGAGAGAATCAAAGTGTATATATGCGCGTTTGCACACGCTACATTGATTATGGCCAAGCATGCGCCCTTAAAATAGCATATGAATAAGATGCGCAACGCGCCACTGACTTTAAACCATTTTTTTCCTGGTTAGTGGCGCAATTGTTTTCTAAACCTGCAAAATAGCATGAAGGAACGTTTGCGCTGGAACACGCCTCCTTTTTTGCGCTGAACCGCCCAGGGAGCGCAAGTTTATTCCCTAGTTTAGCGACGTGCTTCTGTGGAGGAAAAAACGCGCTTTGCGCGGGTGCAAAATAGGAATGACACATGCGTCGGTGTACAAAGTCAATTGCGCTGGGTGCAAGATAGGGCCCTATGTCTATAAAGGCTCATATTTTATTTATTTGATGTTTGACTCACTGACTGAGACATGTGGGACGTCGCCTGAGACTGAAAGAGAGGTCTAGGCTAGCATTTGCCATCTAGTCATAGCCAATACATAGCCTACACTTAAATAGCCTGTGCATACAGTAACATTTCATCTTTTATAAAATGCGATTTTGGCCAAATGTATTTTACAACATGAAAAACTGAGCGCCCCGCCTATATAGCTACAACAAACTAGTTTGTAACCTGTTGATGAAAGTGTAATGTGATGCCGCCGGCGCCGTTTTAATGACGGACAAAAAATGCACATTTGCACACATTCGCTGGTCAAAAACTATATATTGATAAGTAATACAACACAAAATATAATTTGTTGTTTTTTTTTACCATCGGAAAATCATAACAGGTACGCCCCCGCGCTGTTTCGTACTGGAACTTACGCAGTGCGATTTAAATAAGACATTTCTTCTTTGATTTATGATTGCTGATACACTTAATTTATTAACATTTAGGCTAATCATGTTATGGTAATAATATTAAATTATGGTTAATTCAATGCTGTTAATATGCACGTATTCGCTATCTAGCTAATTTTTTAATCTATAGTATTCTATACTCTCCGCTCGTCCTCACATGTATAAAATGTAGTAAAACATGGTTTTAATACAGTAATGTTGTAGTAGTAACTAAAAAAAAAAAAAAAACATTACAGAAGATCACTGTGAAATCTTTATATTTTATCATGCAGAATGTAATTCATGATTTAATTCATTCCAAGGCTTCATTTATTTGATCCAAAATACAGCAAAAACAGTAATAGGCCTATTGTGAAATATTTTTACAGTTTAAAATAACTGCTTTCTATTTGAATATATTTTAAAATGTAATTTATTTCTGTGATCAAAGCTGCATTTTCAGCATCATTACTCCAGTTCAGTACTCTTCAGTGTCACATGATCCTTCAGAAATGCTTTTCACTGCAACTGTACTTTTCACACTATTTTATATATTTTTTCATTGCTGGCTTATTTTAGGGAAAGTGTAGTGAATAAGAGACCTTCAAGAGACCAACATCCCTGGCTCACAGAAGGTTGCTGTTGTAATTAGGTTTAAAGAAGCCCTTAAAACCCTGTTTATCTATATTATCTATATTATTATTATTATTATGGTTGTTATTAATCGTGAATAAATTGAAAGCTTTTGAGACTATTATTTTGTGTTATGCTAAATGGGAGGGGGGTGCCCTTTTTCAGTTTCAGCACATGCCCCTCAAAAGGTCTGTGCACGGCCCTGCTTGAGACATATTTTAAGATATGCTTTCAGTTAAAACTATGGTGGCCAAGAGGTGCAAAACAAATCACAATTACAAAAACAAAATAATTCAGAAAACAAAATAACAATTCAGAAAACACAACGACATTTCAGAAAACACAACGACAATTCAGAAAACACAACGACAATTCAGAAAACACAACGACATTTCAGAAAACACAACGACAATTCAGAAAAAACGGAAAAGGTAGGTATATTTTGAGAATGACGTACTTATCACTGATTGGACGAGATACCTGTCAATCAAGAAATTTGTGATCAACTTTGTTTTGCTATGCGAAAATAGAAGACATTAAACTACTTTGAAGAAGGACATTCATGTGCCGTGATTGTGGACATGCTGGCAACATACCACATAATATTTACTATATTAATAGTGTGTCATGAGTTTAGTATGCCTGAGCACATGGTTAGCATGAGTGTTTCGCGATTAGCGCGATAGCACGCTATTCATTATAACTGGTCATTATGTCGATGTTATTTGAGTGTATGAGAGTACATGATGTTGTTTCAGTCTTATTTTGTTTGTAAAAAGCATGAGATTAGAGTGTTACTACCAGCTGCCACACGTCATTTTGGGGCTAGCTAGAGCATGAGAACTGTACAGAGAGAGTGTTAAATAGCTTTTTGATCATATTTGTCCTTAAAGTGTGATGGAATGTTTAAAGTCACTTATGTGTACAACGGTCATTACTGTAAAAAAATGATATACATGTTGAGATTGTATGTTTTGAGCTTTTGTTATGCATATTCTCTTATGCTTCATTCTGAGTAAATACACCAACAAAGAAGCCATCACTGCAATGCTCTCTTTTATTTCATTTTTCGACATACCACGACATTAAAAGCTGCGTCGACCAGGACAGTTGTTCGGCTACCGGACAATGTGGTTAGTAAGTTACTTATGCAGAAGTTGCGTGTTAAACGTGATGCGGCTGCTGCAAGAACTCAACCCACCAGGGACAGAACAAGGACACGTCGTAGATTCGTTAGGCGTAGGCTACCTATCACTCCATGGGACCGAACTATCTTTGGCACGTTGATGGGTACGATTTGTTTCTACCGGTACTTCCAGACAGTATCACTTGATTCCGGTTCTGGCTTGATTGACAGGTATCTCGTCCATTCAGCGATAAGTACGTCATTCTCAAAATATACCTACCTTTTCCGTTTTTTTCTGAATTGTTGTGTTTTCTGAATTGTCGTTGTGTTTTCTGAATTGTTATTTTGTTTTTGTAATTGTGATTTGTTTTGCACCTCTCGGCCACCGTATAAAACAGCTCAATAATGCATATTAGTCTGAGACTTAAGAATTGTCTGCAAAACCAGGTGTTAAAGAACATGAAAGTTAAGCATTCAGATGAAGGTCATCTAAAACAATACAATTAACTATATGTAATGAGTGACTGTTATAATAATGCGCAAAATGAAGAATAGCTCTGAGTAGTCTGTAATCCAATAATCCATTTAGATTTAATCATTTTGCTGAGAAATGTTTTTGATGAAAAACATGCACCTTGAGTTGTTTCTTGAAAATGGCTAAAGATTAGACAGGAGAATAGACAGGAGAATCACAGGGAAACAAGACCTGTAAACTGAAACGACACCAAACTCAAAGAAAACAGGGCTTAAATACACAGAAGATGACAATAACTAACATAATGGGGACAGGTGTAAACTAATTAACAATCAAGTAGATTAACTAGAACACAATCTAGCAGGCAAACAGGGATAACTAAATCAATGCAAAACAGAACATAGATGTGACACTATATCAACTGAAGTAACTAACTGAATTATACTGACTTTGTTTAGTGACATCTGGTCATTGGGATGGTTGCTTCATGATCTCTGCATGCTGGATGTGTGGGTGAGTCTATATATATAAGTTAATCCTATGGCTCAATCAATTAACTTCAAAGTGTACAAACAAAGAGAACAGTCCTAACCTATTTTAAGATCTTGGTAACTGCTATGGAGGAAAAGTTTGCCAAAAGTAAATATTAGTTTACATTTGCACACACAGAAATCTTCTTTTTTTTCCTCTGCATTTCTCCTTCCTCTCTCCTCTTCTCTAGCTTGCTTCTTAATCTTCGGTATCATAAGTCTGGAAATGTGTAAATACTGTTGGCTTTGCTTAACAAATGGCCTTTGTTCTTCTATGGCAAGATACTTTGGAGAAAAGTGTCTGAATTATAAATTCAGTCACATAAATAAAGGTCTTAGTTTTTAATATATTTTAAATGTTTAATAATCTAGAGGTTAATCTGACTTTTATTTTTCCTTTATGTGACAGTCAAACATCATAGAGCGCCGCCGTCTACATGCCAATAGCTTGGCAGGAACCATACCTGAAATCTCAAATAGGTACTCGGAAGATCTGAAGGGATTAATCTGTCAGATGCTCAGCCGTGACCCTCATACGAGACCTTCAGCTGATGAGATTCTGGCAAAACCATTCCTGAGGGTTGCAGTAGACAGAAACAGGAGGATTCCAGATGCACTGCAGCGAAGCTTCTTGACTTCCATCAATAACTTTAATGAGGCCTATGACATGCACTATAACGACTTTGAGACTGTAGTTAGTGAGTGGAAAACAGCAACAGATTCACTAGAGGAGATCCACCGTAACTGCACTGTAGGCAGTCTGTCAGGTGCAGTGATCGGGGCTGGAGGAATCACTGCATTGGTTGGTGCATGTTTGGCACCGGTCACATTTGGAGCGTCTCTGATTGTAGCAGGTGTTGGGATTGGTGTTGCAGGGGGTCTAACAGGTGCTGCATCCAACATTACCAATACAGTAAAACAAAAAGCACTCCGTGAGAGCTTTGAAAAAATTCAGCAGGACTACAAAAAAACAAGTGAACCGATTCTTAAGTCACTCAGAAAACTGAGAAAGTTACTGAGAAAACGTACAAAGTTCTGTGATTTTGTCCCTAGCTCAACTTCTGATAAGGTGCAAATGTCATGGAGAATTGCTGTTCAGTCTGCCGGTGTCGGGCGAGCAGTAGCCGCAGCTTCAGGAGTGTTGAGTGGAATCTTAGTCATAGCTGACATCGCCTTCATCGTAAAAGATTCCAGAGAGATTCACCAGATGAGACAGGGAAGAGTAGATGATCCAGAAAAGGTCCAATCCCCTGTACTCAAAGCCATCGCGCAGATGAGGAAAACACATACAGAGCTTTGCGAGGCCTTGAGAGTAATTCAAGAAACAAGAAATGACTTTGCCAATGGTGGCAGAAATTTTGTTTAAATATGATACGAGACTCAAGCAACATTCTAGTGATTTAAATGTGAGCTTAAGTGAAGAAAGAGGTTTTTGCAGAAAACGATTCAACCCTTGTGTTATGTTGCGGGTCAATTTGACCCGTTTAGATTTTCTAGTTGTTGGAAATACTGGTTAACCTGTGTTTTTTCTCTTGATATTTTGTGATATTTTCTCATTTATCATAATGAACATGCATGCAAAGTTTCAACATGCTGATGTGTTTTGACATATACAAACAAAATTACTATTACGTTTGTGATGTCCTCGGGTCAATTTGACCCTCATAGGCAGCTATTCAAAAGCAACTGTACAGACACAAAATAAAAACATTTATTTTATGTATGTCAGGGCACTTCAACTCCAGTTCTAAAGTGCAAGTGTATCTAAGCGTGCTCTAACCCTAACCAATCACACTTGAAAAAGCTAAATCACGGTGTTCAGAATTAGCCTAATTGCAAATTAGATGAAAATCTTTGTCAGACACAGATGGTAAAATAAGCTATCATTTCTATATTCAGGATATCTGAAATACCTAGCTTTTAACCAAACCTTTTATGTAGGATTTTCAAAAATTATTTTCATCATACAGCAAAATTTAATTGTTCAGTTATTAAGTTCTAAGCATAAAATGTAAAAATAAATAAATGAAAACATAAAAGTATAAACAAAAAAAGTCAGTATACTGTTTATTTTCAACATTTTCATAAAGCGAATGTTTAGATGTACTTTTTTTTTGTAATGTTTGACAAATGTTGATATTAAAAGTTTATAGTTTGTACCTGAATCTATGTATTTTTTCATTGTGTGATTTTTGAGGAATACTCCATAAAGCGTGTACACAGAAACTGAACAGTGCACAAGGGTTACATGTACAGTATGTTGCACCGAGCCACACATAGATGGATTATTTGTATTTATATGCACAGGAAAACTTGTCTGAAATGATTTTGTTCTAAAGTTAATTAATTTTGTATTTCTGAATATTTCTGTGAGCAGCACACCTGGGATTAGTAATTTGCATAAACATGCCCAAATAATCTCCATATAAAGGGTTTACAGCATTTCATCACTCTCAGCAAACATGCAATAGAGTTCACCCTGAACTTTGAAATACTGTAATAAATATAAGGTACAATAAACACCTTTAAATACAGACACGCTATATGTACATGTGTGTGTGTGTGTGTGTGTGTGTGTGTGTGTGTAGTTATTGATTTACCCATTTGTACAGCTTTCACACAAAAATGTATGTACACAATTAGTGTTTGAGACCCGATGTTTTTATAACACAGTTTGTTTATATATTCTTTTTTTTTTTATGGATTACTGTTAATCCATTCATTTTTGGTGTGTTTTAAACTTATGTTTTAGTGATTTGTGGGTAAATGTTTAAAAGTCAAATTCCAATAGAAATAATAGAAAAATATTGTCAATAGAAAATATATTTTCGATATAAACTGCAGATGACAATATTCCTCTTAATTCAGATTAATGTGTATAATACACTTTTAAAAATAACGATTCTGTATTACTTGATTTTAATTAATCATCATGAATGATGAATTTTACAAATGTAATGTAAAATGTGTCTTTAATAAACATGATTTTTTTTTTTTTTTTAAAGGAGTCTGTTGTTTATATATTTACATTTAACATCCCATCATGGTAACACATTATAATAACTGCATGCTATTAATCATTAGTTAAGCATTAGTAAACAGTTAATTCATAATTTATAAACCATTGATAGGCATTAATAAGCAGTTTATAAATACAGCTACACGTTTTATTCTTGATGTGTTTAATAATTGTATTCTCATACTTTATTAATGATCATTTATCATTTCTAAATGAAGTATTGCATTATTTACATTTAGGAGTTGTCAGTGGTTCATAAGATCACTAAGTAAATTATTAATAAACTATTTAAATGTACATTCATACATCTTATTATTCAGACATTCAGTAATTATTACCCTGGCTGTTAATACATTCTTTATTAACAATTTTCTACTGTAATTCAGGGTTAATTCGGGGAGTTATAAATTATTTAGTAGTGGTCAGTGAACTATTTTTGTGAGCTCATCTAAAGTGAGTTATGACTTGTAAAGCATTTATAAAGGAAATTTAAAGGCTCAGTTTTCTTCCAAACTGAAAAAGGAAACAAACACAACACAGCGATAGAGAACATACACATATTTAAGATGTATGAATGTATTTAAATAGTTTATTAATCATTTACTTACACTTTCTAAGTGATCTTATGGACCACTGACAACTCCTAAATAACTAGTTTGTAAATAAATTAATACTTAATTTAGAAATGATAAATTGATCATTAATTAAGTATGAAAATACAATTATTAAACACATAAAAAAAAATTATAGCTGTTTTTATAAACTGCTTATTAATGTCTATTAATGCTTTATAAATGATGAATTAGCTGTTTATTAATGGTTAGCTGATGAGTAATAGCGTGCAGTTATTATAAAGTGTTACCGAATCGGTAAAACTAACAATAAGGCAACAATAACCAAGTCCCAGTTAAGTCTAACGCAGTACACATTTTTTAAAGTAGAATGGAAGAGAAAAGAAACTGTTAGTTTTAATGGATCAAGTGTTGCTGAAAAGGATGTGTCTTCCGTCGTGTGATGAGGCGTGATGGGAAAAATGGTCCTCCACAAGAAAACAATGGTGTAGGACTGAAAATAATCCAAGATATTTGAAAGGCACAAAGACATTTGTTTTTCTGTTTTCCACCCCCAAGAACCATCTTTCTGACAACTATTCTTTAGTCATTCGGCAGTCTTGCAGACTGAACCACTGCAGGAATCCACCCTTACAGATGCTGCCGAAACCCGGGATCCTATGCAGTGAGTTTTCTGAAATTAAACTGTGATCGGTCATCAGAATGAGGACATTTTTTCACAGTTGATTTTGTGAATGGATTAAAGCTGACCTTCTGACCATGGAATGGGTAAGTCTGTTTTCAATGTTTAATGGTAAAGGAATGGTAATGGTAATGGAAAAGTCTCTATTTGATTCAATTGAATGAAACATAAATTAAGGTTTTAAATAACTTCAATAGTCCAATTACTGTACAAACCTAGAACATTCAGATCTCCTCGGGGATGGAAGGGAAAAATTCGGATAATAGTGATGTACTGTTTGCTTTACGGAACAAAAAAGTTGAGCCTATCTTGTGTAAACTCAAGGAAGAGTACATTGAAATTAAATGTCCAGATAAGGAAATGCTCCAATGGTGGGACATAATTGGCAAACATCAAAAGAAATCAAAACATGCTGAAATAATTGAGGCTTTAAACTTCATAAGTTTTGCACGGCTACTTGAGTTAACAACGTGTCTATCTTCAAGTATAGAAGCTAAATGTAAAGAAGTGCAATCTAAAAATGCAGAGGCACAAAAGTCTGAGGCAAAGATTCAAGATCTTCAAACACAGCTAGATAAATGTCTAGCTGAGCAGTTAGCCCTGACTGAAAAGTGTAAAAATCACAAGGAAATCATTGCAGATCTCAAAGATAAGCTAAATGCTAAAAAGTTTAAGTCTCCAAAAATGTTTAACAGTGATGGGACTAAAAAGCATGTTCACTTCTCAGAGGAGGTGTCTTGCTCTAATGAATCTGAAATGTTTAGTTCAGAAAATGCATGTGCAACTGACCAAGAAAGTGTGCCTATATCAGTTCTTAAGATGATGCAACACCGTAATAGTGCAGAGTCATGTACCAGAATGCACGGTGTACAAGCATTAGAGAGTCGTGAAAATCCTCAAACTCCAGGAGAACGTAGCAAACATCCCTATGGTAAAGAAAGCAGGTTTTGCAGTTCCTGCCATAAAATAGTAGCCTGGGTGCCAGCCCGAACCCCGACCACAATATTTTTTGGTCGGGAAGTTCGGTCTGGACTCGCTCCATTGAGGAGCTATTATGCCCGAACAAAAATTGTTCGGACCAATCAAATTGTCAGGGCGGGCTTTATACGATGATGGACAGATAAGCAAAGGTAACGTAATCATCCACGTCATCAACGAGCGTGTAACGGTCACCAGCTGGAGTGCCCTTGAGAGCCACCAGAGGGCACTCCACATAAGACTATGATCACTCACAAACTACATTTCCCATAACTCACTGCCCGGACTCATCATCACTTATCACTGATCACATTCACCTGTTACCTCATTCACTGATTGCATTCACCTGTCTCATCCTGTTAGTTTCAGTCTATTTATACCATGTTCATTCATTCACTCACGGCGAAGTCTTGTTAAGTGTTACACTGCATTTCTGAGCGTTTCCCTGGTTTTCTTGTTTCTTGGTTTTTGATATCTTGCCCTGTTCCCTGGATTACTCTCTTGCCTCTGGTCCCTGGATTACTCTCTTGCCTCTGGTCCCTGCCTGTTTTGTTTGTTTTGTTTGTTTCTTTGTTTTGACTACCTGCCTGTGTATGACCCTAGCCTGTACTTTGGATTACGCCTCTGGATTGCCCCAGCCAATAAAGCTGCATTTGGATCTCCTACTTTGTGTCTCTGAGCAGTTCGTGACAGAAGACTTCGCCACACCCAGATCCAGCAGCTATGACCTCCAGGAATCCAGCAGTACGGATATCGCCTGATCTTCCCAGCATGAGCCGGGAGTTCGCTGGACAGATCGCGGCCTTGGCCCTGGATAGCCTCGATCTGTTTCAGTACACCTGGGGGTTTGTTCCTCTCGCTGCCTCTTGCTCTCTGGGTGATGAGGCAATTAAGTTGTGTTACCGGCTGGGGGCTAAGGAGGTCGACCCGAGGGAGCTCCCCGATCTCTCCGGTCTGGATTGGAGAGAGGCACTCTCCAGATGTCTGGAGAGCTTCCTTCCGTGGCACCCCATGTCACCGCCTGCACTTCACGCCAGTCCAGCCGAGCCCGCACTTCACGCCAGTCCAGCCGAGCCCGCACTTCACGCCAGTCCAGCCGAGCCTGCACTTCACGCCAGTCCAGCCGAGCCTGCACTTCACGCCAGTCCAGCCGAGCCTGCACTTCACGCCAGTCCAGCCGAGCCCGCACTTCACGCCAGATCTGCCGAAGCCAAGGCAGTATGCGTCATGCCCGCCGCGCCTGAGACAGCAAGCGACATGCCAGCCAAGCTAGAGCCTTCACCGCTGGTCCCGTCCAGCACAGAGCCCTCTTCACCGCTGGTCCCGTCCAGCACAGAGCCCTCTTCACCGCTGGTCCCGTCCAGCACAGAGCCCTCTTCATCGCTGGTCCTGCCCAGCTCAGAGCCCTCTTCATCGCTGGTCCTGTCCAGCTCAGAGCCCTCTTCATCGCTGGTCCTGCCCAGCTCAGAGCCCTCTTCATTGCTGGTCCTGTCCAGCTCAGAGCCCTCTTCGCCGCTGGTCCTGCCCAGCTCAAAGCCCTCATCGCCGCTGGTCCTGCCCAGCTCAAAGCCCTCATCGCCGCTGGTCCTGCCCAGCTCAAAGCCCTCATCGCCGCTGGTCCTGCCCAGCTCAAAGCCCTCTTCGCCGCTGGTCCTGCCCAGCTCAAAGCCCTCTTCGCCGCTGGTCCTGCCCAGCTCAAAGCCCTCTTCGCCGCTGGTCCCGCCCAGCTCAAAGCCCTCTTCGCCGCTGGTCCCGTCCAGCTCAGAGTCCTCTTCGCCACTGGACCTAACCAGCTCAAAGCCCTCGCCGCCGCTGGTCCCGTCAAGCTCAGAGACGGTTCACGCCACTGCTGCCGATCCAGAGACTGTTCTCGTCACTTCTGCCGATCCAGAGACTGTTCACGTCGCTTCTGCTGATCCAGAGACTGTTCACGTCGCTTCTGCTGATCCAGAGACTGTTCACGTCGCTTCTGCTGATCCAGAGACTGTTCACGTCGCTTCTGCTGATCCAGAGACTGTTTACGTCGCTTCTGCTGATCCAGAGACTGTTCACGTCGCTTCTGCTGATCCAGAGACTGTTCACGTCGCTTCTGCTGATCCAGAGACTGTTCACGTCGCTTCTGCTGATCCAAAGACTGTTCACGTCAGTCCTGCCGAGCCAGAGCTTCACGTCAGTCCTGCCGAGCCAGAGCTTCACGTCAGTCCTGCCGAGCCAGAGCTTCACGTCAGTCCTGCCGAGCCAGAGCTTCACGTCAGTCCTGCCGAGCCAGAGCTTCACGTCAGTCCTGCCGAGCCAGAGCTTCACGTCAGTCCTGCCGAGCCAGAGCTTCACGTCAGTCCTGCCGAGCCAGAGCTTCACGTCAGTCCTGCCGAGCCAGAACTTCACGTCAGTCCTGCAGAGCCAGAGCTTCATGTCACGTCTGCCCGTCCAGAGTCTCGTCCCGCCGAGACTGAATCTGTTCCTGAGCCTGAATCTGATCCTGATACTGAGCCTGAATCTGTTCCTCTTCCTCTTTCTGCGCCTGTGTCTTCGGACAAGATGGCCGAATCCACGCCTGTGTCTTCGGACAAGATGGCCGAATCCACGCCTGTGTCTTCGGACAAGATGGCCGACTCCACGCCTGTGTCTTCGGACAAGATGGCCGACTCCACGCCTGTGTCTTCGGACAAGATGGCCGAATCCACGCCTGTGTCTTCGGACAAGATGGCCGACTCCACGCCTGTGTCTTCGGACAAGATGGCCGACTCCACGCCTGTGTCTTCGGACAAGATGGCCGACTCCACGCCTGTGTCTTCGGACAAGATGGCCGACTCCACGCCTGTGTCTTCGGACAAGATGGCCGACTTCACGCCTGTGTCTTCGGACAAGATGGCCGAAACCATGCCTGTGTCTTCGGACAAGATGGCCGCCACCGATCCAGAGTCTGTTCAAGTCACGTATACCGAGCCAGTGTCTCCGGACAAGATGGCCTCCACCGATCCAGAGTCGGTTCAAGTCACGTATGCTGAGCCAGTGTCTCCGGACAAGATGGCCGTCGCCAAGCCTGTGTCTCCAGACAAGATGGCCGCCACCGAGCCAGTGTCTCTGGACAAAATGGCCGCTGCCACGTCGTCTGAGCCCTCAGTAGAGATAGCCGCTGCCACGGTGTCTGTTCCTGTCCTTGAGCCGGTGTCTGTTCCTGTCCCTGTGTCTGTTCCTGTTCCTGAGACGGTGTCTCTTTCTGTTCCTGTTACTGAGCCAGTGTCTCTTCCTGTTCCTGTTACTGAGCCGGTGTCTGTTCCTGTGCCATGGCCGCCTGAAGGGTCGTCTCCTCCCTGGCCGCCTGAAGGGTCGCCTGCACAGCCTGCTCCGCCCTGGTCGCCTGCACAGCCTGCTCCGCCCTGGTCGCCTGCACAGCCTGCTCCGCCTGCACAGCCTGCTCCGCCCTGGCCTGCCGCCCTGCCGGAGTCTCCAGGTCCTCTGCCGCTCCATGGGCCTGGCCCTCCATCCCGCCCCCGGGTCCGCCTCCGCTCCACCTCCCTCCTGAACAGTTTTAGGAGCGTCTGGAATCCGCTCCTTAAAGGGGGGGCTATGTAACGGTCACCAGCCGGAGTGCCCTTGAGAGCCACCAGAGGGCACTCCACATAAGACTATGATCACTCACAAACTACATTTCCCATAACTCACTGCCCGGACTCATCATCACTTATCACTGATCACATTCACCTGTTACCTCATTCACTGATTGCATTCACCTGTCTCATCCTGTTAGTTTCAGTCTATTTATACCATGTTCATTCATTCACTCACGGCGAAGTCTTGTTAAGTGTTACACTGCATTTCTGAGCGTTTCCCTGGTTTTCTTGTTTCTTGGTTTTTGATATCTTGCCCTGTTCCCTGGATTACTCTCTTGCCTCTGGTCCCTGGATTACTCTCTTGCCTCTGGTCCCTGCCTGTTTTGTTTGTTTTGTTTGTTTCTTTGTTTTGACTACCTGCCTGTGTATGACCCTAGCCTGTACTTTGGATTACGCCTCTGGATTGCCCCAGCCAATAAAGCTGCATTTGGATCTCCTACTTTGTGTCTCTGAGCAGTTCGTGACAGAGCGCTTGGGTTGAATTCAAATGACTGCCGCTGAAGAATTGAGATTTCACGAGTTCACGCTTACAAATAAGTCAGATAGAATAAATGCATATTTGGCGTGATGTCTGAGGAGAGGCTTCGGGCTCGGTATTCGGCCCGAACCCAAAGTACTCCCCCCGTATTCCTGGCTGTGGAAGAACAAGCCAAGAGTGAGTGCAGGGATGCTGAAAACTGTCATGTTAGGTGAGTTGACCGAGTGAATAAATATATGCTTTCCTCTCATGCTGATAGACGGTTGATTGGATTGATTATTTGAATGTGCTCCTCCTGAAATTTGTTTATAAAACATCATGTGTAGATTCCGCCATCGCGTCTGTTATAGAAGATATCGACAGCGCATTAATTTTAAAAGAGGAACAGAGAACCGCGATCGGAAACATGAATGAAAAACATACGTCACTTACTCCGTTGCTCTGATTGGTTGTAGGTCTATCCAATTGAGTGCAGAGGAATTTTTTTCCTGGTTCGGTTGAAACACGCCCCATAATCAAAGCTCAATGGAAAAGTATCAGACTCACATTCTGACTAGAATTGAGTATGACGACGTCAGGCTAATAAAATAGGCCATATAGAGGAAAAATGCTGGTCTCTGGGAAGGGGCAGACCTCCACCTTATTTTCAGAAAAATACAACACCACTTTCTAAGAGCAAAAATCAGCGATCTGCACGTACAGGTAAAACTCTTAATGAGTTAACTGCTTTGTTCATGCAAGGCCTTCAGCTATTAACTTCACTTGCTAGTGGGTTAGCAGCCCAATAGCAACAAGTTAAATAGTTAAACATCCAAATTTCAATGATCCTGTTTGTATTTTCAAATTTGTAATTGTGTAAAACACATTGTGCTCATAGAACACAAGTTATAGGCTAATTGTTTGTGCTACTACATGTGCACATAGGCTAATTAAGTTTATTATTTAAAACACATGGTTGCTTTACTGTAAGTGTTGTACGAAACACTTAGGTTAAAAGGTTGTAGATGCTAAGAATTCTAGACCATGTATCTTGTGGAAACTGGAATAATTGTTGCACTGGAATTGCATAGCAATTTCAAGTTGCATGTGTGACTATGTTGAATTTGTTTGTCTCCTTAGTGGAAAACTCTGCTATTTTTCCATATAGCTGCTGTAAAACCACGTAAAGGAGCATAGAATTGCCATGTGGCTACAATGTTAATCACAATTTGCATTAACAATGAAAATACTTTCCTCACAACAGGATTCAGTAACTCTGTACTTTGCACTTTCCTCATACTCCTTAACTGAAACATTGGTGTTGAGAGATTTTGAGCCAGATCACACCTCATAATCACATTCTCAGGATGGCTCCCTGTTACAACAACAGGACCAAATTTGCATCACAATTGTAAAACCTCCCCACCTTTGTTTGGGGCATGATGAATTTACACATAGCCACAGCTAAATGCAGCCACATCATTAGATCTCCACACAAAGTCAAATCTGCATCTATCTGATTCTGTCTCACAAAATAAATGCATACAGTGTTATTTAAGTCTTTACATCTAGAATGAATTATAACTGTGAATTGCATCCAGCAATTGTTTGTTTTGCTTTTCTTTGGATTTACTTTATCACTTAAGTTATCATTTGTCTCACCAAGTTAAATTTTAAATTGTATGTCAGTATTTCTCATTTTTACCCAAGTACAAATATTTGTATTCTCATTAATGCTTTTGAAACATTTCTGAAACTTATTTGATTTCTGCTTATTTGTATTTTGTCCATTTTACTTGCAACAATGTTTTTGGACATTAATTCAATTGAATCTCTGTGTTTGGTTACACTGAATATTTTGCTGATATTCTTCATGAAATGGGGTTTTAAACCAGCATTTGTTGTTTTGTTGAAATGCAATTTATTTAAATGTTTCCAGAAACAGTGTAAGAGCTTGTAAGATATTATTTTATTCTCCCTTGACCTTTTTTTTTAAGTACATCAATTTAAGGGCTTTTTGCCAGAGACTAATTTTAATCTGCCCGGCACATGCACCTCTCTCAGAAAGCGCAGGTTGCATTGTGTCCATAATAGAAGGCGTCGGGCTAGTTGTACAGAGGCCGCAACCTGAGTCCGCCATGGTGGTTTATGTAGAACACTACCGCCATGTTGTTCGACTGGACTAAGGCATGGTGTCCTATCAGGTCTGGTAGGAAGGTCTTGAGGGCCAGAAAAACCACCACCATTTCCAGGCAATTGATATGCTGCCGCTTTTTTTGTGCACAACCATGAGCCGAAGTCAGTCTGCCCTGCCACAGAGCTCCCCAACCTGTGTTGGAAGCATCAGTGAAGACCACCTTCCTCCTCGAGACCAACCCCATGCTTACTCCAATCTGGTTACGATTGGGGTCCTTCCCAGGGGCTGGGGCTCTGATGCAGCCATGGTCCACCTTGACGCGGAGGCAACCAGAACGCGATGCGTGAGCTGGGAACTGGGTTTTCAGCCAATACTGGATGGGGAGCATGTGCAGCAGGCCTAGCAACCTCTGAAAAGTTCTGAATGGGGAAAAGGCCCCTGCTCTAAATGAAGGGGCTAGCCACTGAAACGCCTGAGCATGCTCGTGAGTTTACCACGCCCTCATTTTCTGGCTGGGAGAAAGTAAGCTCTTGGCTGAATTTACAGGAACTGTAAACTGTAAAATGAGTCCTGGCATTTCAGATGGCTGAGGATCACAGATATGTGAGAGATTAATTCTTCCTCGGACTGGGCCAAGATGAGCTCAGATGAGCCATCCTTCTTGAGAACGGGGAAGTAGCGGCTGTAAAAGCCTGTAAAAAGGCTGTAAAAGCCTGACTCGCTTTCCACAGCTCCCAACGGCAGTAAACTCATTAATTCGGCACGGAGGATGTAAGCCACGTTGCTCTTCAATGAATAATTGACTATGTCCATGAAGTGGGGTGGTCTGTGATTGAATTGGAGCGAATAACCTTATGTCACCGTGCTCAGTACCCATTTTGACAGACAGGGGATGGCTTCCATGCCTCGGTCCAGTGGCTAGGGGCTGAATCATTTTGGGAGAAGGATTTTGGGCAAGGAGGTGACGCCGGTAGAATTTGGAATTTTAGATGTTTTTTTTTTGTTTTTGTTTGCTTTAACAGCAGTCAATTGCATGGGTGGGTGAACTTACATTGGCCCATAGCCTGCAATTGCAACATTTACTCCAACAGCCGGAACTGAACAGGGTGTTTGGAGGAACAGTTAAGACTTTTTGGAGGGTGGTCTGGCTGCAGAGAGACTTAACCTCAGTGCTCAGGCTGAGGTGGCTGAGCTGTCGCTTGGCTGGCTGCTGAGTCGGCATTGTCTTCTGGCCACTCAATGTAGCAGAGCTGGAGCATTTGGGCAAGAAGTGGTGCATTGCCTGCAAAGACCGTTGGCCGAAGAGACCAGTGGTGGAGAATGGGGAGTCAAGGAAGGCAGTTCTGTCCGCCTCCTTAATCTCTGTTAATTTGAGCCACAAATGGTGCTCCAGAACCACTAGACTGGCCATGACTCTTCCGATGGCTTGGGCGGTGGCCTTCATGGCGCGCAGGGCCAGGTCCTTAGCACTGCGGAGGTCACGAAACAAGACAGGAGGAATTTGGCCTGGAATACCTGGAGGACCGCCATGGTATAATGAGCCATGGGTCAACCACGGGGGCCAGGCAAAAGTTGCTCTTTTAATACGACAATTCACCATGACGTCACAACAGTAATAGACGTTCTTCCAGGTGGCAAAAGCCGAAGCGTTCCTATGACAACGCTAGTAAATTGCTTGGAAGGGAGGCCCACCGTCGACAGTAAAAATGTAATAAAAATTAAAAAATTTATTAAATATAATGCATTTTTTATCATAATAACAACTGTGTAAATATAATAAATATGTAATATAGTAGGCCTACACATAATTAGCAAAATACTCTCTATAGCTCTTTTTTCTAGCCAAAATAATGTGCTACTGTATATAGCCTATCATGGTCATTTAATGGCTTTCCTGAGGTAAATGTTATGTGACAATTGTTCTCCAGCTGTTATATCGACCTTTGTGCGGTTGAAAAACATTGATTGGTCGATATTATGTACGAGGAATATACATTTAGTTAAGTTGCGTGAGAAAATGGATGTGTAGTGAGAGCGTGTGAAAAGTGACAATTGTATGAGGCACCACGTAGGATTTAAATCAAACTTCACTTATCAATACACATACATAACACACGTGCATATACAATTATAAATTACTTGCATATACATTTATTGGATGTTCAAAATACATATATGAAATACTTGTGCACACTAATATGAAATCCATACCAATACATATTAAGTTAGTAATTAATGCTTGTGAATAACTTGCATATAGGCTACATATAAACTTGACGCACGCATACACTCGCAGTACGCAGACACACCTATAAACACTCGCACATACATATACACTTGCAGCACGCATACACACCTATAAACATTCGCACATACATATAAACTCGATGCGCGCATACACATCCATAAAACACTCGCGCATACATACAAAATAAAACGTGGATGCATGCTTTAGTTGTGTAGGCTATATGTATGCGGGTATTTATAGGTGTATGCGTGCGTCAAGTTTATATGCAATATTCACAAGTGTATATGTATTACTAACATAATATGTATTGGTATGAATTTCATATTAGTGTGCACGTGTATTTCATATATGTTTTTTGAACATCCAATAGTAGGCTATAGCCTACATGTATGCGGGTAATTTATAGGTGTATATGCACGTGTGTTATGTATGTATTGATAAGCGAAGTTTGATTTAAATCCTACGTGGCACCTCATACAATTGCGTGAGTCTCACGGTCAGTGCGTGAGAGTGGGCAGCCCTCTTTTACTTCAGGCAGTGACTGACTGGCAATGAGTCTCTTCATCAAAAGAGACCATTTACTAATATTAGTCTCGAATTTCCCCGGCGGAAGATAAATGCTCTGCTGTGATTTTATAGATGGACCGTTTTGAGAATACACGAAGCAGAGTTGAAGGGCAAGCAGGGTTGGCAGAAGAAATCTAAACGTTGGATGAATCATATAATTTAGGGGATCGTTAAGATTTCCTACTTTTGACGACATGACATCGCTATAACCTCCTCACCCACAGGAAACCCTACACCTTTTGCTGTATATCTGGCAGCGCAACCCCAAACACAACACGTTTTCATCATCGTTTCAACTTTGATCAACAACAATGTTTTAACTATGTAACTGTTGCAGTCGCCAGCTGGATCTCTTCAGTTAGTCAGTGGAAGCCGCTCGCGTTCTGCCACCCGGAAGTTACTCGCCGCCTATTGTTTACAAACATTCTGAAAATGCCTATATGCTTGCCAGATAGCTGCAGTGGGCTGAGTCAGCTGGCCAGAGCGCATGCTGATTAAATTACACTGGTCGCTGTTCTACTTGATTACAAGAGGGCACTTGCTCTTGCACTTGTGTTTACTCAGCGGGATGTGTAGCGATTGGCTCGCACAGACACTCTGCTTCGCCAAAGGTTTGTACAGTTCTCACTGAGCAGCCACTGGGCACACTCAGATCGCCGCTGTGAAGTGGTATTACTAGCTACCAGCCATTTTTTTTTTAATTAAAGGCTTCAAAATTCGGAAAAAGGGAATTTCCCCATAGCGTCTAGCGACGCAAGTAGTACTTATCCTACGGCACCTGTCAAAATGATTGATGACTTCCGGTCCCGCCCCCAGATAAGACATCTGGTCACCGCCCTTCCGGTTGACTGTTGAGCTGTCCCGCCCTTTCTGGCGTGTATTGATATGGATATGGATTGTCCTATTGACCCTTCAATCATGTGTTTTTGACAGGTTTATCTACCGCATATGTTGTTTTTATCTATTATCTTTCCAGCATATGTTGTTGTTATGGTTTGCCCTATTGTCCTAGCTAGTCGTAGATCATGTGGTTTTGACAGAAAGTTTGAAGACTGAAAGTGTGTCACACAATCATTACCTCTTGTGCACACTAATGGCTGTTTTTTTTCACTTTGTGTACTGATATCTCTGCTACACAGCCATTAGTGTGTGTGTGTGTGTGTGTGATTGTGCACGCGTCCTCTGACATTCCTGAGGTGACAGTGAAAGTGAGAAGAAAAGACTGAAAGTGTGTCACACAATCATTGGAAAAAACAAATATACAAGCAGTTAAATGTTTATAGAGCGCTGAAGAAAAACAACGTACAGCTTATGAAAAATCAGTGTGTTGTCTATCGCACAAAAGAATAAAATGAATAAGGATTTTACTAAATACTAAAACCTATCACAAAAAAAAAGAGTTGAAAACATTCTGTTCTTTTAAAGTATAAAATAATTTAACTAAGGTTGAAAAACATTCTATTCTTTTAAAAGTATATAAATTAATTGCTTATAATATAATATAAAATCGCAGAGTGGTTCTCTCTTACAGTACCACCTGACGGTCTCTGACTCCTAGGGTTGTATTCAGTGATCACGATGAGACATTGTGTTAGGGCTAAAATCATAAGGTTTAAAAATGTTTTAAATGTAATATATTATTAAAAGTCGTAATAATGTTTTTAAATTCAATACATTATTAAAACTGGTAAAACAAAAACACTGTTTTTTCCTGAATTAGCTCACCAGAGCACTCAGAGTGGCGTGCGCGTCTATGTGTGTGTGTGTGTCAGTGTGTGTCGGCAGGAAGAGGGGGGCGAGCGTGCCTGCGTCTATGCGCGCGTTCTCTCTGGCTGAGTTCAGACCCCCCTCGCATTCCAGAGCACTGAAAGTGAGAATGGGGTTTCCTAAATATCACACTAACTAACATTGAAAAACATACTCAATATAATATATGATATTAAGACAGCTATTTCAGTCAAAAATATAAAAAAATCATAGGATGATGACTTCATAGGATGAACGCTGTGCTCTCACAGTTTGTATGCTGACTTGGCGTTCATACAAGTCACTTGTTGTATACAAGTCAACAGTAATTTGTTTAAAAACACTGATGCTGGTCATTTTTGCGGGCCGTCTGACAGGTTAAAATAAATTATTGCGCTTTGGTTAGTCTATGTCCATCCTGCTTTGCACTTTCTATGCTGACTTAGCGGTCTGTATTCGCTGATATAAACGTCTTTGTAACAATCATTATCTGTTACACAGCGGTCGTATTTTCTGTGTTAGTGACTTAGTGACGGGGCTGAGCAGTCGGATGATGTTTAAAAAACATTCTATCCTTTAAAAGTATATAATGAAATGCTTATACAATATATCTTACTAAAAGAATAAAAATCATCTTACATTTTTTAGAGAGAGTTGAATAAGCTCTTAACACATCAATGTCCATACCATTGATGGCCACACGTCTATGTGTGTGTGTGTGTGTGTGTGTGTGTGTGTCACGGGATTCCCTCTCCCAGCCTTCACATTTGAACTCTGACATTTGAAACGTGCTGTTCAGACACTGTGATTAAACAATGTCATACAAAAAATAAATAAAAAAATCTATCCTTTAAAATAATTATCGTGCTAATTAAACTAAAGTTGAAAACATACTGTTCTTTAAAAGTATAAATGATATGGTTATAAAATAATATCTTGCTAATTTAACTAAAGTTGAAAAACATTCTATTCTTTAAAAGTATATAAATTATATAATATAAAATCACAGAGTGGTTCTCTCTCTCTCTCTCTCTCTCTCTCTCTCTCTCTCTCTCTCTCTCTCTCTCTCTCTCTCATTTAAAACCATAACCTTAAAAGTTTAAATTAGATCTTTTAAAATTAAGACTGTTTAAATTAAATCTTTAAAGTATTATTAAAATCATATCTTCTATTTATCTTCTAAGAAGACTTGTGTATTATAAAAATAATAATAATAATAATAATTAAAGCAAAAAGTATGCTTGGTCATCTTAGATCTTTTGTCCATACACCATTTTGTCAAAGTTTTGTTGTTTTGTTGTTTTAAGAAATCCGAGGACTCCACATTGCTCTTATTTAGACTAAGTTGTATCATTTGGAAAATCACCACACAATTTCAGATAAGTAAAGTTTGTCTTGAGCGAATATTTAATTTTACTCGTCTTAATTCAAAGTATAAGTATAAGATCGTATAAGATCATTTTTACTTGTATCCCCCGAACTATCCTTAATCAGTGTGGAAACACACAGGGTGAAACCCTTTACATGTTACCCTTTAAATATATGTAGAAGTTTCAAATGTTAGCATTAGCCTATGGTGACCGCATGAACAGACTTTGGGGAGAGCTATATAGCAGAAAGCATCCCCTTTGACCTCCTCGATTTTGGAGGCTTTTTTTGTTAAAGACCCAACTACAAGTTAGTTCTCCCAAAAGAATTTCTCCCATCTAGTGGTTCTCCCATCTACTCGCTTTTTCAAATGCGTGTTGCAACTGCGGTAGCCGTAATGTGTCAAGAAGCTATGACAACATGGCTTCCAATAGCACATCATTGAGTTTAATTGTACATGTTCTACTGTTATGGCAGCTATATAATGATTTACACAACCAAGCAATGAAAAAAGCTTGTAATTTAGACCATACCTTTGACTTACCTGTCGAGAAGAAAGCAGGCACCTACACCTCTTTCTCCTTCATTAGCTCTTTCCACCTGGGAAAAGCTATCCCGATAAATTAAATTTTAGCTTTTTGGCGACGAGGATTCCTTCTCCCGTGGCTCGGCATAAGTATGATCCTGCATTATAATGTACTGTGCAGTGCAGCCTTTCAAATGTGGCTGGGGCAGTATCAACGCCTCCCATATGGTCTAGCGGTTAGGATTCCTGGTTTTCATCCAGGCTGCCGGGGTTCGACTCCCGGTATGGGAAGACAATTTTTTTACATCGCCAACAAAATTCAAGTTATTCAAGTTCATCAATAATCATTTTGAGTTATGCATAGTCGGGGGGCTACACGAACTGCAGAAACAAGCAGAAGATATGTAAAAACTCATAAATACTGTTTCAGTACTGAATCATTTTCACAAATACAATTATATTGAATTCAGAAAATTTCACTATGGAATATTTACTTTATCATAATTTCAATTTAGTACATCATCATTTAAACTTTTCATCTCATAATTATGACGCATAGTCAATTTTTATTTCAACTTTTTGTTATAATTATTACTTAATTCAGAATTAAATTTTTTAATGTAACACTATTTTGATGGTCCTTTTGAATGTGCTGTTGAGTAGTGTTGATGATGAAACGTGTTGAGTTAGGCTAGCGCTTTTTGTCCCTCTCTGGTATTATAGTGTTTCAAGATGGCGGAACGGCACGGAAGCCTCCTTGGACTTACCCGCCCCATGTAAATAAAGATAAGAAATGTTCCTCGCTTACGAGGATAAGTCAGATCATTGGCAGAGGTCATTTTACACCCATGAGGACATATTTTATGAATACAGACAATGATTTTAGCTATTAAAATACCATTTTTTCACCGAGCGAATCTACACATGAGAGGCCTTCAGAGGTCATAACTTCAGGGGTCAACGGCTTAGGCCCGTTGGTTTAGGTATTTGTAAAAATCAAATACTGTATTACACATTTCAAAAGTTACAATACAAAGACCTGTTGTGTTCTGACACAAGGTCATTAACTTGTTTTTATAAATGTATTTTGCTCATTTCTACAAATATCAACCTGAAAAATGAAAATCAGAAAAAAAGAAAAAAAAACTTTTAAAATACAACTAAACCATGATAATGTTTAGTTTAGATGTTGATGACTAAGCTTCTGGCATTTAGTCCAACCACGCAACAAGAAATCTAATATTGGTGCAACCAGATTTCTCTAACATTGCGAGGTATCACGACACACAACGTTGTAAATAAACATTTTCAAAATGTAATTTAACCATATTTTATTAATATTATGTTAATTTAAAGTTTTTGTTATTAACAAATACCTTTATCTTTTAACATCCGGCACAAAATTAAAGAGATCTCAGATCACAATCTACAGTTAGATATTCTCCTACTTAGTATCTTTGGGTGTATTTCGTCACACCGTAGTGATGCAAAGTTCTACACTCTATGGACTAACTTATCAGACACTCACCACACTGATGTTAACATCACCATAAATTGTCTTTTCTACCATGATTGGAGCAACTATTGTCCCACCATTCTTTTGGTCAATTGTGAAGGTAAGCTGATTAGGGATCTGAATTAATAGCCGTCCGAATGATGTAGAATTATTATTATTAGTAGTATTATTATGCTGTCGTTGTAGATGGTTGTTAGGCTGTTGGTTTGTCATGTTTCCAGAATGTGTTTGAATGCTCAGCGTCTGAACGTCACCATCTGTTAAAAAAAAAATGAACAATTAAATACACAACCAAAACCATGTAAACATTATAGTAAAGCTTATTGAAGATTGAGAAACATATTGATTACTAACAAAGTAAATTATACAACTTTTCCTACGTTTGATATTCTTTTTTCTGATTTTTTTCACTATGGACTTGATCCTTTTTAATGCTGTTTTCTCTCCATATTTATTCTGTAGTTCCTCTACTGTGTCTTCCAACCTCCCTGTTGTTCCTCTCCAGTTGTGTTAACCAAAGACAAACAGTTAGAAGAATAAAATGTATGTACAATAGCAAAAATAAAGTTAACATAAAATAAACACATTCATACACAAGTTCAAAGTCAATGAACAAGCTGATGCTGCAGTGTTAGAGCACATGATGGACGGTGAACAGACGCACAGCAGGTTAAACCAGAGCTAAAACAATAGTCTATGTTAGGACAAAAGTATCTGATAATAGCTGATAACGGTCATAAAGTGCTAGATAAGGTGCAAGTAGCTAAACTAAACATTTCATATTTGACAAATGTTTTGAGAAATGTTAAACAACTACAAAAATAATCAACTTGTTTCTAATTTCTTTTTTTTTCTAAATTGTGATTTAATGTGAGAGGAGAAGAAACACATAACATGTGTGCATGAATGAATGTGTACAATTTAATAAACGTATTTACCTAACACCCATAAAGTAAATTAAGGCTAAGTTCCTTTTTGTGGACAAAGTGAACTTTGGAGTGCTTACGGGGTCAAAAATAAGTGCCATTTGGAACTCTTTTATCAAAAAAATATATGTTGATAATGATTAGTTATGCCAAATGATAGTTTGGCATGCATGGGATTGGTTGTCCATAGTGAGAGAGAAATACTTTTATTATAGAAATGGCTATTTTTTATTCTATTCTTTAATCCACAAATAAAATAGGTTTTTATACCTGCTCAAGTACTTCTTGATGAGTTTCTTCTGTATTAAACAGCGAATCTTCTCAGTCAGATCGTCGCAAGATCTCAGGAATCCTCTCACACTGCTCGTGTTCACGCGTTCCATCGCTGCACTTGTCTGTATGACTCAAACGATTCAAACTTCCATAAAGCGCACCAAAACAGCAGCGCGGAGATGTGACGTCATGTGTCGAGCGGGCGCTCGTAAAAAGCACATCTTTGCATTTCTTCTGAAACAACAATTTTTAACATCACTAGCGCAACACTTATCGTATTCCCGGGTGTGATTGTAATGTTTTGTATGGCGTTTTCTTTACACTCTCCCTGGATATCTGTTTCCTGCAGTTAGCTGTAATGTTAGTGAACTCTAGGTCTTCTCTTTGTTCATATACGACAGTATTCACATGAATTGGCTTGATTTGATAAAATTATGTTTTAAACCATCATCTTCACTTGAGACATTTACATTATACCGTCCTAGTTTTTAAATAGCGCTAAAATTTACATTTTAACCCTTTATGCGGATATGCCACACAAGGTTCTCTGTTCTCTGGTTCTGTGTTTTTAAAAATAAAGACAAGGATGCCTCTTTCTATAAGCGACCCTTAAAATCTGTGCATACAACAAAACACGTGTAGGTGTACGATGATTTATCAGAAAATTACTTTTGTTTGAAGAAATGCTTAAATCAGCTGGTGCTTGATAACTATTGAAGTTATGATGCGATATTTATCACGTTTTCATTTTAACTCAATACTCTATGAACTTTAACATCTTGTTGGTCAAATTAACTTAAAGCCTGCGCATCCTAGCTACTTTCTAAATGTGTGTAACAGAACTTATGGTGAACAATTTAGCCATATGTTTTAAACGTGTAATGTTTAAACAAATTTTGTTACTGGACTGAGTGAAAATAATAAACTTCTCCTTTGTTTTTATTATTTATTAAGTTAAATGCAAATGATAGGAAAACTTTAGGATAGGAAAGTACGGACAGCGCCTTTGACCAATCCTCTACATATGGGGCACTTGCGCAGAGAAGGCGCACATTCTTTGCACACAACTAGGTGACCACAGGGGATGAAGACAATGTTCACTTCCTTATCCATGCAAACTTTGCATGTGCGCTCCTCTTGAAGTCTTCTTAACTGTTCCTCCATAGGCAAGTCTGAAAGATCTTGACTCGGGGATGCTGCTTCATTTGTCTGGGCCGTCAGGCCACACTCAAATTCCATCTCTAAAGCAGACTTCACCACAGGATTGTTCTCTTGTTCTCTCACAAATTCTCTTGAGTCGCTGTCTCCATTAGTCAATAGCTGCTCAAATAGTCTTGGCAATCTTCCTTGAATCTGATGAACAAACTCTTGGCCCTTTTCTTGCAAGAGGTATTCACATCTTGGAAACCACTTGGCATGTTCTACCCATGGATCATCACCAGACTCCCAACATCCGAGTACACCATCGCAACAAAAGCACTTCACGTCAACATTACGACCAACATAGTAAAAACCAGCCTTAGCCAATTGGTCTGGTCGAACAGTTATTCTTGAGGGCCAGTAGACAAATGTGAGCAACCTTTCTTCACACCGTTGCATTGCCGATACATTGAAAGGGCTAGATAAAGGTACATTATCTGCACAGTCACCTCGAACGAAACGGCAGTTGGGGTAATGCCTCTGGTGTTCTGATACTGCACGATCTCCCGGTTCCCAGTTGCTAAGCTGGCCACCACAACTGAAGCAAGCCACTCTGTCGCCCTGGCCAAGGTAGTAGAAACCAGCTTTGGCAAGCTCGGCCGGAGATAATGCAGCAGGAGTCCATTTCTTAAAGGTGTCAAGGCGTTCCTGTTCCCGACACATGCCAAGATTGTGACAAGCCGGAGGGCGCTGGTGAGACATATCCATGTAACCGGGTCTCATTCTGATACTTCGGTGATGGCTGGTGTTGTGCCCCTGCATAATGTCTTGTAAAACATCTATGTATCGTCGGGAATTTGTAGCCGTTAAAAATCTCCACATACGACTCTTTAACGTTCTATTAAATCGTTCCACGACGCTGGCTTTCAAATCGGTGGCGGTAGCGAAATGATTAATGTCGTGCTTTTTCATTGCATCTTGAAATTGTTTGTTAAAAAATTCCTTTCCCTGATCCGTCTGCAATTTCTGTGGCACACGGCCCTCTTCGAGGATAGACTCGAACGCTCTAGCGACCTCGGGACCAGGTGACGCGAGTACGCGAGTCCACGCGTACTTGCTAAATACGTCTATGCACGTCAGTAGATATTTATTACCGTCGTTATCCTAGGTGTAGGCGATCATGTCGACTAGATCGGCCTGGAACTGCGTATCGACCCCGTACACAACCACTCTATTTCGTTTGTATTTTATAGGGGCTGTTTTGTGTAATGTGTAAGCATCCTCACCAGCCAGCCATTCTGAAACCTTTTTATCGCTTAAACGGACCCCACTTTCTTTTAAGACGGCGTCCTTTAATCATTTTTTACCCCCTAAAGAGCCGGGGTTGGAGGGTGTATAATAAGCCTTTTTCATGAGCTCCGACATGCTGCCGTTTCAACCGATGCAAAAGAATAACGCGTACATGTGGTTTGAATCAATCTTTTATTAAAAAAGTTACAGGATACATGATATAAGTAAACATGGATAAATGATGTTAATATAACACAAGTAAAAATGGATATAATAGAAGATAGTAAAAATGATTATAATACAATATACATGGATATAATAGAAGATAGTAAAAATGATTATAATACAATATACATGGATATAATAATAATAATGTTAGTACAACAAAATCTAAGTAAAATTGAATATAATGATGTTAGTACAAAATGGTTATACCATAAAATATAATACAATTGGATATAACAATGTTACATGCATAGTCTAAGTAAATTGAAGTCAACGGTAATCTAACCAGAAAAGAAAGTCACGGCAGGCCATCATGTTACGATCTAGGATGTAATCGACATACATTTCGATAATTTTTTCAACGTTTTTAATCACTTCGACAATTTGAACAGCATCATCCTCATCATCGGAGTCATATTCTTTTGAATTCTCCTGCCAGTCCTCTTATATGTATCATATTTTTCTTGAGTTTTGCCTCACGCACAGTTTCATAACACGGTGTATCAGGGTGGGATGCATCCGCAATAATCTTATTCATCAGTTCGGTCATCTGGTGTCTGTAATGGTCTTTAAACATGAATTCCATACAGCTCTTTAGGCTACAGAGAGCACCCATACTGGTGGGGTCTTGGTCACTCTCAATTCACGATCGAGAGACCTTCCCAGAGATCAACGACGTCGTGCACTATTTCCTCGCAGGGTTTGTCCAGAAGTCTCGCGCTGATTTCTTCTAGCTTAGCGGCGATGAATGGTTTGTCTTTTAATTCATGCAGAATAGTCCCGACTGTTCCTTGAATCTCCTGAGTCCTTGCGGCACAATTATCCAAGCCTTGTGTTTTTGGGTCGGAAGTTTGCGTCAGGTTCAGGCAATCAGGACTTTCAACTTTTGTTGCAGTAGCACAGCAGTCTGTGGCTAGTAGAGCTAGATCGTGCGATGTCCTGAAATATTTATCATGACAACGACTGGGGTCCGCCTCTCGCCTCAGCATAGGTGAATTGTTCGCAACAAACATTTTGCGCAGGCTTTAGTTAATTTGACCAACAAGATGTTAAAGTTCATAGAGTATTGAGTTAAAATGAAAACGTGATAAATATCGCATCATAACTTCAATAGTTATCAAGCACCAGCTGATTTAAGTATTTCTTCAAACAAAAGTAATTTTCTGATAAATCATCGTACACGGTGTTTTTTGTATATTAAGTTGTGTATGTGTAATGTGTATCTTTTGATCTTAATATTTAATAACAAAGAAAATAATGACAAATATTTTTATCTTCGCCCCTGTCTGCCATTTTTTATTTATTTTTTGTTACCTAAGGCTTTGTTTTTAAAATATGGACATTAGTTTGGCTGTAATGCTCAGTCACAAAACAGTAAAACCAACATAAAAATGAATCGTGATAAAATCGTGAATCGTGATTTTCCTGAAAAAATCGTGATATGATATTTTTGCCATATTGCCCACCCCTAATTAGAATAATAAATTAAGTAGCCTATCTTAATTGTACACAATGTTCCTGTTTATTTTTTTATTTATTTTTTACTGTTTTATGCCATAACAGCAATATTAATATCGGTTATTATCGGTATCGACCACAATTTTCACATCGGTGCATCACTACTTAAGAGTTCAGGAGTTTGCCCATCTGTGCCAACCATAGCATGTTGAAATCCATTTTGCACTTTATTGTGTACTGTATTTTCTAATGCAGAAAATCTATCCCAACCAATGTTAAAGTAAACAAAAACAAGAAGGCATGTGTTTTAAAAGATGGCAAGTAAAATAAAAAGCACATGTATGTAATAGTTTCATTATTCTTCATTATTATCGAGAGCGGCTTACTATAAATAATTTGTGCGACCAGATCATGTTTTGCGCCAGTAACTGAAAAAGTTAGTAGCGCAAGTGCCACCAGTGAAAAAGGTTAGTGTAGTTCCCTGATATGGCTAAATTGTTCACCATAAGTTCTGTTACACACATTTAGAAAGTAGCTAGGATGCGCAGGGTTTAAGTTAATTTGACCAACAAGATGTTAAAGTTCATAGAGTATTGAGTTAAAATGAAAACGTGATAAATATCGCATCATAACTTCAATAGTTATCAAGCACCAGCTGATTTAAGTATTTCTTCAAACAAAAGTAATTTTCTGATAAATCATCGTACACCTACACGTGTTTTGTTGTATGCACAGATTTTAAGGGTCGCTTATAGAAAGAGGTATCCTTGTCTTTATTTTTAAAAACACAGAACCAGAGAACAGAGAACCTTGTGCGGCATATCCGCATAAAGGGTTAAAATGTACATTTTAGCGCTATTTAAAAACTAGGACGGTATAATGTAAATGTCTCAAGTGAAGATGATGGTTTAAAACATAATTTTATCAAATCAAGCCAATTCATGTGAATACTGTCGTATATGAACAAAGAGAAGACCTAGAGTTCACTAACATTACAGCTAACTGCAGGAAACAGATATCCAGGGAGAGTGTAAAGAAAACGCCATACAAAACATTACAATCACACCCGGGAATACGATAAGTGTTGCGCTAGTGATGTTAAAAATTGTTGTTTCAGAAGAAATGCAAAGATGTGCTTTTTACGAGCGCCCGCTCGACACATGACGTCACATCTCCGCGCTGCTGTTTTGGTGCGCTTTATGGAAGTTTGAATCGTTTGAGTCATACAGACAAGTGCAGCGATGGAACGCGTGAACACGAGCAGTGTGAGAGGATTCCTGAGATCTTGCGACGATCTGACTGAGAAGATTCGCTGTTTAATACAGAAGAAACTCATCAAGAAGTACTTGAGCAGGTATAAAAACCTATTTTATTTGTGGATTAAAGAATAGAATAAAAAATAGCCATTTCTATAATAAAAGTATTTCTCTCTCACTATGGACAACCAATCCCATGCATGCCAAACTATCATTTGGCATAACTAATCATTATCAACATATATTTTTTTGATAAAAGAGTTCCAAATGGCACTTATTTTTGACCCCGTAAGCACTCCAAAGTTCACTTTGTCCACAAAAAGGAACTTAGCCTTAATTTACTTTATGGGTGTTAGGTAAATACGTTTATTAAATTGTACACATTCATTCATGCACACATGTTATGTGTTTCTTCTCCTCTCACATTAAATCACAATTTAGAAAAAAAAGAAATTAGAAACAAGTTGATTATTTTTGTAGTTTAACATTTCTCAAAACATTTGTCAAATATGAAATGTTTAGTTTAGCTACTTGCACCTTATCTAGCACTTTATGACCGTTATCAGCTATTATCAGATACTTTTGTCCTAACATAGACTATTGTTTTAGCTCTGGTTTAACCTGCTGTGCGTCTGTTCACCGTCCATCATGTGCTCTAACACTGCAGCATCAGCTTGTTCATTGACTTTGAACTTGTGTATGAATGTGTTTATTTTATGTTAACTTTATTTTTGCTATTGTACATACATTTTATTCTTCTAACTGTTTGTCTTTGGTTAACACAACTGGAGAGGAACAACAGGGAGGTTGGAAGACACAGTAGAGGAACTACAGAATAAATATGGAGAGAAAACAGCATTAAAAAGGATCAAGTCCATAGTGAAAAAAATCAGAAAAAAGAATATCAAACGTAGGAAAAGTTGTATAATTTACTTTGTTAGTAATCAATATGTTTCTCAATCTTCAATAAGCTTTACTATAATGTTTACATGGTTTTGGTTGTGTATTTAATTGTTCATTTTTTTTTTAACAGATGGTGACGTTCAGACGCTGAGCATTCAAACACATTCTGGAAACATGACAAACCAACAGCCTAACAACCATCTACAACGACAGCATAATAATACTACTAATAATAATAATTCTACATCATTCGGACGGCTATTAATTCAGATCCCTAATCAGCTTACCTTCACAATTGACCAAAAGAATGGTGGGACAATAGTTGCTCCAATCATGGTAGAAAAGACAATTTATGGTGATGTTAACATCAGTGTGGTGAGTGTCTGATAAGTTAGTCCATAGAGTGTAGAACTTTGCATCACTACGGTGTGACGAAATACACCCAAAGATACTAAGTAGGAGAATATCTAACTGTAGATTGTGATCTGAGATCTCTTTAATTTTGTGCCGGATGTTAAAAGGTATTTGTTAATAACAAAAACTTTAAATTAACATAATATTAATAAAATATGGTTAAATTACATTTTGAAAATGTTTATTTACAACGTTGTGTGTCGTGATACCTCGCAATGTTAGAGAAATCTGGTTGCACCAATATTAGATTTCTTGTTGCGTGGTTGGACTAAATGCCAGAAGCTTAGTCATCAACATCTAAACTAAACATTATCATGGTTTAGTTGTATTTTAAAAGTTTTTTTTCTTTTTTTCTGATTTTCATTTTTCAGGTTGATATTTGTAGAAATGAGCAAAATACATTTATAAAAACAAGTTAATGACCTTGTGTCAGAACACAACAGGTCTTTGTATTGTAACTTTTGAAATGTGTAATACAGTATTTGATTTTTACAAATACCTAAACCAACGGGCCTAAGCCGTTGACCCCTGAAGTTATGACCTCTGAAGGCCTCTCATGTGTAGATTCGCTCGGTGAAAAAATGGTATTTTAATAGCTAAAATCATTGTCTGTATTCATAAAATATGTCCTCATGGGTGTAAAATGACCTCTGCCAATGATCTGACTTATCCTCGTAAGCGAGGAACATTTCTTATCTTTATTTACATGGGGCGGGTAAGTCCAAGGAGGCTTCCGTGCCGTTCCGCCATCTTGAAACACTATAATACCAGAGAGGGACAAAAAGCGCTAGCCTAACTCAACACGTTTCATCATCAACACTACTCAACAGCACATTCAAAAGGACCATCAAAATAGTGTTACATTAAAAAATTTAATTCTGAATTAAGTAATAATTATAACAAAAAGTTGAAATAAAAATTGACTATGCGTCATAATTATGAGATGAAAAGTTTAAATGATGATGTACTAAATTGAAATTATGATAAAGTAAATATTCCATAGTGAAATTTTCTGAATTCAATATAATTGTATTTGTGAAAATGATTCAGTACTGAAACAGTATTTATGAGTTTTTACATATCTTCTGCTTGTTTCTGCAGTTCGTGTAGCCCCCCGACTATGCATAACTCAAAATGATTATTGATGAACTTGAATAACTTGAATTTTGTTGGCGATGTAAAAAAATTGTCTTCCCATACCGGGAGTCGAACCCCGGCAGCCTGGATGAAAACCAGGAATCCTAACCGCTAGACCATATGGGAGGCGTTGATACTGCCCCAGCCACATTTGAAAGGCTGCACTGCACAGTACATTATAATGCAGGATCATACTTATGCCGAGCCACGGGAGAAGGAATCCTCGTCGCCAAAAAGCTAAAATTTAATTTATCGGGATAGCTTTTCCCAGGTGGAAAGAGCTAATGAAGGAGAAAGAGGTGTAGGTGCCTGCTTTCTTCTCGACAGGTAAGTCAAAAGTATGGTCTAAATTACAAGCTTTTTTCATTGCTTGGTTGTGTAAATCATTATATAGCTGCCATAACAGTAGAACATGTACAATTAAACTCAATGATGTGCTATTGGAAGCCATGTTGTCATAGCTTCTTGACACATTACGGCTACCGCAGTTGCAACACGCATTTGAAAAAGCGAGTAGATGGGAGAACCACTAGATGGGAGAAATTCTTTTGGGAGAACTAACTTGTAGTTGGGTCTTTAACAAAAAAAGCCTCCAAAATCGAGGAGGTCAAAGGGGATGCTTTCTGCTATATAGCTCTCCCCAAAGTCTGTTCATGCGGTCACCATAGGCTAATGCTAACATTTGAAACTTCTACATATATTTAAAGGGTAACATGTAAAGGGTTTCACCCTGTGTGTTTCCACACTGATTAAGGATAGTTCGGGGGATACAAGTAAAAATGATCTTATACGATCTTATACTTATACTTTGAATTAAGACGAGTAAAATTAAATATTCGCTCAAGACAAACTTTACTTATCTGAAATTGTGTGGTGATTTTCCAAATGATACAACTTAGTCTAAATAAGAGCAATGTGGAGTCCTCGGATTTCTTAAAACAACACAACAACAAAACTTGGACAAAATGGTGTATGGACAAAAGATCTAAGATGACCAAGCATACTTTTTGCTTTAATTATTATTATTTTTTTTTATATATAATACACAAGTCTTCTTAGAAGATAAATAGAAGATATGATTTTAATAATACTTTAAAGATTTGATTTAAACTTTTAAGGTTATGGTTTAGAGAGAGAGAGAGAGAGAGAGAGAGAGAGAGAGAGAGAGAGAGAGAGAGAGAGAGAGAGAGAGAGAGAGAGAGAACCACTCTGTGATTTTATATTATATAATTTATATACTTTTAAAGAATAGAATGTTTTTCAACTTTAGTTAAATTAGCAAGATATTATTTTATAACCATATCATTTATACTTTTAAAGAACAGTATGTTTTCAACTTTAGTTTAATTAGCACGATATTTATTTTAAAGGATAGATTTTTTTATTTATTTTTTGTATGACATTGTTTAATCACAGTGTCTGAACAGCACGTTTCAAATGTCAGAGTTCAAATGTGAAGGCTGGGAGAGGGAATCTATTCTTTTTGTTTATCTAAAACTGAATTAAATGGTTTCAGTAGATTTTTGCTAAGATATTATTGTATATCATTTGTGTGAAATATAAAACATGATTAGGGACAACTCTCTTTTTTCTCACTTTTGCTGTTACCTCAGGAATGTGAGGGTGGACGTCTGTGTAGCAGAGATATCAGTGTTTATGTCCGATTCAGCGAATACAGATCGTAAAGTCAAACGGACTGCTAAAATGACCAGTACACAAACACAGAAAATACACCCAGCTTGTGTGCAAGAGATAATGCTTGTGTGACACAGTCTTCAAACTTTCTGTCAAAACCACATGATCTACGGATAAAAAGGGTCAAATAGGGTCAAAAACTTTCTGTCAAAACCACATGATCTACGACTAGCTAGGACGATAGGGCAAACCATAACAACAACATATGCCGGAAAGACACCGGTAGATAAAACTGTCAAAACACATGATCGAACGGTCAATACGACAATCCATATCCATATCTATACACGCCAGAAAGGGCGGGACAGCTCAACGGTCAACCGGAAGGGCGGTGACCAGATGTCTTATCTGGGGGCGGGACCGGAAGTCATCAATCATTTTGACAGGTGCCGTAGGATAAGTACTACTGACGCAATACGAGTAAACGTTTAGGAATGAAACTAATCCTGAAGACCTCTGAAGTAACTAACCCTGAAGACATCTGAAGTAAACTAACCCTGAACACCTCTGAATCTAACTAACCCTGAACACTTCTGAATCTAACTAACCCTGAACACCTCTGAATCTAACTAACCCTGAACACCTCTGAAGTAAACTAACCCTGAACACCTCTGAATCTAACTAACCCTGAACACCTCTGAATCTAACTAACCCTGAACACCTCTGAATCTAACTAACCCTGAACACCTCTGAAGTAAACTAACCCTTAACACCTCTGAAGTAAACTAACCTTGAACACCTCTGAATCTAACTAACCCTGAACACCTCTGAATCTAACTAACCCTGAACACTTCTGAATCTAACTAACCTTGAACACCTCTGAATCTAACTAACCCTGAACACCTCTGAATCTAACTAACCCTGAACACCTCTGAATCTAACTAACCCTGAACACCTCTGAATCTAACTAACCCTGAACACCTCTGAATCTAACTAACCCTTAACACCTCTGAAGTAAACTAACCTTGAACACCTCTGAATCTAACTAACCCTGAACACCTCTGAATCTAACTAACCCTGAACACCTCTGAATCTATCTAACCCTTAACACCTCTGAAGTAAACTAACCTTGAACACCTCTGAATCTAACTAACCCTGAACACCTCTGAATCTAACTAACCCTGAACACCTCTGAAGTAAACTAACCCTTAACACCTCTGAAGTAAACTAACCTTGAACACCTCTGAATCTAACTAACCCTGAACACCTCTGAAGTAAACTAACCCTTAACACCTCTGAAGTAAACTAACCTTGAACACCACTGAATCTAACTAACCCTGAACACTTCTGAATCTAACTAACCTTGAACACTTCTGAATCTAACTAACCTTGAACACCTCTGAATCTAACTAACCCTGAACACCTCTGAATCTAACTAACCCTGAACACCTCTGAATCTAACTAATCCTCTGAATCTAACTAGAAAAAATTGAAAAATTATTGCACAACCACCAATCACTAAGTGTGTAAATCAGCATTTAACAAAAGAACAAGACATAATTAGTATGGCGCGCTTTTTCTTAGGTTCTGTTTCCATGGTGACTCGTCGATTTGTTGCTCTGTTGAGAATGTCTTCCTGATACTGTTCGTTGCTCAGACTCGCTCTCCCAGTTTAAAACTAGATTAAAGATGCATCTCTTCAGCCGGGCATTCGTATAATACTTTTAATCTTACAGTTAAATCCGGTCTCTAGTTCATAAACGCCAGAGGAGAACTGGCCCCCGACTGAGCCTGGGTTCTCCCAAGGTTTTTTTTTCTCCATTAGGTCACCTGATGGAGTTTTTCGGTTCCTTGCCACTGTTGCCTTTGGCTGGCTCAGTTGGGGATACTTAATTTAATTAATCAATCAACAATACTATTGATCAGCATTACCAAACGTGGACGTTTTACACTAGAAACAAACACTGATGTACTATTTTATTTAATACTGTGAAGCTGCTTTGATACAATCTGTATTGTGAAAAGCGCTATATAAATAAAGTTGACTTGACTTGACTCAGTTCGAATAACAGTTGTGTTGTTAAGTCTTTATGCATAAATATATGTATAAAACATAATGTGGTTGCTCATACTTCTATGTTTTCAGACATTTAAACATTTAATAACACCCAAATACTGCAGATGTTTAGAGAGCATTGATTCCTCCTAAACTATAGCTTAAAATATAACGAGTGATATTTCCATTATGAGATATAACAAGACTTTCAGTGAATATTGCAATTGCGGTGCATTTCTTCTTGTGTGTATTAGTTGATTGTGTATTCATTATATGTCCTGTTAATTGTCATGCATGACTAATGAAAACACTTTTGAAACTTAGATGTAAGAAGTAAGTTAGAAGAAAGCTGTTCTGCCGTTTCAACAACCCCTTTCACTTTCTTCAGTGTCAAAAGCATCTGCTGATATATGTTTTACAGCTCTCATTAAAGCCACAAGAGATGCCACTGGAACGGCCATTCCCAGGACAGCACCAGTCAGTGTTCCTGTGGTCACCACTGCAATCCTTTACTCTTTCTCAGTTTTCTCCTGGAGACAAGTGATCCTCCTTTATGTTCTCAATCTCCTCTTGAATTTCCTCCTCAACACTTTGAAGCAGCTCATTGGTGAAGCAGCCGTTCTCTCTCACCATCTTGTCTATGGTTTCCAGCAGGTTTTTCACTTGAACTCTGTTGCTCTGTTACATTTGCACTTCCACTATCCTCTCCACTCCAGCTCTTCGTCCGACCTCGTTTGTTGTGTGTGGACTGGGACCCTTTGTCCTTCAGCGATCTCGCTGTCTCCAGCGTCTTCCCTTCCTCTGGTTCTCCATCCAGATCTTCATTTGGACTCTCCTTTACCTGCTCTCCTCATCACTGCACCATTGTTTAATAAAGTCACTATTCACCTGCCGTCTTCCTCTCCTGTGTCTGCATTATCCATAACATGCTCCTGTAATCCCACCAATGGTTTTTCCAGGATTTATTGTCAGTGAGCCGACAGCGGCCTCCACATTTTTCAACAAGCTCCTGCATTTTTGGACTCTTCTTCACAAATTCCTCGATGGTTTGACCTTCTAGTTCGTCACCATGAGTGAATAAAACCACTGAATGTTTCAAACTACACTATAAAATTCAACAGTGATTCTAACTAACACTTTTAAGTTAACTTTACTTAATGTCTTAACCTAATTGTAAAAATCTGTACTATTCACATACCATGAATGTTTTATTTTACTTAGAAAACCTAAGTTAAGATTAATTGATAGGTTTAAGTGCCATTTTGTCAAGCAAAAAAAAGAGGAGGTAGAGCCATTCTTAATAGACTTCTTACTCACTTCCTCCACTTTTGCAGTTATCTTTCTGTTTGCATTCACTGATTTCCCAACATCACCCTGAAGTTGAATTTCAATACAACTGAAAAATTTGAGAGAACCACATAAGCTGACTTCATAAATTGATGCTGATTTTCCTCAAATATTTATGTTTGAATAGTGTTCCCATTGGTTGGGCACTTGGAGCTTCATTTCTATTATACTAATTATCTTCCTATTTATGCAGCGATGCAACAATACATCAGAGTTATTTGATTTTTTCAAATGATGGAGATTCTAAATATTATATACAGTATACAGTGAGATTTATTCTTTATTCAACTGATTCATTACAAAGTTGATTCAAACTAAAGAGTTGTGCTTACGTCGACCTCTATTTGCATGCAATTTTGTCAAAAATGATATTAAAGGTGGTATCAGTGATTTCAGGCCCAAAAATATTTTTATCCCATTCATCTAATCTTTCCTAACGATCCGCTAGCTGCCCGCCCCATAAGCATGCCGTCAAAAAAACGCGTCTCTGTAGGCAGCCTAGGCTCTGAGATCTGCACACAAAAACAAATGGTTTAGCCAAACAATCAAAACCAAAACAAATAGTGTTCCAACCAATCACCGACAGGGGGAGGGTGTTGTGAGGTTTTGAGCCAGCTTTTTCTTCAGCTCTTACTTCGCGTGCAGCCGTGCACGAGCACAAAACCTCACAACACCCTCCCCCTCTCGGTGATTGGTTGGAACACTATTTGTTTTGGTTTTGATTGTTTGGCTAAACCATTTGTTTTTGTGTGCAGATCTCAGAGCCTAGGCTGCCTACAGAGACGCGTTTTTTTGACGGCATGCTTATGGGGCGGGCAGCTAGCGGATCGTTAGGAAAAAAAAAATATATATTTTTGGGCCTAAAATCACTGATACCACCTTTAAAAGTCCAGCTGATTCATTTGAGTCCCCTGTGCAGTTCAAATATCTTCCAAGATAGTTTAGTTGCATTTGTACTTTATTTATTGTTGTTATTGTTATTTATTTATTATTACATCAAATACATGTTTTATTTGGTAACATTTCATGTAAAATTCAGTATATAAAAAAAAATATAAACAAAATATCAACAAATGAAAGTAACAACTTGGCAGAATCCCTCTATAGCTTTATCCTTAACTTTAGACGAAGCTAACATTAACTAAGATGTACGTCATTCATGACAGTGCTTCCCCACCATTGGCTGAATTTTCTGAATCTGTTTTCTCTGTTATACTGTAGGGGGCGCTATTACACATCTTCTGAAAGAGTACAGAATCTCCTGATCAAAACAGGAGAAGCAGATCCAAGAGATTGAAGCGCACATGCAAAAACTAACGTGATCATCAAACATTAAACAGGGTATAAATCAAAGTTTTTTAACTCCCACCAGCGTTTTTTATGAATGCATGAATATCTGAACATGCAATATATCAAAAGAAAGAACAGACCCTCCGCTTTAAAAAGAAAAACCCTTTAATTTTAGCCTTCGTACTTCCGCTCAATTTTCATTTTCCTTCTGTACAAATGAAATGTGCGAGAGTCCGGTAGGACAAGGCTACTTTATTTTACCTTCATGCATTTTTTTTTTTTTTTTTTTTTTTTTTATTTTAGCAACACTTGAATGTGGGTGAGTTTTATTTAAAACAGCAACATTTTGAAAAAAAAGCTGAGAAAATCACGTTCTTTTCAAAGACTTCATCCAGATGGGATTAAGAGCGTTGATTAAAACAAAGGACTGTGAAGCTTTGAGTGTGTTGATGGACTCAGTTCATGTGTTTTGATCATCGTTCACCTTTGATCACCTTTTTAAATTAAACTTATCAACATTCAAGTGTTGATAAAAAAAAAAAACATGGAGCTAGAACCAATTTTTGAAATTGCCATGAAATTGGTTTGTGGTTGGAAACAAAAGAAAAACACTGGCGGGGAAATAATTTACACTGTTGGACAATGAAATGTTCAAATCACTCAATCTAATGTCATGTTAGTCAGTTGTTGGGCTCTTGTTCTGTCCAGTGTTGTATAAAGTACTAGAAAGCAATACTTGAGTAAAAGTACAAGTATCATACTAGAAAAAGACTTTGGTAGAAGTGAAAGTTACCTTTTAGAATATTACTTAAGTAAAAGTCTTAAATTATCTGATATATACTGTACTTAAGTATCAAAAGTAATTTTCTGATATTAAATGTACTTAAGTAATTGAAGTAGAAGTAAAAGTAATTTTTTTTTTTTTAAAGCAAACGGTTAAAACTTTGATTGTGAACTTTATTGTGGCTTTATTGTGGGGTGGGTGGGGAAGTTGTTGGGATGTAAAAAAAAAAATCTTAGATCACAATATGCAATATTGACTAATTTGGATAAATATTAGGTACACAAGATAGGCATTCATTTTTCTCAAGAAAAAAAATCTCACCTAATGCTGTAAACATAGAGAGCCCTATCAGATATAAATATAATGCGTTTTTTATCATAATAACAACTTTATTTAATGATAAGTAAAAATTTAATAAATATGTAATATAGTACACATATTTAGCTAAATACTCTCTATAGCTCTTTTTTTCTAGCCAACTAACGTGCCTATATTATGATCATCAAATGGCTTTCCTGAGGTAAATGTTATGTGACATAATTGTTCTCCAGGTGTTTTACTGACCCTTTCCGCGGTTGAAAAACACTGATTGATCGATATTATGTATGATGAATTTACATTTCGGTAAGTTGTACTGTTTCTTTTAACATTGTTCATTCGTGTTTATTTACTAGCTAGTATAGATGATCGGTTCACGTGCGCTAGGGATCTGTCACGTAACATTTACAAGCTCCAAAACTGTATTTATTGTTTGAATTTCGTAATAAGCTGAGATTTTTTTCTATCATAACTAACCTGCTCTGTCTAGTCTGTCGGTCTCCATGTCCTCTTTGCTTCGCGATTTTTCTGTGCGTGAGAAAATGGATGTGTGGCGTGAAAGCGTGTGAAAAGTGTCAATTGCGTGTGTCTCACGCGGTCTCACGGTGAATGCGTGAGAGTTGGCAGCTCTGTGTCAGGGTAATCGTCTACGATAACGGGAGGTCCTCCAGTAGGTGCTTGTGCTTCCATGGCGGTTTCAGTTGTGCTTCCTCCTTTGCCATGGCAACAAACAACCATTACGCTGAAATAGAGCGCGCGCCGTGCGGAGCGTGCGTAATGCAATCTAGGAGCAGTGATTCGCCAAACCTCCCTTATTGCAGTCGCACACATTTCTTCTGATTTTATTTTGTAGTAACGAGTAACGAAGATGCTTTGTGGAAATATATCGGAGTAGAAGTATACATTTTATCTAGGAAATGTAGTGGAGTAAAAGTGAAAGTTGAAATCAATTTAAATAGCGAAGTAAAGTACAGATACGTGAAATTTCTACTTAAGTACAGTAACGAAGTATTTGTACTCTGTTACATTACAACACTGGTTCTGTCAGGTGGATTGATTATCAATATGTCTTATCCGTTCATAGGATATGCATATGACAGAAGAAGAACTTACTGTACACATAAGATTTGAAAAGAAATATGAGGTATATTTTTACAGACTGCCAAAAGCCACAGAACAGAGAAGCAATGGTTTGCTGCGATTCACAGAAACATCTGGATCCAGGCAGAGAAAGGTGGATTTGCATTTAGATTTTGTGTCAATATGTTGAATTTTGGGGTAAAATCATATCCAGTATATTTGGTTTTGTTATGTACTGTATTGACAACTCATCACATGAAATAAGATTAAATATTTGCCATTTTATATTCTGTGTACCTGGACAAAAGCCGTTTTAAACGCAAAGGGTCGTTACACCATATATTGATTTGAATCAGTTAATAGAAGTTAAATCATAAATAAATTCAATTTGTGATTTTATTTTTGAAAGCATTCTCACTTCACAGCATTTTAACACAAGTGCCAGTGCTTTCCACAGTACTGTAGCTTTGCAGGAAGGTTTCTTCAAGCGTCTCGGAGACGTTCCTGCAGTTCTTCTGGATTTAGTCTGTCTCAGTTTCTTCTGTTTCTTCATGTAATCACAGACGGACTCGATGATGGTGAGATCAGATCATACCGGCTGCTGTCAGACTCCTTGTGCATATACACAAATCTCACTGGATTATTACAATTAATGGCAAAAAGAATGTTTGGAAATGTAAACTGATATTTTAGACCCGCGTCTAAGAGTCTTCTTCTTCTTCAGAGTCTAAAAAATGTAAATTTCACTGTGTACATACTGTAAAATACAATCTTGCACATCTGTGAATTTCACTTTCATTTCCTAATGGTATAAATTACATTGTTCAGAACTAATTTTCTTTCTTTCTTAACTGTATTTGACTTTATTTAACTAAACTTATGTACATTTTTGCATATTTTAAAAATGATTTTGCATTCGCTGACTTTAAAATGAACTGTCTGTTGATTTCACTGCGTATTTAAACCTTTAACCCTCTGGAGTCTGAGCTGTTTTCTGGGCCCTGGAGGTGTTCTGACATGCTCTGACATTTGTGCTTTTTTCAGTTATTTATAAACATGTTAATGGCAAAGGTGTAAATTCACTCTATATAGCACAAACAGGGCTACCAAAATATGTGATCAACATGCATGTATATGTTTGAATTTTTAAGAGAATAATGTTTATGCGTGGTTATTGGAAAAAATAAAAATGAAAGTTGCAGAAATAAGGCCACAAAACACATACTAAATATGTGGCAATAAGACTTTTGACTAAAGGATATCATCGCCTATAGTTTTTTCTTCAAAATTATGTGAAAATAGTCTTGCTTTATCGTTCACATAAAACCATACATTGATTTAAATTGATGTAAAACAGGTTTTGCTTGGAAAGCCAATATGCGAGGGGGGCGTGAACGAGGAGTGGTTTTCACCTGAATTACCACCCACTCTGCATAATGATGAGCCATTCACTCAGGTGTGACAACTGACTGAGCCACAATGCAAGGACCATTTAAGATTTTGCTTACATCTATCTTGTAAATATGTTTTGCTATTTTATTAAAAAGGTTACAATTACAACAATAATTACAATTTCAACAATATTTCAAGTGTACTCTTTCTTTGTAAAAAAAAGATTATAGGCCTACATTTTATCTGTATTCATTACTTTGAATATAGCCAACATTGGAACAGCTAACATCTTAGTTGATGACTTTATTTTTGACAAAAATAGTAGGCTATTTTATATATAGAAATTGCTAAACAAAAGCTTATTTGACGAGGCAGTATATTCTACAGTAAAAACTGTACCCAAATCTACTAAACAAAATGTTGTCTTTCATATTTCACCTGACTGTAACGTTGTTTTCATGAAATACGCTTACACACGCTTAAAATGATGATAATTAAGTGTAAAGATAGGTATTACTGAAAATATTTGGTGTTTGGGGTGAGGATTGGGGTTGATCCATTTATAAAGTAGCTGTTTTTTATTTATTTTTTCTGATGTGCACAAATAAGCGACAGGTATCATAAGATTTTCTTCTCCATGTTCCTTTTTTTCTATTCTTTTATTCGTTCATGCATGTAATAATGAATGAATGAATGAATGAATGAATTTATGTATGACTTGTGCAATAAATAAAAAAAATAAATAAAAAAAAATACGATAGGCTATTGACTCACGATCTTCGCAGTAGGCTAGTGAAGGCACTGGAGAAACGCGCATTTATTAGGCTACATAGTTTTTTTGTTTTGGATGGTTTTGTTTAGAACCAGCTGTAAATGTAAATATATTTTTCACATTTTTTAGACATGTGAGGCGAGTAGGCTACGGTCTGGTTGATGATCTCCAGTTCAAGCACCTTATGTTGTGATTGCTAGCCTAAATCCAGGAAATTTGTTAATGAAAAAATTATTAAAATTAAGATACAATTGATACAAAACGAAATTCGTTTTAAAGAAAGGATTTGTACTTTCTGTTTTGAGGTATCTGTGAATGTTTGAAAGTCAACTGTCAGGTAATATTGTTTTTTGCCAGCTAGCGCGCATCTATGCCTTCATTCATTCATAAACAGAAACCCGAGAAGGAAAAACTTACTATTATTCCTCAGCTCGTATTCCTCGTATTCGTCATTATTCCTCACAGCGCTGCGTTGTAAACAAGTAATGTTCTGAATAAACTGGTGTTTTGGTTTTCTTGTGCTGATGATAGGGGCGTTCACAGGATTGCGTGGATTACCTCAGCCATTTGCGTTTGAATAGCACGCGCTCTCCGTGGGCGGAGTCACATTACATTTGAATTAGCTCTAATGAGGTCGACTGGAATCGCTCTCTTTTAATACAGATTTCACAAGATGAGAATATTTGTTTTTTATATAAATTACTTCATTAAAAAGAAGAGAATTCAAGCTTCATGCCTGTGTGTCTGAATGCCTGTTTGACTGAGTATTCGCTAAGCTACAGTTCATTTTCGGACGCGTTTCAGAATGGACTACACGGACAGAGAGAAGGCAGAACTTGCTTCGTGTTTATTTTTCTTTATTTGGCAAAAAGCACAACACTTTGTTTTTATTGTGAGTATACACAAAAATAATACACATTTAACAGAATCGATTGATGTATGAAACTTGTTTTGTAAAATCAAAGTCAAAAGAGAATTTCGGGTCTCAATCAACTCTTAAGGAAAAAAATCGAGCAGATCACGCCGGCGTGATCTCAGACCCCTGAGGGTTAAACATGTAATAGTTAAACGTATAAATGTCATTGTTCAGAACTAATCTTGTTTCTTTCTTTAATTGTATTTGACTATTTAATACTTGATGTATTTTTAAATGATTTTGCATTCGCTGTATTTAAAATATAATTGTCAATGTCACTGTATTTAAACCGTTAAACACACAATAGTTTTAGAACTAATCTTCTTTATTTATTAATTTATTAAAACTGACAATATTGAACTACTTTGATGTAAGCACTAAACGATTTTTGCATTGAAATGTAATGTGCAGTTTGTTGCCATTGCTGCCAATTTTAACACATTTGTGAATGTCAGTTGACAAGCATTAAAATTATTATACAGAATGTCAGTAACCAAACAGTTAACTGGTCCCATTGACTTCCATAGAATTTTTTTTTTTTCCTACTATGGACGTTAATGGGACCAGTTAACTGTCTGGTTACTGACATTCTTCAAAATATCTTCCTTTGTGTTCAGCAGAAGAAAGAAATTCATACAGGTTTGAAACAACTTGAGGGTGAGTTTAATGATGACAGAATTTTCATTTTCATTTTTCTTGTGCATCAACAGAAAGGTTTTTATGTATATATTTTAGAGATTGTTTTGTCAGTAAATGTAGAGGGTTTTAAATTGAATTTGTGTTGATTGTAACTAGGTTATTACGTTTTTTTTTTTAAATTCAAATTTGAAATAAATTGCAACTTTATTAATATTATTTGTTTAATTACAAATGTATTTAATTATATAATATAGTGTACATGTATATTACATTAAAGTATATGTTAGTTCACATTAATTGCTTGTCAGTATATTTGGAAGTACACTTTTACCATATTTTCAAAGTTCATATAAAAATGTATTAAAGTCCCACTTAAGTTGTCCCAAAAAATCACTCTTCATTTCAACTAATTGCATTTAATTTGAGCTTAATCTGTGATACATTTGAAATCAATTACATATAATATGCAATACGTTTGTCGAAAACATTACACTTAATTCACATTTAATATTGTTAACTGACATTAAAGTACATTTAGTTCACATTAATTGCTTGTCAGTGCATTGAGCATTGCACTTTAAATCAATGTTAAAGACACTAGAAGCAATTATGAAAGTAAATATAAAGTTGTATTAAAGTCCTACTTAAGTTGTCCCAAAAAATCACTCTTAATGACAACTTTTATTGCAATTTATTTCAACTTAATATGTGATATATTTGAAATCAATTACACTTAATGTGCATTCAGTGCACCAAAAACATTGCATTTAAGTCACACTTAAGTGTATACATTTAAAGTATATTATTTGTATAATAAGTACACTTTATAGAAGTAAGAGAGAGAATATAGGGCGGCTTCTGTCACTTTGAGTGATTTATTGCCCTTAAGCCACGCCCCTTTTTGACCGTGGGAAATTCCCACGCTTGCCCCACCCCCCCTTCTACCCCCATTACTCCCACCTCTGGACAAGTCACGTGACCGTGGGAAATTTCCCACGGTACCCTTCCCTACAAACACCCCCACCCCACCCCACTCCACTTCTGAACAGGTCATGTGACCGTGGGAAAATTTTCCCATGATCCGTATTAAAACGTTAAAACAACATATTAAAATTATATCATGCAAATAGTTCTATTTTCTAATAAATTTGAACAAAAGTCGTACATTCACAATTACATAGTGTTTAAAGGTGTATAAACCATTGTATAAAGTTAAAATACACGTCTTTAGCATTTGTAAAATGTTAAAACATTAATGAAAAAGTTTAAATTGCATTATCTTAAAGCTATCAAAATGTATTAGTATTAAGACATTAAACAAATATTAAAACATATCAAACGCATAAACACATACGTACATTTAAAAAACTGACTTACGTTTTTACAATTCCGTTTGTTGAAAGAAGAACAAAGATTATCCAACTCAGCGATCTCCAAAGTTTAAAGATGTGTAAAAAGATTCCCTTGTGTAAAGTAGTCTCCTGGGAGCTCAATGAAACACGTCCGAACACGGGAGAAAAGAGTCAAGACTGACAATAGCTACCGTTGCACAGGACCCGGACGTAGGCTCCGCCCCTAGACTCCTCCCACACCAAGACACTCCCACGTCAGGTGGTGAAGAGGCGTGGGAAAAGACTACAAACAGTTCCCACGCTTCGCACAGGACAGTAGGAGGGTCGTTCATTTAGCCCCGCCTACGATCTACAAACATTAAAACACACTCCTCTTGAAAGCTTACCTCATTCACGCATCATGTCTCAAGGAACTGACTCTTCTTCATCATCATTCCAACCCCTGGGAACTACTGACGGATACATACCAAATGGATTACCGGATGCAGCAAATGGATATCCGCAGAAAAGCATCGAATGGCTAAATAAATTTTGTACAGATCTTGGATATCACAATCTGGCGTTCCTCACAAGCTATGGAGTTGCAACACCTGCCGCAGTCGCCGAGGCCCACGGCACAACTGTCGATGAGACGGACGGATGTCTTGGGGATACAGGTCACCGGATTATCAAGGCTATTTTGGCTGTCATTTTGGAATTTTTGATCGACAAACGGATGAAAAATTCTTGTGACGGCTGTACTGTGGATCACCCATCGCAAACAAGACACAGCTGCTTGTTTGAACCTACTGCATATTATTTCTATGGATGTTTTGAAGAGATCAGACTGAAACTCCTCACACCTGAGTTGAAAAACATATTAGCTCAGGCCTTGAGCCAGTACGGAGGCAGCCCGCATCTACAGAGAATCCTGGGAGCTGTTGAGGCATTTTTGTTTGACCTCAGAGATGAGATGTACATAGTCGAACAATTATCTGTAATTCGTGAAAAATTGATCGACGAATCATGCGAGGAAATAATTTACACGGCTGTGGATAAATGGAAACTCGCCGTGGCTGAAGATCCGGAGATCACTCGCGTTTGAAAATGGGAAACTTCTGCTCTACCTCTTGGATTAAAAAATATTTCTTTAAATCACGTGTTAAATGTGGAATATCTAACCTGCTCCACAAGATTATCCGGAATAATTGGACTACAAATACCAACATAACTCCGGATGAAAAACGACTAATGGAATTAATGAACGGCGTACGGGTATTATCGGATGAATGGAATCATATGATAAACATGTCTGTAACCTGCGAGACCACACCCTCTGGGGTTATCAAAAACATTCTCAATCTAATGTCTGACGACCAGAACTCTCTTAGAATAGGAAATATATTGTGTATTTGTACGTATGTAACTGATGTCTGCAGTTTGTTAAGTAGCGAAAACCCCGATGTATGTAATATTATTGATTTTTTAGTCGAACACATACTGGAGAGAAATTTTGAAATGTGTCTAAAATTTATTTTGATGTTTGGATGATATATAATTCATCCGTGTTTGTTTTTAACCCTGTACTTTTTCTATTCTGAAATAAAACAAATATATAAAAAATGTTTGTTGATATATGCTTGTAAAATAAAAACGCAACAACATTGTAACTTGGCTCATTATTGTCTGAAAACTCACAGCGACGACATGTCTGAACTAATGAAAAAAATCTACTATGACCCAGCGAATTCTGGTGCTTTGGGGGGTAAAAACAGATTAAAACAGGCTGTGTTACAGGAATACGGTGTAAGATTATCTGATAAAGACGTGAGTGATTGGCTGTCCAGCCAAGACACATACACTCTCCATCGAACTGCACCAATAAATTATAAGCGGAACCGTGTAGTGGTGTATGGGATAGACCAGCAGTTCCAAGCAGATCTAGTTGATATGTCTGTATACTCGAAAGAGAACGACAATATCAAGTTTATAATTACCGTTATAGACGTTTTTAGCAAGTACGCGTGGACAAGGGTATTGAAAAATAAAACGGGGCCGGAAGCAGGGTGGGAATTATACCGCGGCCACGCGGCCATGGCCGCCGTTGCCCTACACTTTGGCCTTCATGCCCCGTGAAAAAAAAATCATCGTACGGCCACAGTGGCCTGTGTGCCCTGGCCCTGTCCAAGTTCCATGTATAAAGCGGAGCATGTGAGCGGAGTGGAGCGGGAGCGAGCGGGGAGCGCGAGCGGGCGGATCTTGGACAGAGCGCAGAGCGGCAATTTCAAAAGGACGGAGCGTCGCCCTATTTCCCGCTCCAGTTTCGCTCCGCTCACACCACGAGTCTGAAGCATGCTCAGTCAAGCCTGACCCTGAATCCATCTGTCTTGCACAGTCATCAACAATAGACTATTTTCAGTCAAAACTCAGCTCAATAATGGAGTTCAAAAACTCCAAACCATTATGTAGCCTACTATTAATAAGTCGCTCCGGAGTATAAATCGCAACAGTCAAAAAATGCGCCATGAAGAAGAAAAAACACATATAGGCCTAGCCTAAGTCGCACTGGACTATAAGTCGCATTTAGAAATTTATTTCACAAAAAAAAAAAAAAAAAAAAAAACCAATGTTACAGACTGGACAGTTCTCCGTTACGGACGTGAGCGCTCTGCGGCACTAAAAGACTGCTTTATAAAACTTTCACAGAGACCTCAAGCAGAAAGCACAAAGCCAGTCTTTAAATCTAATTTCGTTTTGTATTAATTGTATCTTAATTTTAATCAATGTTTCATCAACCAATTGTCTGGATGGATTTAATAAATTAGAAGTGAATATATTAGAAAATAGATAATCACAAGGCGCCGGCGAAACTGGAGCGTCTCATAAATGAACCGAAACCCGCGTATAGCCTATACTTGCCTCACAGACCTAAGACATAAAGCTTGAAATGTCTACTTTTAAACAGAACAATTCAAAACGAAAGAAAACAGACTTCTCTCTTGTAATCCGTAAATGTGCATTTCTCTCTGGCGCGTTCACTGTTGCGAAGATCGCGAGTCAGCATCTTTCCAGCCGACACAGACATAAAAAAAAAAAAAAACTGGTTTATTAGTAAACAGTTAAAATGTCTCCTGCTATATTTTACATATTCATAATCATTAATTTTGCCGGTTCCTTGTGACAGCTTTTAGGTGATTTATTGGCAGCAGCGCCCCCCTTACATATCATCAGCACCGAAAACATAGAGATTATTTTCTTTTGGGGGCATTTTGTTTGTGTTCAGACTTTCTCAGTTGTTTTTAGGCGCGATGTTAGAGGACGCTGCTAATAAAGTTGCTATAGGCCCACATTGGATTCACGTTTATTATTATAGGCTAAAAAAATATATATATATATTTTGTTGTATTTATCCGCCACACCTTGAAGGCCGGTCCGTGAAAATATTGTCTGATATTAAACCGATCTGTGGCGCAAAAAAGCTTGGGGACCGCTACAAGTGATATACATGTAGATTTTTTTTCTTTTTTGGAGCGAGCGGGGGGCGATTTGAGTGGAGCGCGAAGCAAACTGCGTTGAGCGCTAAGCGATAATGATTGTGAGGGTGTATACCTTCTGGGTGAAATGGTTCTCTCTCTCACACTCACGTGATATAGGGGACTGAATGAATATTTTGAATGCTTTTATTGGCATTTGTGTTGTTTCTGAATGCTTTTATTGACATTTATGTTGTTTCTATTGTTGTGTGAGGGTGTATACCTTCTGGATGTAATGGCGCTCTCTCTCTCTCTCTCTCTCATTAAATTTTTTTTAATTAAAAAAGTCATAATCCATGTCTTATTCCAAATTAGGATGTTATGGTATCAATCTGAATGGGAAAACCATCGAATTGTACTCAATGGCCTTTGTGCCCTGTCATATGGCCTTGGTGCCCCTAAAAAAAAAGAAAAGGTGGAGGCCAAATGGCCTTGCCCCTAAAATTACATAATTCCCACCCTGGCCGGAAGTAGTTAAAGCGTTTTTGTCTATTTTGAGAGAAGGACGTGTACCTGTAAAGTTGCAGACAGATAAGGGTACAGAGTTTTTCAATAAGCATTTTCAACAGTTGACAAAAAAATATAACATACACCATTTTGCAACAGCAAGTGATTTAAAAGCGAGTGTAGTTGAAAGATTTAATAGAACTTTAAAAGGACGAATGTGGAGGTATTTAACAGCTGTGAATTCCAAACGCTACTGTGATATATTGCAAGATCTGACAGAGGCGTATAATTCTAGCTATCACAAATCCATTAAAATGCGACCGTTGGACGTGAATAAAGAAAATGAAACTGTGGTGTTTAATAATTTATACGGAAAAATGCGTAAAGAGACACCAGTCTTTAAATTTGCCGTAGGAGATATCGTCAGGGTATCTAAAGTCCGGAATATATTTGCCAAAGGCTATGAACAGAATTATACTGAAGAATACTTTACTATAAGTGCGTGTATACCCCGAAATCCAGTCGTATACAGGATACAGGACTATGATGGTGAATTAGTAGATGGTTGTTTTTATGAGCAAGAACTCCAAAAAATTATTGTGAGTGATGATAAATCGTTTAAGGTCGAAAAAATTTTGGATAAACAACGACGCGGAAAAGCCATGTACGTTCTGGTGAAATGGCTTGGATGGCCTTCAAAATTCAATAGTTGGATTCCTGAAAAACAGATGATTGATCTACAATCTCCCTTAAAACCGTAGCGAAAGCCACAGACGATGCCATTTATCCAAAAACATCTAACATGTCTGAGGAGGAGGGGTTCTACGTCACGCTCCCGTGCAATGCATCTGCAAATGTATACCCCGAGAATCGCATATCTAATTACAGAACTAGATTGGCAAGGGCTATACATTTAAAAGGATTATGGGAAGTGGCGTTGGTTGAGTTTCACTATCCAAAAACTTGGCACACTTTCAACGAGGAAGACTCTGCTTTTATTATTGAATGCGATCAATGTTTGAACATCGATGAACGTAGTAAAGTGCGTGGGGATCTTAATATTCAAACTTTCCGGAAAGCCCTAAAAATATCTACGAATCATAATAATATAAAACACGGCTATTTTGAGGATATTTCAGTATTACTCAAGGAAATAAACGCAACTCTTCCACCACGGGTGCAGCTAGGCTACGATCATATAAAGAATAAGATATTTCTGAAATCAAATCAGAGAGCATCGCTAACGTTTTACGGAAAACTCGCCGTCATTCTAGGATTAAAACCAGGTGTTCCTATAGAAAATGTAAGCAGTACGGATGAACACAAAGACGTGAGCACATACGCTCCATACCAGGCCGATATAAGTGGAGGATTTTACACTCTATTTGTATACATAGATATAATAGAATATCAAGCAGTCGGTGACGCGTATGTTCCATTATTAGAGACGATACATATTGAACCGACCGCTAACAAAGCAGTCAGTGTCAGGTACGACAAGTCTCATTACGTCCGTCTTAATAAAAACAACATCTCAGACATTGGGATCGAAATTAAAGACGACCAGAATAAAGACGTGCGATTCACCTACGGAAAAGTTGTGACGAAGCTGCACTTTAGACCAGTGAGAAAACATTTGTTTTAAAAATGGCTTATCTCACACCGTACCAGGACGACCCCCACCGTTACATATCATATTATCAGGCCCAAACAGGACATGGGATGCCGGGCTATGCCGGAAGCGGTGTTATGTATGGTGCCGGTTTTGCATCAGGGATCGGGGGCCTATTTCGTGGATTATATCGTATGGCAATACCGTTTCTAAGAAGGGGTTTCAGTATAGCAAAGCCACACATAAAAGCTGCAGCAAAAAATATAGTAAGTGATGTAGTTACCAGTGCCTTGTCAAAATCATTTAATAATAATGATAACACCGAGGGACAGAGCGGTCACGGTCTTATGGTCATGCGCAGGGGGCTGAAGCCTCCAGGGACCCGTATGAGGAGGGGGCGTGGTCACAGCGTAAAGAAGAGTACACGCGCAGTTGCAAAAAGCAGACGAAGAAGCCGGACGAAACTTGTAAAAAGATCTACAAGTTTGAAAAGACGAAGCAACACTATCTTCTAAATCATGTCATTGATTCATGCAATGTCAGACGAGTGTATCAAATCCGAACTGGATATTTTTACACTTCCTTTAACGCAAACAGCTATTGAGAAAAACACTTATGTGGAAATCCCACCCGTGTCAGCGATTAATGATGCTTCCCCGATTGAATTTTTCATCGCAGGGACTGGTGAAGATTACACTGATCTGAATAACACATTATTATATACTCGTGTGAAAATAACTCTCCCAAACGGAGATGATGTGCCGGAAGGAGCTCCGGTGGGTCTGATTAATTACCCGGCTTCTACGATCTTCTCGCAAGTGGATGTGTCTCTAGGAGATCGGCTAGTGTCACAATCGTCCAGCACGTATCCGTACAGGTGTATTTTGGAGATGCTCATTAATTATGGAAAAGACACCCTAGAGAATAACTTTTCAGCAGGATTGTTTTACAAAGACACTGCTGGTCATATGGACACTACAGATCCGGCAGGTGCGAATGCAGGACTGACAAAAAGAGCTGCGTTTACAGACGGGAGCAATGTTGTCGAGCTACTGGCTCCGATACACAGCGATATATTTTTTCAGCCAAAATTACTGCTGAACGGTGTAGATATTCGTATTCGTTTAACTAGAGCAAAAGATGAATTCTGTCTTATGCGCGGGGATGCGATCGATTATAAACTAAAAATAATCTCCGCTTCTCTCTTTATCAAAAGAGTGTCTGTCTCACCCTCTCTCCGTTTAGGACACGCCCAAGCACTATTGTCGGCCACAGCAAAGTACCCTTTCGACAGGGTATGCGTGAAAAACTTTTCTATACCAGCAGGTGCACGCGTCTCAAACCATGAAAATCTCTTCCTCGGGACTTTACCAAAATCCATCATTATAGCAATGACCGATAATGATGCTTTCACTGGCGCATACGATAAAAACCCGTTTGCGTTCAAACACTTTAATCTTGAATATTTAAATCTCACCTCTGACGGCGCACACATCCCAAATCGTCCGTTTCAGCCACAATTTAATTTAGGAAATGCTGTAAGAGAATATTATCAGCTGGTTACCGCCACGGGGAGACATCTGAAGAACCAGTCTCTCGCTATAGACAGGGAGGATTTTCTCAACGGCTACACACTGTTTGCCTATAACCTTACTCCGGATGAAGAGTGTTCGCAGCATGTTTCGCTGATTAGATCAGGGAATATTAGGTTAGAAGCACGTTTTAGAGAGCCTCTACAAAACACAGTAAACATTTTAATTTATGCCACCTACGATTCTCTTCTTGAAATATCAAATCGGAGGCAGGTGTTGGGAGAACACTACTGAAGAGTTTGAAATGAACACTGTGGAGCTAACGGAAATTATGGATAACATCGCGTGTAATATAAAGTGTAATATAATTTTTTTAGGAGTACTCCCTTCCGACCATCTTCCCAAAGATCCATTGATAGACGTCCCAGCTCTATTAATTTGTAATACGGATCGATCGGACGAACCGGGACGCCACTGGTTAGCTATGTACATGGATCGAAATGGGCTTGGATGTTTTTTTGACAGCTTCGGGAATCCTCCGGATTCAGATTTTTTTCCTCCATCCATTCTCAACTTTCTAAAAAACAATTCTACACAAGTTCATCATTCTACCAGACAAGTCCAAGATTTTACATCAGTCACCTGTGGACAGCATTGTGTCTTTTTTCTGTATCATATTTCACGGGGTGTTGAGTATGAGGATATAATGAAATTTTACCATAACGATAATCTATTAAGAAATTATGCTATGGTATCTCTTTTTGTGAAAAAATTGAAACCCATGGTCTGTGATAGTAAAATATTTAAATGTATTCAGTGTGTACAGTCTGGTAAAATGTTCCAGTCTTATTAATCCTTGTGTAACGAATAAATAAAGAATATGTAATGAATAAACGTGTCGTAAACAGATGAATAATTTCGTTTTCTTTCTTTTATTTGACATCAAAAACAATAACACAATATGTTGTACAATGACATACATAGTTTAAAAAATAAATAAAACACAGATACAAAATCCCCCACATGATAATATTTTGTAAAAAAACAAACAAAAAAACACATAGCTATGCCATTACATATAATTGTTAAAAATCCATCCATTGTTTCGCATCTACACTGGGTGAGTTAAATACGTTTTCATCAGAGTCCTGTGCATGTGTGTGTGTGTGGCGTTTTTTCAAAGACTTAGTAGGTACAGTACCAAAGTCATCCGCGTGTGTTTTTCTTTTAAACGATTCAATCATCCGTCTTACATTATGATTGGTTACAGTCGAATAAGGAATCTTTAATGCCGCAAATGCATCCAGAAACTCATACCAGCCTACGGGGCGTCGGCTGTCATGCTTCATCTGTGGTGAAGTTACACTCTTTACCAGATCAAATATATGGGACCCTGGAATGATTCTCCCTTTATAAACAAATTCTCCATCAACTGTCCATGAAGACACGTGTTTGGCTTTGGACATTTTATCCATAATATATTTTACATTTTTTAAGCTTCTCTGAGGAATATTGTTTAAAACTTCTGAGACGACTGCGTCATCATTGACGTCATCATTCCTAACATCGAGGGTGTGGGAGGGGGGAGGCGTCTCGTGTTCCGGTAATGTAAGAGTTATAGTGTTACTTTCCATATCACCGTGTTTTACCACATTTAAGAATCGTTGTAAAACATTAGTGTAGAGCTTGGATTTTTCGTAAGTGTTTAAGTCATGCCTCTGCAGTATATCTCTAATAGATGAATCCAAGTCATTCTCCACAACCGTATGAATATTCTCACGAGGCGGTGCAGTCCTTAGTCTATCCAGCTGATGTTTTGGCACGAGATACAATTTCTCGGCATGTTGCATTTTTCCCTTCAGATTCAGTTTCTAGTTATGAGACTGGTTATGAAAGGAAGCGCTACACTGAGAAGGGGAAGCAGAAAACCCCCTTTTTGATTAATCATACGTCTCTTCCTGCTGATATTAATCTTTTTATTAGCGACGTACTTTATCTCCTTTTTCCTTCTTTTTAAAGACCCGTGCTGTTTTGTAGTTAGGGGGATCTTGCCATGAAGAATATTGAGAGCCACCTCACATAGAGCCAATATTAACTCGTCGGGTGAAGATTGCAGAATAACACGTCGCTGCTTGGGTGAGCTCTTGTATAATAACTTTAAGAGGTAGAGATTTCTGGAAAGCCTCGTGCTCATTGTTACTTCTGGACGTACACCACAGGATAGTCTGACAGTAAATCCGTTCTGAGCCGAAATTTTTCAGGGGTCTGTGGTTTATAATCTATTAACAAGTAGCTGTAAGGACGTTCAGTTGCATCCTGGTACGCTTCAATAAAAAACTTTGTATTCCCTGGGTACATCTGACGTCCCAAAATACCAATCTGCTGCTTATCGCGAGGGTTTTTAAATATTATTAAATAATTTGTATTAAGACCTATTGCTCTGGTAGATTTACCCTGGAAAAACAGATTCTGTATTAATAGCAAACAGCTAATCTTATTGTGATGTATGTATTGTGTAAAAATCTTCTCGACTTCTCCGTTAGAAGCAGCTTGACTCATAACGTCGTCCAAGATAAGGAGCGATCTTTTACCAGGAGGGAATAATGAGTCATCATCCAATTTCTGTGGTATGCCTTCAATGAATTTAATATCAAAAGCATGTAACATTTGATCATACATTGGCTGCCAGGATGTATACACATACACAAAATTGTCAAATTTGACAGAACACATTTTGTCTGAATTATACATTAGAGTCTTCACAAAAAAAGTCTTCCCACTATTACTTGGACCGGCAACGACAGCCGAAAATGGGTGCTGCATTCTGCAGTCAAAAACATCTGTTTCACACATCTTTCAAAATATTGTTAAAGGTCCCGTTTAATGCGATTCCATGTTTCAAACTTTAGTTAGTGTGTAATGTTGCTGTTAGAGCATAAATAATATCTGTCAAATTATAAAGCTCAAAGTTCAATGCCAAGCGAGATATTTTATTTAACAGAAGTTGACTACAAAAAACGGCTCGATTGGACTACACGCCTCTACATCCTGCTTTAGTGATGTCACCAGAACCGTTTCTTGACTAACCTCCGCCCACAGGAATGCTCCCTCAACTCTACTGGCCTTCTTGCGCACTTCTTATAACTTAGGCTACTGTGTTTACTCAGCTCTTACGGTGATTTTCTGAAGTAAAACTGACGCTTCATCTTTTGTGTAATGTACAATAAACTTTATTAAACTCATCAGTACATGTTTGATCATCATTCAGACAGCAGACTTGTAGGCTATTAATAAATAATGGATACATAGCCTACAAGCAGATGACAAATACGTTATAATAACCGTAATTAAACTACTAAACCATACCTGTTTCATCTCTATACAGCACTCTGACTCTGTAGGCATTATTGTCCGACTCGAAATGAACGCCGTTACTGAGAGTTTCTGATATTATCATCATTCCGTGAGATGAATTTTTCCTGACAGACTGAGCGCGAGCTCATGAAGCTCCGCCCCCTGTGTCGTCCAGCAGCACCTCATTTGCATTTAAAGGGGACAGACTGAAACAGCTCGTTTTTCTGAGCCCCAAAAAATGTCAATTTAAACATGCTGTAAAAAATGATCTGTTGGGTATTTTGAGCTCAAACTTCACATACACACTCTGGGGACATCAGAGACTTATTTTACATCTTGTGAAAAGGGGCATAGAACGGGACCTTTAAAACCCGTAAGGTAAGGTGGTATAATCTGGTTGGAGTACTCGCTTATTGTACACAAGTCTGAAACTTTTCACGATTGATCTATTGTGCAATGTGACTCCCCTCTTATTACGTGTAATGGTCTCTGTGCGGGGAAACAGCTGCATCGTGTCACGTGATTCCACATAGGCACGTACTAGCCCTATCAGACTATGCAATGTGACTATTTGGGCATTCTCTGCATTGAGTGTAATACCCTTCGCTTTGAGACACGTATAGCCTTTTGCTGTCTGATACCCATAAGATTTTGGTCCTGACGAGGCATACTCTGTTATGAAATCATCTGGAACTAATTCGCTTGTGAGCTGTCCGAGATAAGAACCTGTTTCAGGAATCCAATCACCGATTTTTGATACAAATATCGAGCTGTCTGTATCGGCATAAATCACACGTTCGCCTAATTTGTCCAAGAGATTATACAACTCGAGTCGTGCGTAAGCTGTGGTGAAAGCACCAATAAAAACGTTAACGTCCCGTGTGGGGCACGGATCACGTTCTGCATATGACCACTGAATCAAAGCCACTGAATCAGATACAAACGAAAAGTGTTTTATAATCCGCCCAGCACCGCCAAAAAGACATTGTGTGAATTCTTCAGGCTCTGTCAAAAGCTCTGTGGTAGGCAAATGGGTACGCAAAGAGAAACGACCCCAAAGTGTATTCAAGATGAGCTTAGCAATGGATCTTTTTGCCGAATTATGCATTATTTTAGTGATGTCTAGCTGAACGCCCTGTTTGTCGAGATAATCGTCGACGTATGCTTGTTTGTCATCCTCTGTCACTACATGTGAGGGAAAGCCAGATGCTTCCTGTTTGAATTTTAGGAATGTTTTGACATAATCGGTAAACAAACTGTCAGAGCTTTGTGGAAAATGCCACACCTCGTGAATTTTAACTATCTGATAACCGTGCTGAATAGCTCGGTGTAATTCAACGCTGACCCATGTAGCTGTAATACATCTCTCAGCCTCTGTGTGGTTGCATTGAGGGTCCTGAATCTGATTCTCTGCACAAGTCCTGCACAAAGGAAACATTAATTTACCCGAGCATCTGTAAGGTAGAACAGGGTGAAATAGCTTACGTGGTGGTAGCACTGTCACTTTGACTAGACCAAAATAATTCTCCACCGGTTCAAAATCCTTAAAGATTATTTTAGGATGACCGATAGGATACGTTTTACTTGACTGAACGAACGGGTATAGCGATGTGAAATCATAATAATCCACTCGTTCATCATCAGCTGTTTTGTGGTACAATTTATACGCGTTTGTGCGTCCACCGAATAATGCATCCCGAGGTCTCAGCCTCTCAGGTGCTTCGTAAGATGACATGAACTGCATGACATCAGGATCTGTTTGTTTTGCTAGATCCCATTCACACTCCCAAATTGAAATCACTCGTAAGGAATACACTTTACGAAGTGTTTCTATCTTTTCATCCGACTGCCTTCTGAGAGTACCAAAGGACACTTTTGATAAAGGCTGAATTTCTTCTGCCTTAAATCGACAATTGTGTCCATGGTAAAAACAACCCAAGAATTCCAAGGCTGTTTTTTCCCCATCACCAGACTCATAATACCCATCAACGTGATAAGGTCCAAAGGCTTGCTCTCCGTGGTTTAAGGCATGTTGGACATCAATGTTTTGGCTATTTTTAATATATTCGAGCCATTGAATGGATGCGTTTGAAAACGTCTTGTGTTGATTAACGTACGCGTGACTATGTGTAAGTGCTACTGTATCTCGACTCAAAAAATTTGTTTTGAATACTTTCATGCATGTTCCTGCCAATGTCACAGATTTAAACGGATCAATGTTTGTACATTCGAGGAATTCTTCACGATATTTTATACATGCCTGTCTTAAGATAACCACGTCATTCCGACAGTAAAAAGCGAGCTCCTTTTTAAAGTCAAAGACACTGCCTGACACTCCTGTGTACCATGTATCGATTCTGACACGCTCGGTTTCACTCATTGTCTCATACCCGTAAAACTCTTTTGCCGGATAGGGACCCACATAATTTGCATTCTCCAATCTGTTGAAATGATGTGGGAAAAATCCCTTTTCGTTCACGCTTAGGTTTAACGCAGCCGGTACCTTGCCTAGCGAAAAAGGGATAAATTGAAAACTGTCTATAAATCGCTGTCTAAACGCTGTGTCATACATATGTAATATTCTACATCCCTGCATAATAATCTTTGGACTTATTCCTTCGTTGCTAAGATACTCTAACAGGATGTAGGAATCAAATCCCGATGCGTTGTGAGCTACAAATGTGTAATCACTGTATTTTGGGCGTCTGAAGTGTTTAATCAGACGTGCCACACAATCTGTTCCTCCAGCTTCAAACGTCTCACCTGTCTGTGTCATGGCACAAACATAGTTAGCCACATGTTTATCATTCTGATACATTGTCTCAAAGTCATAATAGATGTATTTATCGTCATTTGTTTCAGCCTTAAGAGGCTGGATGTAGCATTCGTGACTACCTTCACTTGTCAAAATCTCGTTGCAATGTACACAGCACTCTGGAGAGCACTTGTGTGGTTTGTTTTTATCAGCAAATCTTGCAACCCTATACAATCGTTGGCATTTAGTGCAGTATTTTAAAGTGTCACACTGCGATTTCTCAGTAGATGTGCGCTCTTGTTTATGTGTTTCGTAGCAGAAGGCGTTTCTGCAATATCTGAGACAGTCTGGACATTGTCTACTGGACGTTGGGTGTGTGCGGCATTCAGATGTGTTACAAATATTACAAACATATTTGCATTTATGGAGTCTCTTGTCGTTATGACCCTTGAGACAGAATTCGCACACATAACTTGTGCCTAAGAAACCTTTCAAATTTTTTATCAAATAATAATGTTCTTCATGAATATATAAATTTACGGTCTTTGGATGTATTCCATCCGTGTTTTTGTAGACCTGCAGTTTCCCTGAGCAGTCTCTGTGAAAAACTAAAATTTTTACATTTAAATTTCTTTCGAAAATGTTCAGATCATGAAATCCTATTTTATTATGTGGTGCAAATCCACAGACTGTGTGTATGTCTTTTGCTGTTTTTTGCAACTCTTGATCGGTGAATGTCGGGTTAAAAAAATATGCCAGACAATAACTAAGACACATATTATCATTCAGATTCGTTGGACAAAATAAATGCATTTTATTTCGTTTTATAACTTCACTGATGGCAATGTCTGTGATTTTCCTACGCGGTCCTCCCCCTCCCTGGTGGTCCATAGCTACCGAAACTCTTAGTGATAAAGAGTTATCTGTTGACACGTCTCTGTTGCTTTGTGCAGCACGTTCAATTTGATCAATGAATAATGATGCGTCGTGGTTGCTCTCAGGCGTTAATACTGTATTTATAGATGTGGGTAAGCTAGAACCAGTTAGTGCTATATTTATATAGCCCGTATCACCTGCCGTCAGTTGAGAAAAATGCACAATCTCATCTAAAATATTGTGTAGATGAATATTAAAATCTGCCAAGTCGTTTGTATCTATTTCACGGAGATTCAGTGTCCTATGGATTTCTAGTCCGTTGAAACGTGGTCGAGGAGTTATTACAAAGTCGCCTACACGTCCGCCTTCAGTCGTCAACGTATGAATTTCGTCCTGACTAAGACCCATATTAGGGAGTTGGTGATTATAATTTGAAAACCCATTACCGGACTGTGCGTTTTCATCATCATCACCTTCAGGTGTTTCTAACCACGCTCGTTGTTCGGCTATAATATTTTGTAATCTTTCGGATGTGGAAAGTTCACTTGTGTTTAGCATCCCTAGTTGTTCACGTATTAAAAGACGCAATTGTTCATTAGTACTGTGACGCCTTGATCTTACATGTTCTACGTCTTCATCTGAGTCTGACTGCATATCAGTGTAACATCTTTTAGAAGACATTTTGTGGTGTTTTTATTATTTTATTTTATTTAAAATGTGTTACTAGCAGACTACAAACGAATACTCCAACACCACTACCATTCATAAACAGTATTAACGATGACTAACGACTACGGATAGCAACCCGTAACAGTAATAAAAATAACAATGTTCAGTCAAATTAATAAAAAATAATAACAAATTAAATAAAAAATAAATCAGTCACCAAATATGAAAGGTAAAGATTGTAAGCTTTCAAATGATATATAAAATTTTTCAAGATTAGTTTAGGTTTAGTATAGGATATTAGACTACTGTTTTAAATGTGTAACAGATTTAGGTCCGCCGACGGGCCGGTAACACTTAAGAGGTTCGCTAATGACCACGGATAACAACAGCAAAACGTAACAGAAATAAAAATAGTGTATCCTGATTCCTGCATTAAAAACTACACATATTCATAACAAATATTCATAACTTTAAAGTGAAAACGCTATAACAATCAAATGAATAAAAGGAAAATCATTAATTATGAGATGTAACACTTCTCATGAATGCTCCATGTCTTTCCATTAATAATCTGGATAACATTCAGACGTTCATTTAAAAAATCTTGCATTGTTACCGTTATTAACTGTAGTCCAGGACGCAGTTCTCCATTCTCCTTGTGTTTAAAAGATCGTTACGAAATTCTCCGTTTACATCCTGACAAATCCCCAAAACGTTTGATTCACCCAATAAATATTCCTCTCGCTGAATAACAGGTCTGCTACTCCACAAAGATGCAACGAAACGTGTTCAACGAATAAAATATTCCTCACGAAGAATCTGATAACGTTACTCCTTTAAAAGATCCAATAAATATTCCTCACGAAGAATAATGGTCTGATACTCCTTTAAAAGATCCAGTGAAACGTAAAGTTTATCCAGTAAATATTCCTCACGAGTTTGATATTCCTTAAAAGATCCAGTTAAACGTATGGTTTATCCAGTATTCCGTTCGCTATCCTTGATACTCCACAAAGATGCAACGAAACGCGGTCACCCAATAAATATTCCGTTCGCTGATGATCGCCGTTCCTCTGCACTTAAACAGGAGCTGAAGTCCGAGCCACGGTCTCGTGCAGGTTTCGGGGTATTTCTTATGTCTTTCTGTTAGGCGATCCACAGTAAGTTTAGTAAATTTTAGATATGAGGGTTTTTCAAACAGAGCGCGTTATCCATGACAGTGAACAACCTCGGCAGCATAGGGGAATCCCCGGTGATGTCATCGTCAGCGTCACCCTATGCATCCAATGAAATCCTGTGTGTTTGGTGAGGAGGCGTGGCTTTCTGCGACGTTCAACACGGTCTGAATGAAGCCATTCCAAGACTGAATGGACAGCCGCCAGTCGTCTTTTCTTGAAGCTGAGCTAGGAAATAATTTTGTTCACTTTTTTTCTTTTTTTTGAGTGTAGAGTTGTTTCACATGTCGCTCCACACCTGATGGGTCTTGGTAATCTGGTGGATAGAGTACAATCCTCTGTGTATTTTTGCTCTGGAGAGATAAAATGTATTTGAAATATTCGACGGATAAATAGTTAACGTTAGGTATAAGGTAAATGTTTATCATAACTCACCGTAACCTCTCCTCTTGTGTTTAAAAGATCGTTACGAAATTCTCCGTTTACATCCTGACAAATCCCCAAAACGTTTGATTCACCCAATAAATATTCCTCTCGCTGAATAACAGGTCTGCTACTCCACAAAGATGCAACGAAACGTGTTCACCGAATAAAATATTCCTCACGAAGAATCTGATACTCCTTTAAAAGATCCAGTGAAACGTATGTTTATCCAATAAATATTCCTCGCGAAGAATAATGGTCTGATACTCCTTAAAAGATCCAGTGAAACGTATGTTTATCCAATAAATATTCCTCACGAAGAATAATGGTCTGATACTCCTTAAAAGATCCAGTGAAACGTATGGTTTATCCAGTAAATATTCCGTTCGCTATCCTTGATACTCCACAAAGATGCAATGTGCTATAAGATCGTGGCAGTTTGTTTGGCTCCGTGGTGAGTTTACATTCAGAAAGTTCCGCTGTTTGTGAGGAGAGACTTGAGTGGCTGTTTTGGGTAACCCCGGAATGATGTCATGTCACGTCACGTCACGTCTGTGTCATCCGGAGGCCTCCAATGGTCGTGTGTTGTTGTGGGCGGGATCAGCGTCGGGGTTCCGGTCTCACTTGCAAACTTTCATTTCTTCTTGTGATATAGAATTGAATGGACACATTTAGCGCTGCTAATGCAACATGAGGATTTTTGAAGCTCTATTTAATGGGGAAAAAACTCTTAACTTTTTTACTTCTCCGTAAGTGTGTGTATGTGTGTGTGTGTGTGTGTGTGCGTGTGTGCGTGTGTGCGTGTGTGCATGTGTGTGTGAACGCGTGTGTGTGTGTGTGTGTGTGTGTGTGTGTGTGTGTGTGTGTGTGTGTGTCAGTCTTTAGCGAAGCATGGGAACTGTTTGTCGTCTTTTTCCACGCCTCTTCACCACCTGACGTGGGAGTGTCTTAGTGTGGGAGGAGTCTAGGGGCGGAGCCTACGTCCGGGTCCTGTGCAGCAGTAGCTATTGTCAGTCTTGACTCTTTTCTCCCGTGTTCGGACGTGTTTCATTGAGCTCCCAGGAGACTACTTTACACAAGGGAATCTTTTTACACATCTTTAAACTTTGGAGATCGCTGAGTTGGATAATCTTTGTTCTTCTTTCAACAAACGGAATTGTAAAAACGTAAGTCAGTTTTTTAAATGTACGTATGTGTTTATGCGTTTGATATGTTTTAATATTTGTTTAATGTCTTAATACTAATACATTTTGATAGCTTTAAGATAATGCAATTTAAACTTTTTCATTAATGTTTTAACATTTTACAAATGCTAAAGACGTGTATTTTAACTTTATACAATGGTTTATACACCTTTAAACACTATGTAATTGTGAATGTACGACTTTTGTTCAAATTTATTAGAAAATAGAACTATTTGCATGATATAATTTTAATATGTTGTTTTAACGTTTTAATACGGATCATGGGAAAATTTTCCCACGGTCACATGACCTGTTCAGAAGTGGAGTGGGGTGGGGTGGGGGTGTTTGTAGGGAAGGGTACCGTGGGAAATTTCCCACGGTCACGTGACTTGTCCAGAGGTGGGAGTAATGGGGGTAGAAGGGGGGGTGGGGCAAGCGTGGGAATTTCCCACGGTCAAAAGGGGCGTGGCTTAAGGGCAATAAATCACTCAAAGTGACAGAAGCCGCCCTATATTCTCTCTCTGAAGTACCCTAAAGTGCACTTTTTATTCGCAAGGTCAGTGAGAGACTGATTCTGCTTCATCATAGATGAGTAATGTCACTCAAGTCTTCTTCATTGTGATGTGTTCTGGTGATTGGTTCTGAGCTAATCATATGACTGTTAGTTCTACTGTGTTAAGCTGCATTATGTATGGTTTTAAAATGGCACTCTACTTTGTGAGGTGGAGCTGATTACACTGGAAATCATTGATCAATCACTCTGGGTGTGTTTTAAGGACCGCCTGTCCCCTTTCAGAGCTGTATTTAAGCAGCGGACTGACCAAACACATCACACTTCTCCAGCTTTGACCAGACGAGCTGCTCTTGAGAAGAATTTCAGACTGCAGTCATTCATGTAAGTATACTTTCATTCAAGGGCACTTGACTTAAGATGTAGCTAGCTAACAGTTTCTAATACTTTGCATGAGATTATCAAGCCCATTTCCCCCACTGCGTATCTATCGCACAAGTTCATGTTTTCAATTGCCATGCTTTTTACGCAAAATTTACCCATTGACTTTAATGGGTTGTCTAGCAAATGCAATCCAACAGGTTATTTTAAATGAAAAGTCAAAATATGTTTAAGTTAGGTTTAAAATGTTATGGGTAGGTTTAGGGAAAGGTTTGGGGTTATATTTACTAAAATAATTATCAATCTGGATCTGGGCATTTGCCCTGATGAGGCAAGGGAGGCGGTGCCACCTCAAACAACTAAAATCCATATTATAAAAATAAATCAAAGCAAATATTACCAAATGTGACATTAAAAAGTGTGTAAATCACTAGTTTTTCTAAAGTAACACTGTCTAACAGGTAAAGTTACAGCGGGAGTCCGCTGTTTTCCTCTCGGCCACGACTTACGCCCGTTTCACACACACTCCGTTTGCAGTGCGTATGCTGTGCAGGAGCAGTATAGGCCTAGTGCTTTCACATATGCTGCGTTTGCAGTGCGTAACTGATCCGTGGCTGTACCACAAACACATACTTACTATTTTTATTTGAAATCCAGAAGTTTTACAACTTTTATATAAAAAAAAGCTTTGTCAGCATTGCGATTCTCTTTGTACACATATACACTCTTTAATGGACGTATTCACGAAAACACAATTTAAACAACGTAGGCCTATTATTCATGTATTACTAGTTGCTCAAACAAGTAGTTAAAATATTTAACCATGTACTTATATTAAGATTGCAAACATTTTAAATTAAAACTTAAAATTGACAAAAACAGCTGACTATTTTGCATTTAAATTTTAATACAATAAATCACAATAAATCTTGTATGTCACAAAGAACTTGTTTTTCCACCTCCATGAATGAGACGAGAGTTGTTCATTATGTCGCCTTGTTGAGGTAAATTGTAGTTTTTCCTTGTCTTAAAGTAACAAGATGACTGTGGAAAAAAAGTAGTATTTAATGCAGTAGAATTACGCTACTACATTTTATTTAATTAAATGCATTTATGGTGAAATTACTACATTTTCAGGTCAATCTGTGTTCATTTTGACCACGAAACATGCGCTGTCACTTTAATTCAGCGTTTGCAGCACGTTATGCCCGTTTCACGCCCGTTTCACGCCCGTTTCACGCCCGTTTCACACACACTCCGTTTGCAGTGCGTATTTTTTTCCGTACCCATGTTAACAGGTCAGAGCTTTCACACTGCACGCAGATGCAGTCCGGCGATCCGTTCCAGTTGCGGTGCGTATACAGCAGTGCTGAGATCGTTTCCACATCGAGTCTATTTCTGCTGTGCTGCAAACGCTGAATTAAAGTGACAGCGCATGTTTCGTGGTTAAAATGAACACAGATTGTAGTAATTTCACCATAAATGCATTTAATTAAATAAAACGTAGTAATCTCACCATAAATGCATTTAATTATAAACTACAATTTTTCACAGTCATCTTTTTACTTTTAGAAGACGTTTAGTAAATCAAGGAAAACTACAATTTACCTCAACAAGGCGACATATTGAACAACACTCGTCTCATTCGTGGAGGTGGAAAAACAAGTTATGTGTGACATGCAAGATTTATTGTATAAAGATTTAAATTATGCTAAAGAAAGGGTATGTAAGGGGTTTTGTCAATTTTAAGTTTTAATTTAAAATGAATGTGATTTTATGCATACAAAGTATGCATAAAGTACATGGAAGAACATGTACATATGTATGCGAAGTACGTATGCAAAGTACATGGTTAAATATTTTACCACTTGCTTGAGCAACTTAAAATATAATTATATAGAAATAATGAATTGAATAATACGCTGTTTAAATTGTGTTTAAACGTGAATACGTCTATTAAAGAGTGTATGTGTACAAAGAGAATCACAATGCTGGCAAAACTTTTTTTAAAGGTGCTCTAAGCGATGTCGGAAGACGTCACTTCTTGTTGACGTTTGAATTGTTGTCAAACAAAACGGAGGCTAGCTAGACCCTCCCTCCTCCTCATCCCGTCTCCTCCTCCTCCCCTCCCTCCTCCTCATCCCGTCTCCTCCCTCCTCCTCATCCCGTCTCCTCCTTCTCCCCTCCCTCCTCCTCATCCCGTCTCCTCCTCCTCCCCTCCCTCCTCCTCATCCCGTCTCCTCCCTCCTCCTCATCCCGTCTCCTCCTTCTCCCCTCCCTCCTCCTCATCCCGTCTCCTCCCTCCTCCCCTCCCTCCTCCTCATCCTGTCTCCTCCTCCTCCCCTCCCTCCTCCTCATCCCGTCTCCTCCCTCCTCCTCATCCCGTCTCCTCCTTCTCCCCTCCCTCCTCCTCATCCCGTCTCCTCCTCCTCCCCTCCCTCCTCCTCATCCCGTCTCCTCCCTCCTCCTCATCCCGTCTCCTCCTCCTCCCCTCCCTCCTCCTCATCCCGTCTCCTCCTCCTCCCCTCCCTCCTCCTCATCCCGTCTCCTCCTCCTCCCCTCCCTCCTCCTCATCCCGTCTCCTCCCTCCTCCCCTCCCTTCCGGCATAAAGGAAAGTCAAAGTAGTCACTACAAACAAAGTTGAGTTTTACTGATACTTCTTTCAATGTGTAATGTCACCAAGTTAGATAAATGCTTTTATATAATGCAGAACAGAATGCAGAAAAAGAGAAACATTATCTTAAAATCGTTTCGCCACCTGAGGTTATAACTATAGCTCCCATACAAGGACACAATAATAGCAAGATAACGTTAGCTTCGCGTTTCCCAGTGAGCATAAACAACGGCGGCGTCGTAAACAAATTTAGTCAAAGTTGTCAATAGCCTAAAAATGAACATTCAAATTCATAACAAACAGTGGGTGAAACCAATCATTCACACAAATTGTCGCCCTACTGTGAATTTGCTTGATCATTTACAATAGAGATTGATCGCTAACATGTTGTATTCACCAAAGTTAACGCTGACTGCATAGTTCTAGCTAATTACATCCTTGTGTTGGTTTGGCGAACATGAACGTCTATCTAGAAAGAAAAATGGATTCACCTGTTCAGCAAAAACAGAGCAACTGAATGTCGGATTGGAAGCCCTTCTGCCGGCGGAGTTCTCGCCACCTTTCCAAGGTTTTTCCAATGTAAATTCGGTACTTTGCGCGTTCCTTATCCTTGTCTTTCTTCTTTGCAATTTGTTCATCAGAACGTCGTCTCTTTGGTGGTGTGTCGGCCATAATTCAAACTTCATTTATGTCGTTCATATGGTTTATGACATCAAAGTACCGCAAGAGCAGTTCAAAAGCATAAGGAGCCGTCTACTTTCTATTCGCTCCTGCGGTACTTTGATGTGATTCACCGATCGGGTCTGTGCAGCGCCGGTTCAAGTCCAACAAGCCTATTATCAGGGGAGCTGGAGGGCTGGACATGATGCTACATAAATGCTTTTTGACTTTCTCAGTTTGTGTAAATCTATAGGGTTCAGGGAATTAATTTAAACATTAATTAAAAAATTCAAAATAATAAATTAAAAAATTAATTAAACATTTTTTGACCTTTGATGCATGTAAACCTGTTGTAGGAGACTCCAAAACAACATTAGGAAACTTTAAAATAGCAGAATAGGGCACTTTAAAGAACCATATCAACTGTTAAATAACATATTGGAGATTAAAATAATATCAGATTTGTCTCATTTAAAATCAACACCAAAAATAGAGATGAAAAATTAACATAAGAAAGAAATTTACTTTTGCTATGATTAAATGCATGTTATTTGATATCTCCCAAAGATTTCTGAATTTTGGCGCAATTTCAGTATACATAAAAACATGTATGCAATATATGTAAAGGATGAAACCTTTTGTGAATATTACATGTAATGCTATTTTTGTCTTCATTTATAAATATGTTATTAATATATAGCCAGCATGGTCAATGCATATATTCCATTATATTGAAAAATATAAGCATTAGTTTCCCATATATGGAAATGTATTATGTAATATATTGCATTATATTTTGCAGTATAATTCCATATAGTTTTGTTCCGTAAGGGAAGACACAGCCGACAAGAGGCAACAACAGCTTTTGTCTGAGTGTGTCCCGGGCTTTAGAGAAAACATGTTAATATCTTCCACCAGAGGAGAAATAAATTAACAAAGCTTTGGAGACACATGGTTGGGAGTGTAAAATTATTAAATTAAATGTACTTTCATAATATGATCTTTCTTTCTTAAACCAAAGTTTAAAAGCAGAGAAATAAGAATACTACTAGCCTAATAATTCCACTTACTAAAATGAAACTGAACTGGATATTGTGTATCAGACGCATGTAAAAGTTGATTTCTGCCTGAAGAGCACGCCAAATGAAAGCATGAACTGGTGTTATAGATACGCTGTACCACAGGACTACACAACAATAGCCACTTTTCCACCATCGGCCAAACTGTTCTCGGAGCTTAATTGCTCCATTCCGTGCCAATCCGGCCCAGCCGGTATGGATATGGTTTCATTTTCCATGTGGGACTGATACCAGCACTCTTTGCAATGTGTTCAAATGTGTCAGTCATTGCCTTTATAACACAAGAGTTTACAGACGTATAAGATGCAAATATAGTCACTGCGTTACGGAGGATGATTGGATATTTCTGTTAGTAACTTGTTTACTACGCTCAAATAGGGCACTTGGCCAGCTACAGAGAGCCAGACAACAGACAAGTGACCAATCCTGAGTGGCGATGTCACAACATGACAGATCCATTCGGCCTGACAGTGGAAAAGCGGCTAATGTTTCCCAACCCTGTTCCCAGAGGAATGCCAGAACTGCACATTTAGCAAGTTTGCCTATTCAGACACACCTGATTCAAGTCAGCCGAAATGAAAGGGTCAATTAAGAAAGAAGTCCAGCGTGTACTGTTGCTGTGTCTACAGAAACTGGGCTGGGAAACACTGCATTAAAGTTTAAAGCTGATGTTAATTCTTATCTGATATTGCTTTCAGATCTATTTAATTCCAAGATGTCCGACACAATGAATCTACATCTAATTGGTGGAGGCAGAGGTGGTCCATTCTCATTTACTGGTGTGGACAACGGTGCCAGTTTAGAGAAGATCGGAGTCTGGGTGGGAGGATGGCAGGTGAAGGCTGTCAGGGTCTGGCTTTCAGATGGGAGAGTTGAAACTTTTGGAGTAGGTTCTGGACCGTATCAAGAGTACAAGTTCTCACCTGGTGAGTGTTTCACCTCACTGTCCCTGTGGGGGAACGGAGCAGGAACACGTCTTGGAGCCATCAAATTCAAGACCAGTTTGGGGGGAGAGAATATCCCATGGATGTCGGGTCTGGATATTGTTTGGGAGTTGTAGGAAGAGGTGGTGCTGACATTGACTGCATGGGATTCATGTTTCTCAAAGCAGTTGAATCAACAGTTCTCACCGATGTCCACTATCCCACTCTCCACCAACTGATACCAAAGGTGACAGTAGAAGAAATCAAATCCCTTAGTTACAGGAACAACTCCTCTGCCTCACAAAATCAAAAACTTGAAAGCTCAAAGAAAATAACTAACAAATCTTCATGGTCTGTGAGTGCAAGTTTATCTGCAACATTTAAAATGGAAGTGAAGGCTGGGGTTCCAGCGGTTTCTGAAGTTACTAAAGGATACAGTGTCACCATTGGAATTCAAGGCACTTATGGTCAGGAGAACACAGAAGAGAGAACGGAAAATCTGACTACAAATGTAGATGTGCAACCAGGGAAGAAGCTGGATGTTTCCATCACTATTGGCAGAGCCACTTTTGACCTGCCTTACACTGGCACAGTGAAGATGACCTGCAAGAACGGCAGTGTGTTTGCATATAGAACCAAGGGCACATACAAAGGCGTCACTTACACTGATATCAAAGTGGATACCAAGGACTCTTATCTGTAATGTCAAGACAGATTGCACATGTAATGCACAAGTGCTTTGAATACTTCTAATTTTGTCAATCATGTATCAGTTGCTTTACATTCAGGCCTCATTGTATTTTTGGGCCGGTGTTTGGGTGTTCAGGGGAAATATATATATTCAATATTTGTTGTTTTCAAATAACCTTATATAATACCAATACAAAAATATTCATATAGCTTCATACTTTTTGTAATCAATTTAAAATAATCTCCAGATACTGATTCTGTATCTATAATGTGTTTAAAATGACATTTCATAAAACAAATTACAATGTATTTCTTAATGTTGGGTTTGCATCTTTTCTTTATTCCGGAGAATTTGATGTTTTGTATCGATTATCTTTGAATTGATTATGAAACTGGCATGATACATTTTCCTGACATAATAAATTGTTACATGTGATTATTCTAACTGATTTTGACATTGTTCATTTAAAGGTCCCGTTCTATGCCCCTTTTCACAAGATGTAAAATAAGTCTCTGATGTCCCCAGAGTGTGTATGTGAAGTTTGAGCTCAAAATACCCAACAGATCATTTTTTACAGCATGTTTAAATTGACATTTTTTGGGGCTCAGAAAAACGAGCCGTTTCAGTGTGTCCCCTTTAAATGCAAATGAGGTGCTGCTGGACGACACAGGGGGCGGAGCTTCATGAGCTCGCGCTCAGTCTGTCAGGAAAAATTCATCTCACGGAATGATGATAGTATCAGAAACTCTCAGTAACGGCGTTCATTTCGAGTCGGACAATAATGCCTACAGAGTCAGAGTGCTGTATAGAGATGAAACAGGTATGGTTTAGTAGTTTAATTACGGTTATTATAACGTATTTGTCATCTGCTTGTAGGCTATGTATCCATTATTTATTAATAGCCTACAAGTCTGCTGTCTGAATGATGATCAAACATGTACTGATGAGTTTAATAAAGTTTATTGTACATCACACAAAAGATGAAGTGTCAGTTTTACTTCAGAAAATCACCGTAAGAGCTGAGTAAACACAGTAGCCTAAGTTATAAGAAGTGCGCAAGTAGCCAGTAGAGTTGAGGGAGCATTCCTGTGGGCGGAGGTTAGTCAAGAAACGGTTCTGGTGATGTCACTAATGCAGGATGTAGAGGGGTGTAGTCCAATCGAGCCGTTTTTTGTAGTCAACTTCTGTTAAATAAAATATCTCGCTTGGCATTGAACTTTGAGCTTTATAATTTTACAGATATTATTTATGCTCTAACAGCAACATTACACACTAACTAAAGTTTGAAACATGGAATCGCATGCAACGGGACCTTTAATGGTTAAAAGGAATAGTCAAACATTCGCTCACTTTTAGTGAGGCACAAATATTATTAAAACCTTTCATTTATGGAGTCAGATGAATTAACAAGTAAATACATATTAGATTAGATTAGATTAGATTCAACTTTATTGTCATTACACAAGTACAGGTACAAGGCAACGAAATGCAGTTTAGGTCTAACCAGAAGTGCAATAGCAGCAAGTGCAGGATATACAGTGGTTCCATAAGTGCAGAACATGGATATGTACTGAATAAATATAGAGTTGAATACTATTATAAACAAAAATTTACAGATAGATTGTCCTATGAATATAATATACAGATAACTATTACTATGAACAGAATTTACAGCTAGATATGTACTGAATATAATAATATACAGATGGCTGTTACTATAAACAGAATGTTTACAGATAGATATGTACTGAATATAATATACAGATGGCTGTTACTATAAACAGAATTTTACAGATAGATATGTACTATGAATATATATACAGATGGCTGTTACTATAAACAGAATGTGAGCATAATATACAGATGGCTATTACTATAAACAATTTTACAAATAGATATATGTATAAGTTAGGCTAATGAGCAGTATAACAATGGATTTAAAGTAGTGCAAATAAAGTTTGGACAGAAGCTATCCGAGTGAAAGTGCAGTGGAAAGTAATTGCATATTACGATATTGCAATGTATATATAAACAGTGGGTACTGTAAATAAACAGTCGGCAGTGCAAATTGAGCATATTCCAGTCAAGGTAGTAGTGCAAGATGCATATGTAAACAGTTGTTACTGTAATAACAGTCAGCAGTGCAAATGAACATTATAGTATTGCAAATAACAAAATGGAGGCAGGTGTGAGGAGGGAGAGGAGAGTCAATCAGTATATGAGGGGAGTGGGATCAATGAGGGTTAGAGTTTAATAAAGAGACAGCTCTGGGGAAAAAACTGTTCTTTAGTCTGCTGGTCCTGGTCCGGAGGCACCTGAAACGCCTGCCGGAGGGCAGGAGAGAAAACAGTCTGTGGGCTGGGTGAGAGGAGTCCTTAAGGATGCTGCGAGCTCGATGCAGACAGCGTTTCCTCTGGATGTGCTCGATGGCAGGTAGTGGAGTCCCAGTGATGCGCTGGGCGGTTTTCACCACCCGCTGCAGTGCCTTGCGCTCTGCAACAGAACAGCTCCCATACCACACTGTAGCACAGTTGGTCAGGATGCTTTCTATTGCACAGCGATAGAAGTTCACCAGGATAGTGGAGGAAAGCTGATTCTTCCTCAGTGTCCTCAGGAAGAAAAGGCGCTGGTGAGCCTTCTTGACCAGGCTGGAGGTGTTGGTTGTCCAGGTCATGTCCGCCGAGATGTGGGTCCCCAGGAACTTGAAACTGGAGACACGCTCAACAGCCATTCCATTGATGTGGATGGTGTCGTGTGTGCCTCTTGACACTTTCCTGAAGTCCACGATGAGCTCCTTCGTTTTGGTGGTGTTGAGGAGCTGGTTATTTTCGGTGCACCATGTGGCCAGGTGCTTGATCTCCTCCCTATAGGCAGTCTCATCGTTGTTGCTGATGAGACCAATCACCGTAGTGTCGTCCGCAAACTTGACGATGGAATTAGATCCGTACACAGGCTTGCAGTCGGAGGTGAAGAGGGAGTAGAGGAACGGGCTTAGCACACAGCCCTGTGGTACACCAGTGTTGAGTGTGATGGATGTGGAGCAGTTGGAGCCTGATCGAACATTCTGGGGTCTGTTGGTCAAGAAGTCCAAAATCCAGTTGCACATGGAGGTGTTGAAGCCCAGGTCACCAAGTTTGGCTATTAACTTAGTTGGGATGACAGTGTTGAATGCTGAGCTGAAGTCAACAAACAGCATGCGTGCATAAGTGTTCTTATTGTCCAGGTGTGTGAGCACAGAGTGCAGTGCCATGGAGACTGCATCCTCTGTGCTCCTATTGCTACGGTAGGCAAACTGGTGTGAGTCCAATGTGGATGGTAGAGAGTCTTTTAGGTGTGCCAGGACCAGCCGCTCAAAGCACTTCATTACGATGGGTGTGAGTGCTACAGGGCGGTAGTCATTAAGGCACTTCGGGCTGGAGTGTTTTGGCACTGGCACAATGGAAGTGCATTTAAAGCATGTTGGTACAGCTGCTTGGGCAAGAGACAGGTTGAAAATGTCTGTAAAAACCCCAGCGAGCTGCTCCGCACATGCCCTGAGTACGCGTCCAGGGATGTTGTCTGGTCCAGCAGCCTTGTGCGCGCTGATCCTGCTCAGTGCATTGCAGACATCTGTGGAGGAGAGTGTGATCGGTGGGTGGTCAGCTGAGGATTTGAGCTTGGTGGCAGTTTCTCTGTTGTCTCTTTCAAAGCGAGCATAAAAGTCATTTAGCTCGTTCAGGAAGTTGGCATCAGTGGCTGCGGGGGTGGAGTGAGAGGGTTTGTAGTCACTGATGGCCTGAATGCCCTGCCACATGCGCCGAGGGTCAGCGTTGGAAAAGTGTCCCTCTATCTTAAGCTTGTAGCAGTGCTTGGCCTCTTTGATGCCCCTTTTCAGATTTGCTCTGGATGTGCTATAGGCTTGTGCATCTCCTGATCTGAAGGCAGTATTGCGTGTCTTCAATAGGAGTCGCACTTCCCTGTTGATCAATGTATTACAAATTTAACCAACCAATACTTTGCCTGAGTGAGGACAGAACACGTGATACCTTCCCTGTGTATTGGCGAACCGGCAGATTGGACCAATATAGCGGGCCTTACAAGTACCAGAATTTGTGTGTAAACAATTGAGAAAAACTGTATTATATATATATATTTTTTTTTTTTTGCTTTATCCGAATTCATGTTACTGCAATGTACAATATTGAGTAGGCCTATTTGCTTTTTTGGTTGTTTGAAAATGTGCCTCCTGAAAATATGCCTTCTGAATAAACAGTGAAAATCAAAGACTGCAGTGTTTTATATAAAGTAGACTAGTGTGTTCCCCCTGATCTGAAAGTGTATGCATATGATGCAAGTACTGTGTGTGTCATTTTGTCAGCAGAGTTACATTTTAACAAAGGAATGTTAGATTTTGAAAGCAGAGTTTAGGTGTTGATAGTAGTTTCAATTTGACACACATGGTCTATTTCCCAGTGTTGTGTCATGTTTACTTGTGTGTAGAGTTTTGGCACAATGAGCGAAGTTTTGCAAAATGTGTTCAAGCAATGGGCAAAACCTGTAAAGTATTTCACAAAAATGAAAATTAGCCCATGATTTACTCACCCTCAAGCCATCTTAGGTGTGTATGACTTTCTTCTTCTCCAATTGTATTCGTCTGAAAGAAGAAAGTCACACACACTTACGATGGCTTGAGGGTGAGCCATCATGGGGTAATCTTCATTTTAAAGCGAACTACTCTAAGTCAATTATGTAAAATCTAATTTTGTACATTTTATTAAATTAAGTCAAATCAAAACAGCTCACACATAACAAAGGGTCAATGGATCCATACCAGAAGTGACCATGCAATCCTTCACCAAATTGCCCGTACTCATCTGGACCCTTGGTCAATCTGGGGTGGGCTGATATGTCCTCAGAAAGACAGATTTAATCTGTAGCATTCCTTTAAACAATATTAAACAAAACGTATTTAAATTGTACCAACATTTGGCATTATTAAACATTCAGACTACATTAACAAATGGTCCCCAATAGCTCCCTGGGTGCCGCAGCAGAAACGGCTGCGCACTGTTCCGTGTGCGTGTGCGTGTGCGTGTGTGTGTGTGCGTGTAACAGTTAGTCCCTATTGCCTTTCCATTAGCTCAAACAGTAGAGCGTTGGTGCTTGCAACGTCAAGGTCATGGGATCAAACCAAGAACTGATAAGATTGTAAATGTGTACCTTGAAATGCAACGTAAGTCACTTTTGATAAAAGCGTCTGCCAAATGTCAATGTTATAAGCTAACTTGCTTATCCCTTTACCTGCACTCTTTTAATTCTATCCATCTATTCCATCAAGCTACAACAAACCATTTTCAATCATCATTTGCTGCCTGCCTTCTAAAATCTACTACTTAGTGATGCACTAAATACATTATGTGACTCGTTAATGCTGCGGCTAAACGAACGAAGTCAGCAACACACACTTGGATTTCACACACGTGTAAAAGAAAAGCTAACTTTTATTCACAGGCTATGTTTGATACTTTTTCTCTATGTCTAAATGTTCACTCCTCGCGTGCCCAACTTACATTTTACAATGCAGGGACTGGAACTACAGATATGCTAGTTATAATACAGTAATCATTACTTTATTTAGGCAGAATAAGTTCGTTGTGATTTCTAAGTTCATTGATGTTAGCGGTCTGCCTTGTCGAGTGCCCTCTGGTGGACAAACTATGCAGCGCCAACACTCATAACATAGTTGAAGGGTGTTTCGTCCGCTTTTTTTTTTTTTTTTTAAATATTCATTTATCGGCCATTCTACATGCCGATACCGATAGTTTGGAAAATGCCTAATATCGGCCGATAATATCGGTCCGCCGATATATCGGTCGGCAGTGGTGGATGAAGTACTGAATCTCAGTACTTAAGTAAAAGTACAAATAACCAGAGACATATTTACTTTAGTAAAAGTAGAAGTATCACAATGAAAACCCTACTTAAGTAAAAAGTAAAAAGTACCTGATTTTAAATATACTTTAAGTATTAAAAGTAAAAGCATAACAATTTATTCTCTTAATGTCTATATTCTAATAATAAGGGCTGTACCAATATGCAATATGAATCCGAAATTGCTACACTCACATCAACGAACCTGTGTCGCGGTGTGAGAAGGCAGAATCGCGACACACCCCTTTTTTGAAGTTAACATTATACAATATGTAGACCTACACCACAAAACTAGTTGAGGAGAAATTATTTAATATTGGACAATTCCAGCGTTATAAACGGGACATTTGCAGTAAAAACTTGAAATATAAATTCTCAGAAAATGCATTTAATACATATTGAAAAATATCAGTATGCATTTTATATTTAATATGAGGGAAATAGCCTAGGCTACACATGCGTTACGGGACACAAAAAAATCTGTAAATTCTGTGAATTACACTGCGCAAACCAAAAGTAATACCCACTGGATGAAGAAGGGTTGGCTCTCCACAGAACATAAAGTATTCATTTTATTTTATTTTTCGTGTTCCCATTTCTGAGGAAAAAACAATGTTACAGACGTGACCGCTCTGAAAGCGGCACAAAAAGACTGCTTTAAAACTTTCACAGAGACCTCAAACAGAAAGCACAAAGCCTTTTTTAAAGTGAATTTCGTTTTGTATTAATTGTATCTTTTGTATTGTATATCAACCAATTGCCAGGATTTAATAAATAAGTAAATATAGTAGAAAATATATAATCACGACCGTATGCACCGGCGTGTGAACTGAAGCGCGTCTCATAAATGAACCGAAACTCAGCGTATAAGCTAACCTACTTGCCTCACAGACCTGATAAATATATCTTTAGACAGCTTTAAATGTCTACTTTTAAACAGAACAATTCAAAACGAAAGAAAACAGACTGCTTATGTAGCCTAATCCATATGAAATGCGCATTTCTCTCTGACGCGTTCACTTCTGCGAAGATCGCGTATCATTATCGTCAACTTCATCTTTGCAGCCGACACAGAAAACACTTGTTTATTAATAAACAATTAAAATGTCTCCTTGCTATATTTGACATATTCATTACTTTTGTCGGTTCTTTGTGACAGCTTTTAGGTGCTTTATTGGCAGCGCCACCAACGCGTCAGCACTCAGCACCGAAACCATGGAGATTTTTTTCAATCCCTGTTTTGGCAGGGGAAAAACTGATAAGAAAATGTAACGAAAATGTAACGAAACATTGCAGAAACGTAGTGGAGTAGAAAGTATAATAATTGCTGCAAAAAGTAACGAAGTAAAAGTCAAAAGTATGCACTATAGATTCTACTTAAGTAAAGTACAGATACGTGAAAAATGTACTTAAGTAAAGTAACGAAGTATTTGTACTTCGTTACATTCCACCACTGTCGGTCGGGCTCTATTAATGATATTGATACATTATCCAAAACGTGCCTGCTACTCATATACAGATGAAAAATTAATTACCATTTTTACATAAGAAACGCAATAAGCTGCTTTTTTTTACACCATGCTTTCAGCTACTAACAAAATTAAGAATAAGATTATGCATTCATGATTAATGTCCATTTTATCAATTGTACATTTTGCTAATAATATTAGCAATAACATAAGCCACAGGTTAAAGCAATATAACGTTACTCACTGCTCGTTAGCTCATTTGTAGTTTCGGATGAAGGTTCTGGAGCTGACAGATCTTCTTGTTGGTCGTCAGGGGTGTCATGGAAGGATGGTGTCGGTGGATGTGATTCGATTATGTTTTGAGGGTCACTTGTGGGCCTAGAACCAATAATGTTGTCAATCGCATCATACCACGGAAACTTCTCCTTTTCTTCTGTTGAGCTTCCAGTCTTTCTGAGGGAGTCGCGTATTTTCAGATATTGCTGTCGGAGTTTTTTTACCTTGACGCGACATTGATCCGGCGTTCTTGTGAATCCCCTCGTTTTCAGGTGCTCGCTGAACATTTTGAAAATGTTAGCATTTTTATGTGTTTTCCAGTTGTGATTTTATGTTTTCGTCAGCCCATACAGCTAACAAGATTTCAATTTCATCGGAAGACCAAAGTAGACCCTTTCCGCTAATTTTGAAAGTGTGCGACAGACGTGTGCGACAGACGACTGTCCTGACGACCACATTATACGTCATAAATAGCGGTTCACTTCCGCGGTTTGGTTCGATTGCGTTCATATCAGCAGCGAACCGTTCCCGAGTTCACATGAACCGTACCCCAGACCACCTTTTTAAGCGGACTCGAGTACGGTTCGCGGGTGCGCACCCGAGTTCGGAAGACAGCGTTCACATCATCCAAACGAACCGAACTATGACATCATTCGAACCTGGGTGCGCACCAAAAGTGCTAGTGTGAAAGCCCCCTTAGGGTGTATTCACACCTGCCTTGTTTGGTTCGATTGAATCGAACTCTAGTTCGTTTCCCCCCTTGGTGTGGATCTTTTGGGCAGGTGTGAATACAGCAATCGAACTCGGGTGCGGACCAAACAATCGAACCGAGACCCAGCTGAAGAGGTGGTCTCGGTACGGTTCCAAACGAACTCTGGTACGGTTCGTTTACGGTGTGAACATGAACCGACCCAATTGCAGAAAACTGCACCTTTTTATTTGCCTGCTCTTATGAGGATACTTAACAAAACGGACATTTTGGCATAATGGTTCGTTCAAGCGTGAAAGAGAAAGAGAATTCCGGCGCGCTGTCTGTGCACGCGATACTGTTGCGTGTCTTTCTGCGCGTCGTGTGCATCAGGACATTCACAGACAGAGAGTTCTCTTTTGTCTTATCGCGCTTGAATGGTTTAAAAGCATGGTCTCTCGCCGGAACCATCTTGCAGCACATCGTCGTCTTCTCTAAATCCTAATTACAACATCGTATAGATGACATTGTATCATATGATGCTCATTAGCTTCTTCATATTGCGTTTGTAGAGAATAGCACCAAATCAGTAAAAGAACAAATATTGCATTACGAAATATCTCCATGCTGAGCCTGTTTGTGCACTTCCTGCTTTTCCCTGCTTGAGAATTCCTGTCCAATGAATGGACGACCTTAGCACACGTGTGGTTTTGTTTACACATTTTGGTTTACTTGCAAAAAGAGCAGTGTGAAAGCGAACCGTACCAAACAAAACAAAAATCAACATTCTATTTGGTCCGGACCAAAGCAAGTGAACTATCGGACTTTCCTGTTCCCTTTAGAAAGGGAACTCGCACTGCGTCCTGAGACACTTTGGGGAACGCCTCAGCGTGACTGATGGCTGGAGTACTGCGCTTCGTCTCTGCAATAATCAGAGAAGGCCTCAATAATCAGGCCTCTTAACAACACAGACCCCAATGGTCCGAGTCAAGTCTGAAGTCTATTAAAATGCAACTCAAGTGCGAGTCTCTAATTCGAGTGCCCATCTCTGAGTGAACGATATATCCTGCATCCTTATTATATCTTTGTTTCTATTATTTTGTTGTGTCTGTATTACAAATGTCAAGGAGAAGCGCCCAGCATGCACCTATTTGTATTTGCATAGGTAAATAACTGCAGAAGAGTCAAAAAAGTATTTTGCATGATCTGAAAATATACTCTGCTGCTAATCACAAACACATAATGCATTTACACAAATACAGGTGACCTGAAAACTAACAAAGAGCAAATCTTTAATGCTTTGCATCTCCAAACTCAATGTCATACTAGTGAAAAACAACAATGCAATAACTGCAAGTTAATTTGAGAAGTAGAACTTTAAAGGAGAATGGATTTCAGAAACATCTGTAAATGATGAATAAAGCACTTTCTATCTTGCTGAGGCGACACTGTTTGTTTTGCTTAGACTTGTGAATCACTTTGGCCTTCATTTACAGACATAATAAGATCACGCACCACAAAGCCATCCAAAACAGTTAAAGTTTATCTGTTTATCTCCTCATATAAATGATTTATGTCAAAATTATAGGAATTATTTACTCTGGTTGTTATTATAGTTATGGAATCATGGTTATTCTTATCTGTTCAATGTTCAGATGCTAATTTATCTGCCACTGAAGATCAATCTAATGTAACCCCATCATCTCACAAGGGATGATGAGAACTCAAGAGAGGGCCACAACCACAGTGTGTTTCATTGCAAAGATCACAAAATGTATTAAACAATGTTCACAAGGAGCACATGGTAATCAGAGATGGCAAAGAGAGAAAACAAACAAAATTGTAACTGTTACAGACGACAGGGTTCCCAATCCTATGCCACTCACGTGGCGTGGGTCTTATAAATATAGCTCGAGAGCCTGGTTCTCTGGTTTTTCATCGCCGAAGCGAACCAGAGCGTGTTGCATGCACGGATGCAAGATACGCAGTACTCGTTCCCTCTTCTAGAGAGAACCGAGGTTACGTTAGTAACCAAGTACATTCTCTTACGAGAGGTCTCTCGTATTTGATCTTACGCTATGGGGAATACATGAATACATATAGTACATGATCATCAGGGACCCACAGAGAGTCCAGGAAGAGGGGCTAGAATAGCATCATTCCTACAATGAATAGCATCCTATAAGGTGCGATTATATAAACAGTGTTTCACACACAGCCAGGGCGAAAACTCAGACGTGGCCGAGGCTACGCTTGTACACTATTCCCCCGATTGCTCTGCTCTGTGGACCCAGACCTGTGGAAACTTTGGGCCTGCCCCTTGAGGGGGCTCAATACCTAGAGGCTGGCCTTTCAGCTGGATTGAGACCATACACAGTTCCAGAGCTCCTTCCACGAGGAGATTGGACGGCCTAAAGTGGAATGTGTCTCTACTTGGTGAAGAGAGCGTGAGGTGGACCCAGCCCAGTTGGCTTCAGTGCTGGAGTTCCTCCAAGATCGCTTCTGGGCTGGTCTTACCCAGTCCACACACAAGGTGTACGTGGCTGCCATTGCGGCTTTCCACGCTCCTCTGGGTGATGGGCCTCTGGTGAGACATCAGCTGGTCATACGTTTCCTCTGTGGGGCTCGGAGGATGAGACCTGCGGCTCGTACCAGAGTTCCCACATGGGACCTGGCAGTGGTTCTCGAAGGTCTGGTTGAGGCCCCCTTCGAACCGTTGGAGTCGGCTGAGGCCAAGAACCTTTCCTCAAGGTAGATTTGTTATTAGCCATTACTTCTCTAAGAAGAGTAGGAGACCTTCAGGCGCTCTCTATATCTCATGGGTGCCCGGAGTTTGCTCCGAACGACATTAATTCTATCTTGCATCCCAGGCCGGGCTGTTTGCCTAAAGTGCCATCTAGTGTGGCACAGCCTACGGTTCAGTAGGCTTTTCATCCTCCACCTCACGTGACGGCGAATGAAGAAAGACTTCATTTACTCTGCCCTCAGAGCTCTCAAGATTTATGTCCAGAGGTCTTCTTCATGGTGGAAGTCAGACCAGTTGTCCAAGAAGCCCAAGAAGAGGCTTCCCGCATCCAAACAGATCATCAGTAACTGGGTCACAAAATACTTGAAATCGCTATTCATTTTACGTTATAATCAGATATTGAATATTAATATAAAAAAATAATATACATACCAACAGCGTGCATTCCCCATAGCAAATGATGTGTTACATTATATTCTCGACAATCAACTTATGCTGGGTACACACCAAAAGATTTTTTACATCTTATAAGATTTTCAAAATGTGATAGACCACAAACATGAGGACAAAAAATCCTAGATTTAAGCGTTTTGCTCCTATAGTGTGTGGTGTGCCATGATGTGACAAAGACAGCACACCACACACTAAGAGATTTTCTCCACTGTGAACACAGGAAATCTCGCAAAATATCGTGAGACTTCAGAATAAGCATGGCGGATGATATGCAGGAAGAAATTGCGATAGTGATTGGAATGATTTTCACAGAAAATTCATGAGAAAAAGTAAAACCCATTGTACTCACCATTATATATAAGCTTTTATACAGAAATATATTCATTCTTTATTGTCTTTATTTAGGCTATTCTTTATTGGATTTATTGTCTCTTTAGAAAAAGTTATTTAATCCCTCTATAGAACCTCACCGTACTGAACCCTTAACACTCAGCTTCTTTTTTTTTATCTTTTTTTTTTTTTTATTGATTTTAAGAATTACAATTACAGTCAGGGGGGTACAAAGAGTAAAGCCGATAAACACACATAAAAAGACATATACATAATCAGTGACAAAATTAAAAGTTAAACAAAAATTTGAAACGGATTGAAACGCACTTTGCAGCTTTCTTATTTTTAAAACCCAATATTGTGTTTATGTATTGTAAAATCTCTGCTCTTAAAATGAAAAACAAAGGCTTGTTTCCTCCAAATTTACACTTATGAATACTAAATCTTAACTCTCAGCTTCCTGCAAGTGTGTGTGTGTGTGAGAATGACCGTAGCCGTTTCTCAATACCAAGTACGCAAAGTTCGGACTTGAGTCCTTGGTAGTTCGGACTGACAAGTTCGACTCAGGAGAACGAACTCCCGAGGACGGGAGGACACAAGTCCGATAATTCTGAAATGGAACAGCAGCGTACTTGATAGTGTCACTCATGCAGCTCGCTCTGGCTACTCCGGTTATCTCTTTATAGGCTATACAAAATATGTTATAAACCACCTTTGCCTCTTTTCATTTTCATTTAAATAAAACTTTAACATAATGGCCACACAAATGTGGTTCAGGCAACGCAATTGATTATCTTAACTGCATATTTACAACAACACGAAATATAAAGCACAACCCTGACTCTTTGTTTTCATTTTAAAAATATGATGAATAAAAACATTATAATATTGATCATTAAAACGAACATTTAGCAAAAAGAGACAGGGTTGTGTCATATGTATATACAGTGAAGAGAATGTAGGCAACATGTAGGCTATAATAAAATATTTTATGTTTTAAATATATAAAATAAAATGGCATAACCTTTTTTTTTGTTAAATGTCAGTTTTAATGATCAATAATAGCCATTCTAAAAGTATAAGTAGCCTAAAAGGTATAAGAAGCTATACAATAATAAAGCAAACGATTCAGTCAAACAGTCAGCTCTCTAGGCTACATCGTTAAAGTTAAATAGACTAACGTTAAATAGAGTTATGAAACTTCACTTTGCCCTCAGCTAAAACGTTTTGCCAGGGAACAAATTATACATTAATGAGACAAATAAAATAAATAAATCGCCTGTTGGATATACAGAAGACGATTTATATCTCATGTTAAACCACTAGACTAGAGACATCCGAGCCAGCGGCAAGTCAGCAGCAGAAGCCGAGGAAAGGCTGTTCTCGGCGGGGTACGAGCACCGCGCGTCCGATTGCCTGGTTCTCACAACTCCGAAAACGTCAGATCAAATTTTCAAATAGGTGCTATCTTTATAAATAAACCAAAGATTTGAGCTTTAAACAACTACATTCTCGCCTGAAATACTCTTAAAACTACATTTCATGACACAATTATAGCAGTATTTTTAAATTACACGGGGTTTCTCCTCTGCTATTGACGCTTGCTGGTTGGTGTGCGATGCATTCTGGGATACCTGGCTGTCTCGAGTTCGCACAAGTCACCTCTCGATGCATCCTCGGTAAAAGGGGCGGATCAAGAACACATCCGGGGATTCGAACTGGACTTGGCTAGATGTGAACTTTGAATTGGAACAGTACTAGGGCAGCGACTGATGACGTTTCACAAGTCCACAAGAACACAAGTACAGACAAGTTCGCATATTGAGAAACGGCTCGTGTCTTCCATCATCTTGCTTTCTGATTGGATATTGTTTCGTTTCACGTGATAATCTCCAGAGCGTGCACGCGTTTGTCCTCGGGGTTCCCCCCACACATCAGGATTTCTGATCGTAAATATTCAACGTTTAATATTTACGATTCGCGATCGGAGCGGCTCCGACGTTCTTACGAGCAGGTTCGGACACTCTTAACACACCTCACACCAAGGGAAAATCTGATAAAATAATCTGTTGAACCATCAAGATAATCGGGACATAGCGAGGATTGTCGGAAGGGGGGAAATCGGCCCGAAATCAGCCCGATTATCTTTTGGTGTGTACCCAGCATTAGCTCATGGTGCTTTTGGGAAACGCAACCCTAAACAGTGGACTTGACAACAGCAACATTCACAACATACAGTAGGATTGCGTTTACTGAAAAAATGCCAGCTGGGTCAAAATCACCATAAAGTGCCTTTGAGACTTCACAATTTCCCAAAAAAAATCTGAGATTTTCCATTTAACTTCATATGTGTTGTATTAAGGAGACATTAGGCTGTTAGAAATGCATATTGGTCAAGCTCCAGCACTTTTTATAAATTAACTGCAAGCTGACAATATACGAGCAAACCATAAAATATGTCCACCCTGTCATGGACAAACTCATAGTAGAATAAATACATTTTCATTGCATAGAGATTATAAAATGTAGATCTGAGGAAAGAGAATGTGTCCCTTTCCCAAAAAAACATTTTAGTTAATGTTACAAGTATTTTGATAATAATGAAGTTACTGCTTAAATATGTATTGCCCAATAAAATATGCGATAGTTGCACATTCTATTCTAAATAAAATCTAACAACAAAGATATTTAGTCAAAATTTAAAACAATACTAACTGGCCCTCATTTGTTTATTAAGAAATCACACACAAGGTTTTGTTAACTTGTTAAAATAATTAGTTTATTTTCATCATAAAAGTTGAACATGACAGGGTGGACAACAAAATGACAGGGTGGACAACAAGACGACAGGGTGGACAAATGCTTTAATGGGTGAACTAGAATGGGGGAACATTTTAAAAACAACAGGACCTTCAAAAAAACCTTAACCAATATAGAAGAAGGAGGGGCCTGGCTCAGGCTGATTTTCAGGAGTTGCAAATGTCCACCCTGTCATGAACCATGTCCACCCTGTCATGTGACAGGGTGGACATTTTTTGGCTAAAGTTAGTATTTAATGAGCACATGGTGTGCAGCAGTTAGCAAAGTGATTCACTGTTGAAGCTGACTGCGCACTGTTTAAAATGTATATTTAGAATTTATGAAAAGTTTTTATATTAATTAATATTTCACAATGACAGGGTGGACATGTTAAGCTTGACAACACGCAACTACAAACACAATATGATGAAAATTAGGATTTTTTTTTTTTTTTTTTTTTTTGCCTTTATATATTACCTTTATTTAACCAGAAAGAAAACTCATTGAGATTAAAAATCTCTTTTCCAAGAGTGTCCTGGCCAAGACAGGCAGCAGCACAATTAACAAAGTTGCAGACATAAAACAAGTACATCAACATTTAACAAATAACATATTACAAATAATCCTGGTAAAAAAATAGTGAATTACAAGGTCATGAAGGTAGAAAAGTTGCAAATATTTAACTGAAGCAATAAAACAACAGCAATGCTCGCTGGGATCGTCCGGATGATCAATCATAACATTTACAGGTAGTTTGGGTAGCCTCCAACTCATTTAAAATTGCTTTAAACTTAAAAAGTGAGACCAGCTCCTGAAGTTTTACTACATTTTGTAGCTCATTCCAAGCACAGGGGGCTGCATACTTAAACGCCCCTTTTCCTAGTTCGGTCCGTACACGAGGGACAGATAAAAGCATTAAGTCCTCGGAACGAAGAGAATATCTTCCTATGTTTTTCTTTATAATGTAAGATTGAAGGTATGGTGGAAGCAAACCAAGAATTGCTTTATAGATAAAAACGTACCAATGGTTAAGTCTACGAGTGGACAGAGAAGACCAACCAACCCGGTCATACAAAGAACAGTGATGTGTTAGTGTTCTAAAATTTGTGACAAACCTAAGCACTCCATGATAAACCGTGTCCAGCAATTTTAAGCTTGTAAGAGATGCATGCATGTATATAACATCACCATAGTCAAGCACTGACATGAAAGTAGCAGCAACAAGCCTCTTTCTTGCCTCAAAGGAAAAACATGACCTATTTCTGAAATAAAATCCCAGTCTCAGCTTCAGTTTTTTCACCAACTGCTGAATGTGAGGTTTAAAAGAAAGTGAGTCATCAATTAATATACCGAGATATTTGTACTGCGATACAAACTCAATCTTGGAACCCCGTGAAGTAGTAATAGGTACAAGGTTCTTTGACTTTGATTTTGCATTGGAAAACAACATTAGTTTTGTTTTCTTATCATTCAAAACAAGTTTTAAATCGGATAGGGTACGTTGAACAATATCAAAAGTGAGTTGTAATTGGCAAAGAGCTTGGTTTGGAGTTGATGCAGAGCAGTAAATCACAGTATCATCGGCATAAAAATGGAGATTTGCATTGGAAACATTTTGATCGAGAATATTGATGTATAGTATAAATAAGAGTGGTCCCAGCACTGACCCCTGGGGCACACCCTTAGATACACTAAGAGGGCTGGAAGTGAGACCATCTGCCTGTACGCACTGAGTTCTACCTGATAGATAGTTTTCAAACCAGCCAACTGAGTGATCTGACAGCCCTACACTGAGAAGTCTGTGTTTTAAAATTTTGTGATCCACAGTGTCAAAAGCCTTTGATAGATCAATAAAAAGAGCTGCACAGTGTTGTTTTGTGTCTAAAGCATCAATAAAATCATTTACTACATGAAATATAAGTGTAGATACTTTCTGTGTGTGTTGCAGATGTTTTAACCTCCACTGAAGAAAGACCAAATGGGGGAGGGGATGTCACTAAGTACATCAGTTGGTTTCTTAAAGGGGAGTTTACCCCATAATGACAGGGTGGACAGCAATCTCAGGGACACATGCAAACTGCTTAATATTATTATGAAAATAAAATATAAATAATCAAAATGACTTGTTTTATTAAATAACTTGCTGAGGACAATAAGTACATTAAAAAAGTATTATAATTGTATGTAATTTAACCACTTTTTACACTCACTGAAGTTAGCTGAGCAGCGTGCGGGACATGCCAAAATCACATACATCCAATCAAAGAAAATGGTATAAAATCAGAAAAACACATTTTAAGAGACGTATCATTGTACTTGTATGTGTGTAAGTGTTTGGCCATTTATAATAAAACCTCAGAATTTCATTATTTTGCATTATGTTCATGATGACTGAGCGATTCTGATGAGGACACCAAAGGCACTTTATAGTGATATTGACCCAGCTAACATTGTTAGCCACATAAACCGACTTCATGGTTTAGGCCGCAGGCCACTACATGTTATCATCAATACATAATTATCATCTACTACATAATCATTTTTCAGTGCTTTTTTTCCCTATAACAAATGTGCTTTAAAACAGCCAGAGAAAAACTAATGTTAAGAAGTGTAACTTTTACTGTTGCAATAAAACTCACAGATGAATAAGACTGAATGAAACAATGAAATATGACTAGAACAATAGCACACTGTTTCTGCTTCTGTTTCACGTCAGAGATGTAAATATTGTCCACCCTGAAAGTCTAAATGTGGACCTAAACAAATGAGTGATGAGGATGCGTTTACATGCAGATGTGTTCATGTTCTATAAACTAAGAACAGCAGGAGTATGAAACGAAACAAAATAAGAATTTTCTAAATAAGATTAATTCATAAAAATGTAACAATGTTTTAATTCCAATGTTAACATTCCAGCCAATCACAATAAAGTATTTAGACGGAGGAAATAAAGACGTTTATTCTGAAACAGCAGAAGATGATGATATTATTTCAGGGGGATAATGAGAGTTCAACAACCTTTACTAACATAATGACCTTCAGGGGAATGAAAGCATGATATGAGCACTTTAATGTCTTTATTTTGTCTCTGCTGTGAATGTGAGGGGTCTCAGCTCTCAGAAGAGGAACAAGAAGCCTATATATGAGCAAAAAAAGTTTCTACTTCTTTACCCCATAAAACAAGAGAAAAAACAACTGTCTTCCCTTAAGGTCCAGTTGTTTTATTTCTTGCTCTTGGCTGACATGTGGCATTGCTATGGCCTGCATGTGGGTCAGATCATCAAGCCACATGTGCACATGAAGAGTACATAACACGGCAGACTCATTAGCCTATTGCAGTGTAATTTAGTTATCATACAACTGCATGACCAATAACACCTTCTGTAACTATAAGTGTTTCTTGTCATGTGACTGATAATGATTTCATTTCCTTTCTCATACTATGGTGATATGAAATAATCAAAATGCCATGAATCATTTAGCCTAATTCATAATGTATTCATCTACCTGAAGACCTGACCCTCCTGCTGTGGATAATCAACCAATTATTATTATTTTTTTTATATGTTGTGGGGTCGTTCGTCCGTTAGCCTAAAGACCAGCTTAATTTACCAAAGCAACCATTTCAGGGACATTGTGAGATACAGTCTAATGTTTTTTTTTCCTTCTGTGCAATATAATAAAGGCTTTGTGAAACTGCACAGCTTTTTCATTTTTTTTCCACTCCTACACAAACAATGAACACATTTTCTATCATGTAGGCCTATGAAAGACGATGAAGCCAATCAGAGTAAGTGTGGGCAGGGTGACACGTGCAGCCCCTGTTTTTTACATTAATGGTAAATGATGGTAAACGTTGGTAAACCAAAAAATGGTAAACCTAATTCCCTTAATCATCCCTCACAATGAGTAAAACCAAAGAATATAGTTCTGATGTGCAGCAAAAGATTGTTGAGCTTCACAAAATAGAAAGTGGCTGTAAGAAAATAGCTAAAGAATAGAAAATTTTGGCAATTTAAAAACGACTCCTACATCCCCACATGTTGTTTAGGACGGTTTCAAGAAAAATCCTCCTCCCTCGTCCAAAAATAAACTCCAGCATATTCAGTTGTCAGACACGACTGGATCTTCAAAAGGGACTGGATTCTATGGGCAGATGAAACTAAAAACAAAAGGGCTTTTTGGCAGAAAACCCACCAGATGTGTGTGCAAACAGGGATAAAAGTACCCCATGACTACGGTTAAATACACTGCTGGATCTTATATGTTGTGGGCCTATTTTTTTATTATTATTTTTTTTGCTGGAGGTCCTGGACATCTTGTTCAGATACATGGTATCATGGATTCTAGCAAATATAAACAGATAAAAAAATCAAAACCTTATGGCCTCTGCTAGAAATCTTATAATGGACCGTGGTTGGATCTTCCATCAGGACAACAATCCATTTATTTACCAGGGGTGCCATTAATTCTGACCACAATTGTATGTTACACACATTCTTGGTTTGGTGGGTGTCATAAGCTTTTCTAGTAAACACACCTATTAGATTTGGTTGGGAGGGACTTATTAGTTCATCAGTAAATATAGTTTCAGTTAGAGCTGACTGCTTCAGTTTCAGTTAGAGCTGACTATCATTCAACCAGACACTCTTCACAGACTCCAGGTGTGTACGAATATTCATCCTTCTTCTAAATAGTAAATTTAGGTCTTGAAATTGTTTTACTGGACATACTATTCCTCCTTGTACATCTATATATTTAAATAAATTTGTTTATTTATATACAAATATTACAAAACTGTTTTACAAATAAACTTGCATTCGGAAGTGTAATGAAGACTATATTATGTTCTGGTGGAGAATGAGCAGTCACAAGACGTCCGGTCAGAGACGTATATCTCTTTAATGGTAATTTGCAGCCACATTCAAACAGTAGTGGTTTCTGTAGAATCGATCTAACAAGCAGCATAACGTCTCAGGTTACGACTGTAACCTATGTTCCCTGAGAACAGGGAACGAGACACTACGTCAGAATGACGCTATGGGGAACGCCTCAGGCGTGACAGGTGTCTGAAATAAATATCAACTCACGTCAATCATGTTGACCGGCGACAGCCCGTGCATCATCAGCTTGAATGATGAGCGCGCGACCTGGATGTATAAAGGGGAGCCTTGCACACATGACAACATCCTATCGTCTGAAGGGACTGTTGCAGGCAGGCCCCGAGGCATGGCAGGAAGACGTAGTGTCTCGTTCCCTGTTCTCAGGGAACATAGGTTACAGTCGTAACCTGAGACGTTCCCTTTCGAAAGGGAACTCTACACTACGTCAGAATGACGCTATGGGGAACGATATACCAACGCCACCATGCTGAGGGGAGTGCATGCCCAAAGGCAGTGACAACTGTCCGAACCAGTAATTCAGAAACACTGGAACCACTCACCCTTAGGTCACATCGGGCTGTCAGTGACAGCACTCCCTACCGGTCATAGCCCAAGCTAATGAACCAAGAAACCGCCAGAACATAGTTAATTGGGGGTATATCTGGGCCAGCTCAAAGGCTTAGGACCACAACTTCCAATAGAAGGGGTCCCTTCTAGGGAGTGTGGCTAGGGGACCCAAGGGACTCCCAGCCAGTCACTATTCAGGGGAGCATGCCTCCTGAAATGCCACCAGGCTGGCCTGGTGATCTATACTAAGACTCACAGTCTGGCCATTGCCTGTCTGTCCAAGACAGAGCCTCTGGAAGTTGCCTTGGATAAGGCATCCAGAAACTGAAGGCCTGTAAAGCTGGCAGAAACCATTCAGTTCCGGATCACAGAGACGGGATCTCCCAGAGAGTGTGACTTAACCTCAAGAAACGACGGAAGTCGTCCACTCAATCCACGGGTCTACCCAGTGCTCGCTCCGAACACTGGGGAAGTAAGAGAGGGTTCAAAACCAGGAAGGTCTACTGAGACCTAAAACCTGATGACCCCCTCATGTGGGGAGCTCCAGTACATGAGGGCTCATATCAGGAAGGCCGGTGAGGCCTGTAACCTGGCGACCACAGTATGTGGGAGCTCATACTCAGGAAGGCCTGTGAGGCCTGAAACCTGGCAACCACAGTAAGTGGGAGCTCGTATTCAGGAAGGCCGGAGAGGCCTGTAACCTGACAGCCACACAATGTGGGGCTACCTTCAGAAAGGCCTAATGAGGCCTGTAACCACAGAATGTGGGAGATAGCCTGAAAGGGAAGCGCCTGTCGTAAAACATTGCGACAGAGGACGCATCTAGAGTGGGACCCAAGGTGAAGAACCAGAGTCTGAGCCACGTAAAAAAGGGAATGAAGCGGACAGCGCATAACCCTTACCATAAATATGGATTTTAGAAAGTACACGAAACGAAAGTGCGTATACTTAGCCATTCTGAATCCAGGAAGGCCTGGTGAGGCCTCTAACCTGGCGACCACAGCATGTGGGAGCTCATACTCAGGAAGGCCTAGTAAGGCCTATAACCTGACGACCACAGTAAGTGGGGGCTCATCCTCAGGAAGGCCGCTGAGGCCTGTGACCTGACGACCACAGAATGTGGGGCTACCTTCAGAAAGGCCTAATGAGGCCTGTAACCACAGAATGTGGGAGATAGCCTGAAAGGGAAGCGCCTGTCGTAAAACATTGCGACAGAAGACGCATCTAGAGTGGGACCCAAGGTGAAGAACCGGAGTCTGAGCCACGTAAAAAAGGGAATGAAGCATACAGCGCATAACCCTTACCATAAATATGGATTTTAGAAGGTACACGAAACGAAAGTGCATGTACTTGGCCAGTCCAAATCCAGGAAGGCCTGGTAAGGCCTCTAACCTGGCGACCACAGTATGTGGGAGCTCATACTCAGGAAGGCCTGTGAGGCCTGAGACCTGGTGACCACAGTAAGTGGGAGCTCGTATTCAGGAAGGCCTGAGAGGCCTGTAACCTGACAGCCACACAATGTGGGGCTACCTTCAGAAAGGCCTAATGAGGCCTGTAACCACAGAATGTGGGAGATAGCCTGAAAGGGAAGCGCCTGTCGTAAAACATTGCGACAGAAGACGCATCTAGAGTGGGACCCAAGGTGAAGAACCGGAGTCTGAACCACACATAAAAAAGGGAACGAAGCGTACAGCGCATAACCCTTACCATAAATATGGATTTTAGAAAGTGCATGAAACGAAAGTGCATGTACTTATCCATTCTGAATCCAGGAAGGCCTGGTGAGGCCTCTAACCTGGCGACCACAGCATATGGGAGCTCATACTCAGGAAGGCCTAGTAAGGCCTATAACCTGATGACCACAGTAAGTGGGAGCTCATCCTCAGGAAGGCCGCTGAGGCCTGTGACCTGACGACCACAGAATGTGGGAGCTTGTATCCAGGAAGGCCGGTGAGGCCTGTAACCTGGGAACCACAGCTTGTGGGAACCCATGATCAGGAAGGCCAGATGAGGCCTATAACCTGATGGACACAATGCGTGGGAGCTCACATTCAGGAAGGCCTGATGAGGCCTGCAACCTGACATGTGGAAGCTCACAACTAGTGAGGCCTAAACCCTAGCGACCACAGCGAGTGGGAGTTCACATTCAGGAAGGCCTGGAGAGGCCTGTAACCTGACATGTGAAAACTCATAACCAGGAAGGCCTTTAGGAAGCCTGAAGCCTGGTGACCACTGAATGTGGGAGCTTAACACTCAGAAAGGCCTGTGAGGCCTGAAACCTGGCGACCACAGCATGTGGGAGCTCATACTCAGGAAGGCCTATGAGGCCTGAAACCTGGTGACCACAGTATGTGGGAACTCACATTCAGGAAAGCCGGATGAGGCCTATAACCTGACATGAGGAAGCTCATAACTAGGAAGACCTGCGACCACGGTGTGTGGGAGCTCATACTCAGGAAGGCCGGATGGGCCTGTAACCTGGCGGCCACAGTATGTGGGAGCTCACATTCAGGAAGGCCGGATGGGCCTGTAACCTGACATGTAGAAGCCCATCACCAGGAAGGCCGGTAAGGCCTGTGACCTGGTGACCACAGTATGTGGGAGCTCATATTCAGGAAGGCCTAGTAAGGCCTGTAACCTGGCGACCACAGTATGTGGGAGCTCACATTCAGGAAGGCCGGTGAGGCCTGTAACCTGACATGTGGAAGCTCATAACCAGGAAGGCCTGGTGAGGCCTATAACCTGGCGACTACAGTATGTGGGAGCTCATATTCAACCACAGTATGTGGGAGCTCATACTCAGGAAGGCCTAGTGAGGCCTATGACCTGATAACCACAGTATGTGGGAGCTCATATTCAAGAAGGCCTGGTGAGGCCTATAACTTGATAACCACAGTATGTGGGAGCTCATAACCAGGAAGGCCGGATGAGGCCTGTAACCTGATGACCACAGTATGTGGGAGCTCACATTCAGGAAGGCCGGATGGGCCTGTAACCTGACATGTAGAAGCCCATCACCAGGAAGGCCGGTAAGGCCTGTGACCTGGTGACCACAGTATGTGGGAGCTCATATTCAGGAAGGCCTAGTAAGGCCTGTAACCTGGCGACCACAGTATGTGGGAGCTCATAACCAGGAAGGCCGGATGAGGCCTGTAACCTGATGACCACAGTATGTGGGAGCTCACATTCAGGAAGGCCGGTGAGGCCTGTAACCTGACATGTGGAAGCTCATAACCAGGAAGGCCTGGTGAGGCCTATAACCTGGCGACTACAGTATGTGGGAGCTCATATTCAACCACAGTATGTGGGAGCTCATACTCAGGAAGGCCTAGTGAGGCCTATGACCTGATAACCACAGTATGTGGGAGCTCATATTCAAGAAGGCCTGGTGAGGCCTATAACTTGATAACCACAGTATGTGGGAGCTAATCCAACCACAGTATGTGGGAGCTCATAACCAGGAAGGCCGGATGAGGCCTGTAACCTGATGACCACAGTATGTGGGAGCTCACATTCAGGAAGGCCGGTGAGGCCTGTAACCTGACATATGTAGGCTCATAACCAGGAAGGCCTGGTGAGGCCTATAACCTGGCGACTACAGTATGTGGGAGCTCATATTCAACCACAGTATGTGGGAGCTCATACTCAGGAAGGCCTAGTGAGGCCTATGACCTGATAACCACAGTATGTGGGAGCTCATATTCAAGAAGGCCTGGTGAGGCCTATAACTTGATAACCACAGTATGTGGGAGCTCATCCAACCACAGTATGTGGGAGCTCATAACCAGGAAGGCCGGATGAGGCCTGTAACCTGATGACCACAGTATGTGGGAGCTCACATTCAGGAAGGCCGGTGAGGCCTGTAACCTGACATATGGAGGCTCATAACCAGGAAGGCCTGGTGAGGCCTATAACCTGGCGACTACAGTGTGTGGGAGCTCATATTCAACCACAGTATGTGGGAGCTCATACTCAGGAAGGCCTCGTGAGGCCCATGACCTGATAACCACAGTATGTGGGAGCCTATATTCAAGAAGGCCTGGTGAGGCCTATAACTTGATAACCACAGAATGTGGGAGCTCATATTCAACCACAGTATGTGGGAGCTCATTTTCAGGAAGGCCTAGTGAGGCCTATGACCTGATAACCACATTACTCCTTGACAGTCAATTCCTGGGAGCTCACCTCAGGGAGGCCCAAGCGCTGTCCGGTTGCAAAATGGGGACTGTATGGTCAAGGAGGCCTGTTAAGACCTACTACCTGACCATCGAAAAAGTAAATCTAAAGATTTTCTTACCCAAAACATTTTGCCCCAGACTCTAAAACAGGAGACGTGGTCTGAAAAGAAACAGAAATATGTTAATTTCACATTTTACAAAAAGACCAGAATTACACCTGCTCTTTTTGTTTGCTGCTCATCATTTTAATTCCTCAATTAAAATGCAGCCAAAAACACTGGATAACGCGATCTGGATGATAGGCTGAATTACTAAATATCTAACTTCTTAAAAGTCAGATAATATTCCATCATTTTAATTCATAGAATTAAATGCAGCCATAATCACCAGACAATACTGTTTTAATATTTATTATACGTTCTCGTAATCTACACACTGCCTCGGCAAGCGCGAGAACGAGTCGTTAAAATATATTTGGCTTTCATCCCTCGAGAAGAAAGTCAACAGGTGCGAGGTTGAAACATCCGACAGCGCACGGATTTTTTCTTTCTCACGCGCGCCGAGATATTTCTTAATGAACACTGTCAGCACCCTCAGGAACTGCTGTGAACGCCTCGTACCCAAACAGTATTGTTTCACAAATCGCGTGCACCACGGGGCTCAGATGCTGAACCCTCCTCCCTCGAGAAAAGGGTCCGACGAGAGCGGAGCATTTTTAAATAAAAAACGCTCACAGTTTGCACAAGAGGCTCTCTCGAGAGCCTCCCGCGCGCTTCAGCGATATTCTCAAAACAGACAAACAGTCCCTGAAGACGAAAAGATGTTGTCATGTGTGCAAGGCTCCCCTTTATACATCCAGGTCGCGCGCTCATCATTCAAGCTGATGATGCACGGGCTGTCGCCGGTCAACATGATTGACGTGAGTTGATATTTATTTCAGACACCTGTCACGCCTGAGGCGTTCCCCATAGCGTCATTCTGACGTAGTGTAGAGTTCCCTTTCGAAAGGGAACTCCATCAAACTTCTTCTGTGTATGTGCAATAGACCACGCCCCAATAGCTAGACTGTTCCGTTTATGCACGTCTTCTATATCTTAGCCTAATATGTATTTAGCCACAAGGGGGCATTAGTGTCTCTTTTATAACTATAATACAGATTGGAGAGCCTTTTTAACAGGAATTATTAATGTATTATTTTATTGTCAGCAGATAACTGATCTTCTGGAAGGTTCAGCACCCGCTACAGATTCTAGGTGAGCTGAATTTATAATAACAATTACAATTAATTAATTAAGGAATTCATATTATAATTAATATTAACATAAAAAAAAAATATTAAATTGCCATTAAAATGATTCAACTAATTGAACAATCATTACATTAATAAATAGATGTAGACTGGGCCGGAGTGGGGCCACTTTTCAGCCCGGGAGTTTCAGCCCCAAGACCGGCCCACTTTTTCCATGCATGGTGGAATTCCAAATTAGCACTTTTTTAAATTGGATAAATGAAGCAACAGTTTAGCTTGTACTATTGTGCAGTTTGTATTAATACCATGGGTTAACAAATAATGTAAAGGTTAAATAATAATTTACTTAGACTTTATAAGAAGCAATTGCGACTTTATGTCACACAATTCTGACTTTATAAAACGTTTAGCGACTTTGTATCACACAATTCTGACTCTATATCGTGCAGTTCTGACTTTATAAGCAATTGCGACTTTATTTCACGCAATTCTGACTTTATATCTCGCAATTCTGACTTTATAACACGCAATTGCGACTTTATTTCACACAATTCTGACATTATATCTCGCAATTCTGACTTTATAACACGCAATTGCGACTTTATTTCACGCAATTCTGACTTTATATCTCGCAATTGCACCTTATTTCACACAATTCTGACTTTATATCTCGCAATTCTGACTGTATAACACGCAATTGCGACTTTATTTCAAGCAATTCTGACTTTATCTCGCAATTCTGACTTTATAACACGCAATTGCGACTTTATTTCAGGCAATTCTGACTTTATAACACGCAATTGCGACTATTTCACGCAATTCTGACTTTATATCTCGCAATTCTGACTTTATAACACGCAATTGCGACTTTATTTCACACAATTCTGACTTTATATCTCGCAATTCTGACTTAATAACACGCAATTGCGACTTTATTTTTACGCAATTCTGACTTTATATCTCGCAATTCTGAGAAATAAACTCAGAAAGATGTAGCCTAAACTCGCAATTGTGAGATAAAAAGTCGCAATTATCTTTTAAAATGTTTTATTCTGTGACGGAAACAAAGCTTCCATACCTCCTGGCCTCTTCCTCCCATCCATCCTCCCTGACGCGTACCGTTACGGCCGGCCCAGCTATCAGTAGGCGCCGGCGGTGCCGCGGTAGCCTACCTGAGAAAACATTTTGGAAAATACGGGCTATGGACCCAACCAACTCTATAGGAGGGGATGGGAGAACTCCCTCACATGGTACAACCCATGCAAAGTGCTGCGCGCTGCGGTGTCAGAATGCAGAACGTGTGTAGCCTAATGTAACTAATGTGACATTGAAATGTGAAAAAAAAAATTTAAAATCCCAAAAGTTTTTGGCCCAAAAGTGAAGCGACCCACCGGGAATTCTCCCGATTACCCACTCCGGGCCTGGATGTAGAGGATACCAAAAACAATGTGTGGAGACATGACAAAAATATGCATCCACTCAAACCAAAGAGAAATCAGAAAATGCTATGATCAGTATCTTTTGTAATTTATGTAAATCTATCAAGGAAATTTTACAGGAGGTTGTTAGTGCAGCAAATGTAAAAGAATGCAAAATCTGAAAGTTAAACATTTATCAGCATCACAGGAAAGCAGTTGATCATGACTGCTAACATCCCTATACTCCCACTTGTGACAATCAGGGCACGATTACATTCTCGGGTACACACTGCAGGATTCCTCAAATCCGTTCCTGAGGGCCACTGTCCTGCAGAGTTTAGTTCCAACCCTAATCAAACACACCTGAACCAGCTAACCAGGGTCTTCAGAGTAATTAAAAAGTGCAGGTATGTGAGTTTGATCAGTGTGTGAGCTAAACTCTGCAGGACATTTGCCCTTCAGGGCCAGATTTGAGGAATCCTGCTGCAATGAATGAAGAATATTTGCAGATTGCAGAATATTTCACATACATAATTCTGAAAACAAAGTAGAATTCAATTTGTCTTTAGTGGACATCTGGTTAATTTGCTACCAAGTTCTCTTCCTGAAAAGTGCTCATTGTAAAAGTCTGATACCTTGTAAATGCATAGTTCCCCAGTGCACAGATCAGCCTTGTCATTTCTGTCTGTGATATGTATCAAATGGTCATTTAATGGACTGCAGGTGTGTGAGCGTATCATCTGACGATGAGTCCTGACTGCCAAAATGTGACAGAACGGAAAGGCACAATTAAATTGTATTTTATTGATGTTTAAAGCTTAAATGAGTTTTTAATGGAAAAAAATATATATATTCTGTCTTTTTCTATGTTTCTATCAGCATTGGAAACGAGTAATTCAAAACAAAACACTCAACAGATGATTTACAAGTCAAGAGCAGTCAGAGAGGAAGCGAAGGAAGGGAAAATGTTACTGATTTTGTTTTGGTATTATACAGCTAGTGTCCTTGTAAAGCAACAGAAACTTGATCTAAAAGTCACAAAGTGAACCAAAGTCTAGACTGTGTTGTAAGAGCTTGTCTGAGATGAGAGGACTAATATTACAATGGCAGATTGTTGAAGTGGTGCAGAGAATAACTAGCATTATTGGGAGGGAAGGGTTATGAATACAACACAGACATTACAGCATGCAAAAATAAACAATGATGAAAAACCTCTTAGCATTAAAACTGTTAGCATTATAGTCAAACAACTAAAAAAAACTATAACTTGGTGACAAAAGCAACATGAACAGCACGATAAAACTGCAAATTGTAGAAATGTGCATTTGCTTAATTTTTCATTTATTTTGCCAGAATTTTGTTTTACGTTGCCATCAGTGTTACAGATGTAGCAAATTAGCTCTAAAGAAATATTAATAATCAATCATAACGTGTTACAATTGATTGAGTATTTGGATCATTTAACGAGCCTCAGATTTCGCTAGTGACATAGGAAGAAGATCTTATCATAATATCACCGCCCCTGCTGTTTACATTCACAGACATAACCGACTGTGTTTATGTGAACTTTCTGTGGTTTTGACATAATCTTGTCCTTGTGTGAATTTGACAGTTTAAACACAACAAAAAAAGTGAAAGAGAAGTTAAATACTCACCAGACGTGCAGTCTGACAGCCAGCTGTCTGTGTGTGAGTGTTGTGTGTGTGTGCTTCAGATAAGTGCGCTCAGAAAACAATCAAACTGATATAGCTAGTGATGGGCAGATCGAGGCTTTGTGAAACAATGAAACAGTTGAAGCAAATGTGCCATATTGCGTCGAGGCTTCGAAACAATCCGACACCCGTCTCAACGGTGACACCTAGTGGTCACTTGCAGGTGTTGATCTGAAACAACCTTGACAACGAGCCATTAAAACATTAAAACATTTTTTTTTTTTATTATTGTATTTTTCTAATATGTTAAGCTTGTAACCTGTAGGCTCCTCACTGTGCATAATGATATTTTGGTCATGAAAAAATGAATATTAATAAAAGAAATCAAGCCACAATGTCTCACATTTTTTTAAAGATTTTTATTCAAAAATATTAATTTCTCTGCTGTGGAAGGACTTAGCCTACTTTTTTTACAGATAATTTCTCCAGACTTTGAAAAAAAATCCTCTCACAAAAACCCACGAGGTTGACTTCACTTTTATACAGATGTGCTATTGTGTGGTCTCATAGGCGTAATTTGCGGGTGGGACATGCCCCCACCACTTTTTGCCAGGGTCGATTGTCCCCACCACTTTTTAAAACATCTTGCAGCACAAGCTTGTCAGCCATCCCTAGATACAGCTTTAAAATGCATGCAACTTTACTGATGAAGAACTGCACTGCCCATGAGAGTGATATAGATAATCAAAACCAAGCAGATGTCTTGTTCGTATTTGGCAGAGAATCCGATTGAGGCAGAAACTGTGATCATGGAGAGCAGCAGCTCATTTGCATTTAAAGGCACATGCACAAAAACAGCCCTTTCTTGACTGTAGTCAGAAATGGGTAGATCATCTGTGATGTATTTTAAGCTGAAACTTTACATCTTGTAAAAAGGGGCATAATAGGTCACCTTTAAGAACACTCACAAAAGTGCTGTTCAATAATTTCGAATTAAAGGGTAACTCTCGCCAAAATGCAACCTAGGGTCGTTTTGTTAATCTACCTGAGGCAAACTTTAGTTTTAAAGCATAATTAGAATGTAAACACCACTTTAAAGTTTTACTGTATTTTAGTTTTTTTTTAAATGCCTTGTGAATGGGAGTGAATGGGGCACTTTTATGATAGCATCAAAAATCACTATTTTTAAAACACTAAGAAGGCTCGACACAACATGAAACTTTGCTCAAAATATCACCAGGGGCTCTACACATGAACTCCAGCATTGAGAACATTGTTTGTGTACAGAGAGTTTACTAAAAAGAAAGATTTTGAACAACTCACTGTGTTTCCGTCCGCCGGCATTTTGACAGTCAAAAATAGTCGATTTCTGAATGCAAATGAACTGACTCTGAATTTGAGTATTGTTTCTTATATGAGGATCCTTTTTTAAATACAAGGTAAATATTGATTTTCACTACCGAGAAAAAACCAAATTGCATATAAATGTAATATCCGTGGATTTATATTGAACTAAGCTTTAGGAGCTTTCCATCTTTACTCTCCCCCCTGTTACGGAGATTTTGACTGTCAAAATGCCGGCGGAAGGAAACACTCTGTTATACAGTGTAATGCCATCAAATTCAGTCACTACTTATCATGCACAAGCTATGGTTGTAACTAGTATGATAGCTGTGTACCAACATCATTTGTGTAAAGAATAGGCCTATGTATTTTGTATGTGCTATTACTTGCCAAACTCAGTATAGTATGAACAGTAGGAGACCATTGAAGTGTAAACTAAATTTGGTTACTAAGATTGGAAATGAGTGTCATTTGTGTTTTAACAACATTTAGCTCACGAGTTATTGATCCGGGAAGTTCAAATCTGTGAATATATTTTTAACTTGACTGAACTCCTAAGCACTCACTGACTGATTTTATTTATATTTGAGTATAATATAAAATATAGTTGAGCAAAAACAATGAAATGCTCCATTGTTAAAGAACGGAGCTCTGAAACACTGCCAGCGGGACATTAAACAGGAAGTGTTTGATCACGAGGGAACGCAAATATCTTTGTGAGGGAATCCAAACGTTTTGTGAGGGAACGCAAAGTTTCTGAGGGAACACAACAGTTTTGAAGAATATTTTTTTCTCCCATTCCAAATTTTTCCCACCACCATGTCCCTTTAGTTTTGGGGCTCCGTGGTATGTTGAAAATAATGCAAGGGATAGAGAGAGTTTATGGATAAGACTTTATTTATTCAGCTCTTACAGTGATTTTCTGGAGTGAAAAAATTCATCTTTTGTGTGATGTACAATAAACTTCATAAACACATCAGTAAAGATGTGTCCATCATTCGCACGGAGTCCGCTACAGGCTTGTACTAATAGTGGATTAAAGCAAGATGACTACATATAACCATAATTAAAATAAACTATACATGTTCTATCTCCACGCAGCATATATTCTCTGGCTCTGTGGGTATCATTGTCCGACACCGGTTTGAACTGAACACCACTACTGAGGCTACGTTTACACGTGGATGGCTATTTTCATAAACGGACATTTCACCCCTCTTCGTTTTCAAAAATAACATCGTGCACACAAACCTGTGTATATGCTGTCAAGAGCATGCCAAACCTGTAGGTGGCAGTGTAACGAGAAGCTCACGCCCACTTTAGCCAATCAGAATCCCGAAAATAGTCACAGTCTGTGACGTCGCTGCCTAAAACTCCGTTTTTCTCAGTTTACATGCAAACGTGCAAACGAAGATTTTCAAAATCTCCACTCTGGCCGGAGTTTTTAGAAAGAATCGGTTTCAGAGGCAAATCCTCCGTTTGCGTGTAAACGAAGGGTGCAAACGAAGGGAAATGTCTCCGTTTTTCAAAATAACCATGTACGTGTAAACGGGGCCTGAGAGTTTCTGACAATTTCTGTGCGTCCGGACACCTGAGCAGGAGCTCTTGAAGCTCCGCCCTCTTCTTGAAAGGGGACAGGAGGCACCAGCTAAATTGCATTTAAAGAGACACACACAAATATAGCGTGTTTTTGCTATACAAATTATAGCATTTTAACATGCTATAAAACATACATATGTGGGTTATTTTGAGCTTAAACTTCACATACACACTCTAGGGACATCAGAGACTTATCCTGTAAAAGGGGCATCTGATGTCCCCTTTAACTGATGTTCCCCACACAGGATTATTATAAAATGATAACTTGTTGCTCAGTATGTGAGTCAGATGTTAATTTTGTAACTGAAGTTTCAGCTCAAAATACACCACAGATAATTTATTATAGGATGTTTCAAAAGCCCCTATTTAGGTGTGAGCAAAAATGCACTCTTTTTGTGTGTGGCTCGGATGCCGGGAGTCTATGGAGACTCTTATGTTCATTATTACAGCCAACAATAGAAAAGTTATACATTTTAAACATTATGGGTCCTATTTTAATGATCTAACAGTATGATCTAAAGCGCACGGTGCAAGTGTACTTAGTCCGAATTCACTTTTGCTAGTTTAACGATGGTAAAATGTCGTTAAAAAAGTGGTCTAAAATTGTTGTCTCTATTTTCTTAATACTCTTAATATTTCTTAATAGTAATGGGTGTGTTTTGGGCGTAACGTGAAATAAACCAATCAGAATCTCATCTCTCATTCCCTTTAAAGGCAGATTGGCTATTTACATGACGGAATTTGCAAGAGGAAAGACTGAGCGCTTATCTAGAGAGGAAACGGATATGCTCGCGCGCGAAATTAAAGCACTGTGTGTGTGTGTGTGTGTGAGGTTAAAGCGCAAGCACACCATCTACAGGACAAGCCGGATTCCACCGTATCTTTATGTACACAATAATAATCTTTTACATTGTTACCTTTTATTTTTAATATTTGGCATGAGAAAAAAAAATGGCAGTAAATGTGGCATTAATAGGGCTTGTCCATACTGTGACATTTTTTTTTTTTTTTTTTAACCCCAAAAAACCCTTGAAGTCTGAAATCTTTTCACACACTGCTTCTGATTTATGGGTATTATAAAAAAAAAAAGGGAGTGGGATTTGTACCATTATAGGGTGGTTGTGTACACACTGCGGACATACATTTATGTTCAAACACCATGTGTTCAAATCCCCTTTAAATTGCCCACAATGGTAAATATGTGCAAAGTGCATGCTAATGCTGCGTTCCAGACAAGGGTGGACACGGAAGCCTCACACATTCAAGTTAAAACTGTCCATGTCACTTGTTGTGTTGCCAGATTCTAATATGAAATCTTCTGATAAATCCCTTGATTTGGAACCTCTCCTAAATGATTTACATATCTCAAAAGTAACTGACAAAATTGAAATATCTATGGACGATCTTTTAGTTGCACGACTCCAGAAAGACCACGCCAGAGAACTTCATAAAGCTAAGAAAACGGAGAAGAGGAAGAAGAAGGACCCAACAACCACAGAACAAGCTGACAGATCAAAGCCAACAGATTATGAGGATTCTCAGACAGATGGAGAAATTGCATAAAAGATTACTTAGCATTGTAAGGGGAGTAATGTTAGAGAATCAGTTTAAATGTCCAAATTGTGAAATATCATGCTTACAGGAGAAGTTTGAATCACTTGATGCAAACTTGCCCTGTGATAATGTCTTATAGTTTAAATGTCATTGCTTGCAAAAGAAGTTTGCAACGCTAGATGCATGTTGCAAGCTTGCTTTGCAACCACAGTGTTTGTGGTTTTCTTTGATCTCTCTGAGTGAGTTCAGTGGAACAACAGGTGTTAAGGCTATGCCTGCTTAGTTGACCTTTTAACACGGTTAAAGAAGATGGAAAGAGGCCTCCTCGCATTTAGAGACGAGGCGAGAAGCGAGCTGTGGTTTTAACACCTGCAGGCCAAGAAACGGTCAAAATGTATATTAAGCTTTTAGCGTAGGTGGTACATATGAGATAGCCTATACACGCACGCTTATTGCATAACAGCTTTAGGGTCATGGAAAATTCCAGACCAATTGTTTTATTCTTCTAAGAATTATTTCATTGTAAGGGACAGCCCTAAAATGCTTAAGACGGCCCCCATCAAACCATATAAAAGGTTTTGTCTCCAGTTGCTCGGGGCCGCAATTCGAGGTGAAGACCTATACGCATTTCTGTTATTTTTTCCTTTTTGAATTCATTGTCTTTGTATTATTCTGAAACCTTTTTTAAGTAAAACGAAACCATTTTTTGGTGATTCGAAAAACTTTTTAAACAAGTCTCAGAGTGATTTTTTCCTGGAAATATCTTTACTTTGATATAGTTAAGATATTATTACTAAGCAAAAGCCCCGTGAAACGGACCACGGACTGAACTGGATCGGACACCGCCGAGGACCCTGAAGCCATTTATAGCAACTTTAACCAAGAGGTAAGGGCAATCCTTGATTGTAATAGGTTATGGGAATGTTATAGAAGGATTTGGATGTTACAGCGGTATAGAAATACAACATGGCGCCCAAACGTGTGGGGCATTTTGCTAGTAGGGGAAATTAAAAGACAATTGTTCAGGAATAATAACACGTATAGGTGAAAAGTCCACATACCACAGCCACTGTCCGTGTTCATAGTTCAGAGAAACTAATATTGAACACATTTCACTCGCAGAGTTCAAGGGAACTGAGTGAACATAAGCGCGCGCAGGCTCATATGAAGACCTGTTATGACAGACAAAAACTCGAAGCCCAGGAGAGAAGGGTGAGTTAGTCTAGAGAGAGAAACCGGTTTTGAGTGAACCCAAACACTTGCAGAAAATAAGGGATTGAGTGAACCCAAACACTTGCAGAAAATAAGGGATTGAGTGAACCCAAACACTTGCAGAAAATAAGGGATTGAGTGAACCCAAACACTTGTAGAAAATAAGGGAGTAAGGAGACATATAGATTTGTGAAGAGTTGCGTCACTTGTATGCAACACATGGGTGTCTAAGTTTTCAGTGCATGCTTTCAACACGGCTCGAACGCTGCTCCCTTCGGGTTGTGTTGTTGGTGGGCACTGGTTTCTTGGCCGCACATGTCACAAGGAAGTGCGGGCAGGCACTTCTGATAAATCTAATAATAACACCAGATTCGGTGTAAGCAACGGGAAGTTTTAATGCAAAGCCAGTGAATCCAAACACTTGAAAAAAATAGGAGGTTGGAAGTGAATCCTAACACTTTAGAAAAAATGGAGAATCGAATGGTGACTATAGATTTAGTTGCTAGTGACACTGCAGGAAAGTTGGAATGGTCTGACTCTACTAAGTGTAAATGTGGCTTTAGAAATATACCCTGGCAAGAGGTCAGAGAGGCTGCGCCAGTGGTAAATTTAAGGGTAAAGGAAGGAGCGGAGGCTCCAAACTTCATCTACTCCAATAAAGGAGGCAATGGTGAAAACCCTAAAGTACGAGTCTTTAATTCAGCAGGGAAAGAGATAAAAGGTATACCAACGAAAAGTTGGGCCACCCTAGCTGGAGATGGCTCTGAGGAAGAATCAGACAAAGGCTCGGTAGCTTTTAGTATCATCTCTCAAGAAGAGATGGGTACAGATTTTACAGAACCTGACGCGCCACTCTATGAAGACCCTGAAAGCCCGTATGAAGAAGCAATAGCAGAGGTCGAAGGACCCCTCAGATTATACTTTGCGAAGGGATCTAATTTAGTTGTCCTAAAAGCAGGATCTTTACAGTTTGAAGAAGAGGCAGACGTTTTGGTTAATGCCGCTAACAAGCATCTCAGCCATGAGGATGGCGTTGCCGCAGCCTTTTTAAGACAGGCAGGTCGAAAGTTTCAAGACGAATCAGACAAGTTAATGCAACGTAGAAAAACCTCTCTCCATACTGGAGATATCCTCCTACAAAAAATAGGAGGACCAAATGGCAAACCAGTAATACATGCAATAGGGTATAAGAGAGGTAATGGCCATGACCTCGAAGAGGAATTACAAGCCTTAATAGCCCTAGACATTTTAATAGACAAAATCTGTGCCTGTGCTAGAGATAATAAGTATCGTGTAATAGCCATGCCGATAATATCCGGAGAAGAGTTCGGATTTAATGGAGTTAAGTTAGGTGCATACCTTGTAACTGCATTGTTAAGAAAGGCAAGCCAGACTAGCTGGCCTAAAACATGGATGATCTGTCACCCTGACTCAGCAGTGCTAAAAAACGTAGCAAAACTGGTGAATCAAAATGAAGCAGCGGGCGAAGGGGGATCAGATCAAAGAGCAGGACAGGGTCATATAGCGAACAAGCTTAGGGCAGAAGCCCCAGAATGCGAAAGGGACCCAGAATGGCCAGTATTAAGGCGAACAGCCACCTCCCGAGGTGCAAAAGACCCGGTTGAAAATCCCTTCCCCAAATTAAAGCTCGGTAAGAGTTATGAGACCTTCAGAATAGGTAAGGGATCATACCGACCCACTCATGCAAAAAGTAGAAAGAAAGAAACTCTTTTAGAAAAAAGAGACATGTGGGATACTGAATATGCACCAGGCATTACCTGTGGCCAGGTTTGGTGTCTGCTCAATGGCGGTGACGCAGAGGAAATTCTTGCAGACACCAGATTAACTCAAAGGGCTAAAAGGGCTATATTAGCACAAAAAGATCTAACAAACAAGGCAGCCCTAGAGAGAATAATCAAAGGAAGTGTAGGTGATTCATGGTATGATCAGTATTACTCTGATGTGGGTACAGAGAGTGATAATGATAGTGATGATGATTCACCTTGTGACTCAGATAGCGAGGAACCGACAGATAAAGAACCAAAAGTACCAAATAGGGTTGAAAGTGCGAGGGCGGATACCCCTGCTCGAAAGCCACAGGTTCCTCGACAGTTGCGGTTCAGAGATGAAGCCATTGACACAGACGATCAGTATAATAAAGAAAGAGATTGTCCTGCTGGAGTGCATGAGTTAAATCAGCACTTAGAAGCTCTGCATCTGGGAACGCCAGGACAGAGGCCCAAAACTCCCAGTGGTTTAGGGCGGTCCTCACAGTCACCAGAGGTTGGTTCAGTAAGAGCTAGAGCAACCTTGGAGGACCTTTTAAAGCGCGATCAGGAGATGCGTATGCTTAAAAAAGCAAAACTGAAGAACATCACTGTAAAGGGAAAGGTTAGAGAAATAGTACGTTATGGAGAACAGATGGGAATAACAGGTGAATCCATAGATTCACATATTTTGGCTGAATTTGGAATTCATGGGGGAAGAAAATTAGCTCAAACATTAGAAGGATTGATTCCGACAGATAAAGAAGAGTTAGAGCAAAAGCAGTTCGAGGAGAAGTGGGCCGCTGTAGGAGCCCTATCCGCATGCCAGGAAATGGCACAAAAGGGCGTCGAGGGGCTATTGCGACACATATTTAGGGGAGTAAAGAGTAATGCTCTTACTGGAGCCAGAGAATTCCTCTTATATGGCCCTGAGACAGCACCAGAGGAGCTAGAGAAAGCCCTGATCAGATATGATCGTAAAACCGAACTAATTCAGACAGAAAAAGGTAAACCAAGTAACAAGCAGCATCCATCAAAAACTCAGACCCGGAGGTCAGAGCGTGAAAGAAAACCATACAATCGGCATGAGCCAGAGAGAAGGCCCGCACTACCCCATACTCCTAGATTCGATCAGAAAAGGAATCTAGGAGAAAATAATTATCGTAGAAGCATGAGTCGAGAAGGAGACAGGTACAGAGATCGATCGAGATCTAACCTGAATAGGGGAGAAAACAGCAAAGAGAGGGGGACATTTATCAGTCCCGAAAAGTGGGATAAACTTAGCCACGAAGAAAGGGCACGAGTTAGAAAAGACAGAGAAAAGAACACACCAGCTGCTAAGGTAGGCAGGGTTAAAGTTGACGAAGCCTACCGTAACACAGAGATTAGAGATGAAAAGTCTAGGAAGCAAAAACCAAAGAAGAAGAAGAGAGTAGATCCTGAAGACTAGGAAGAAGCGGCCCCCCTAAAGACGGCCCTACTAAAAACAGTAGAAAAAGATAACCGACTATACAAAGTTTACGATGATACCACATTCCGTGTAGACACAGGGGCAGATATTAGTGTAATTAAACCTTCAGAAAACCATGGAGAAATGATTGACATGATAACTGTCGAGGATTTTGATGGTCGTGTAAGTGACAAACGCGTTTGGAAGAAAAAGAAAATAGACGTAGTAATAGGAAGTGACAATTTGCTTTGCCCAGATGACCTAGTGAAAATAGGAAAGTTAGGGATTGTGGATCAAGATGAGGAAATCCAAAGAATTGTAAAAGATTCAGATTTAAAAGACAAAGGGGGGCTGGAAATACTTTTGAAAAAGTATTTGCCCTATTACTCAAAGAGCAAAAATGATTGTGGGAAAGTTCAATCGAATTATGAACACATAATTCATGGAGGAATCCCACCGCCACAGAGGCAATATAAAATTAATAGCAAAGCTGAAAAAGAAATCGGCGAGACTATTAAAGAACTAACAGATCAGGGAATAATCAGAAAGCTGCAGAAAAATGAAACAGCCGTCACCAATGCCCCAATCCAAGCGGTGGCGAAGGCTGGGGGAGGCTGGAGATTAGTAAATAACTATAAAGCCCTGAACAAAGTCACAGTGCCAGATACTAGATATCTAATTAACTGCGGAGAGGCTAGTGGAGGTATTGGTCGAGACAAAACGTGGTTATCAAAGATTGACCTAGCAAACGGGTTCTGGAGTGTCCCGTTAGCAAAGGTAAGTCAGGGCAAAACAGCCTTTACATACCGGGGTGACCAATTCGTATATACCAGGTTACCGCAAGGCTACAAGAACTCCCCTAACGTATTCCAGAGCATGATGATCGAAACACTCGCAGGGATACCGGTAATAGTCTATATTGATGACATTCTGGTAGCCACAGAAACGGAGGCAGAACACATGAAACTGCTAGAGCAAACTTTAGACAGGGTGACCGCAGCCGGTCTAAAGCCTAGTCTAAAAAAGATGGAAATTGGAAAACATGAAGTAGACTTTTTAGGATTCAAATTAGGAAAGGATACCAAGACTCTGACGACTAGCACGAGAAGTAAGCTAGAGGAGTTGTTGAGTTCCAGTCCTCCGAAATCCAAAAAACAACTACAATCACTGCTAGGGACGCTGAATTATATCAGAGAATTGATTCCTAAGTATTCTAGGGAGGCCAAAGTGCTATATCAGGGCACAAAAGAAGGAAAATGGCAGTGGACTGATGAGATGGAGTCAGCCAGATTAAAACTGATAAGAATGGCGTTAGACAGCGGAGAATTGGAACGACGCGATGAAACTGTTCCATTAATCGTTGAGGTGAGAGAGGCAGAAGACGAAGTAGCACTCACCTTATCAAATAGAGACGGAAAAGCACCTATAGCCTTCTTAACTCATACGCAAGAACCTGCTATGATGAAGTATGAGGAGAATGGGCCAGAGAGAGTGCTAGCGGCAGTGACAAAGAGATTATTGCAGCTTAAAGCAGTAGCAAAGGAACAACCTATTGAGATATATTCACAAGCAGGAGAATTAACCAGACTGAAAAAGAATCTAGTGATGAATCAGGCGAGAATTCATTCCCAAAGATGGGATCAATGGAACTTGATTCTAAGTGACAATCAGTTAGAATGGAAAATGATCAAACTGAAAAGGAAAGAAAAAATGACCAAATATCATGACGCACACCAGCACCTGCCAAAGTATTTCACAGATGGAAGCGAAAAAGCAGGAAGAGTAAAATGGGGTTATTTGGTTAAAAAGGACGGTCAGTTGGTTACTTCCCAAAGCAGGGAAATTCAAGGGACGGCCCAATTGGCTGAGGTCACTGCGGTGCAGAAAGCTCTAGAGAAGGCAGTAGAATTAGGACATAAGGAAATTGTCCTAACATGTGACTCAGAATACGTTGCAGACGGTTTAAACAAAGAGATTGAAATTTGGAAAGCCAATGGTTTCCATAACGCGCGTAATAAGCCTATGCCACACAAAGAACAATGGGAAAATATTTATGAGCTTATGCAGAAAGTTGCAGTACACTGCTATCATCAGGTCAGCCATACAAAACAGGAAAGTGAGGCCGCCCAAGGAAACAGAGAAATCGATAAATTTATAGGAACGGTTAAACTTCAGGAAGTTACTGAGCTATTTGAAAAGATGCACAATGAATTAAACCATCCTAGCTATAACATGATCCAGATGGAACTTAGGTTAAGAAATCTAAATATTCCAAATTGGAGAATGAGGTATAGGGAAGTGAAAAAAGAATGCAAAATATGCAGGAAATTTATGACGGCTAAAGGAGCGAAGGACAGCGAACTTCCTAAAGAATACAGAGGTCAAGAGGTCTCTGTCGACTTCGCTGGTCCCCTCAGACCAAAAACCAAGTTAGGTAACTGCTATTTCCTCTTAGCAATCGATAATTTCTCTAAGAAAAAGATGATTTGGCCAATGCGTTCCGCACTAGAGAAAAACGTGGTCGAATGTTTGAAAGAATGGATCAAATGGGAAGGAAAAATGGAATCCCTTAGAGCAGACGGCGCGCACAACATTAGTGGGAAGCTCGTGGAAGGTTTTTGCAAAGAAAACAAAATAATACTAACCAAGAGTATCCCTTATCGTCCAGAAACGAATTCGATTGCCGAGAGGGCTATCAGAGAAGTGAAAGAGTATTTTAGCAAGAATGAGGAACTCGGGGAATGGGATACAATAATTGATCAATGTCTTCTACATCTCAACAGATGTGATCACGTGACACCAAAAGAAAAGGAGGTAAAGAGCAACCCGAGGTTCAAACCTGGAGACCGTGTGATAATCTCTAGACGGAAAAAGGTAGGGAGATTCTACCAGGGTTTAGGAACGGTAGACACGGTGAAATCCATAACTGGATCAAACACAGTAGAGTTAGAAAATAACGGGATCCAATCAAATAAAGATCTAGTTAAAAAATAGTAATGGAGGAGATAATTAGGGTCACCAGTAGGAGGGGTCTGATTAGAGTGGAGCATAGTCAACATGGTTCGAAAGCCATGCTATGGTTGGAACCGGAACTCCAACGGGTGTTGGGTTTCACGGGAAAAGAAGCCACGCCTGTGGAGATCCGAGTTCGCCCATACATGTGTGTGATCTGTGATAAGGCGGTGGCCATGCCCACTCTTGCACCAGATGAAAAGAAATCTATGGGTGCAGAGTGGCTGGTCAATGAGCATAGCCACATTGAGATAGGAGGCATCCTGATATGCAGGAATTGTTGGCCAAGCCATCCAAAACTCCGGATTGATTCGTATAGAGTGTCCGGGGGTACAGCGGAGAGATGTAACTGTACCTGGGATGGTAATAACAGTTGGACTTGTGTGGTATGTGGCACTAAGGACAGGACACTAATGTCGTCCAGGTCCGTATGGGAATCCATAAGAGTTATGAAACCCATAGGACTATTCCAAGAGGGAATAGTCACCAGGTTTTCCAGACACCCCTGGGTAGGGATGAGGAAGCATGAGAGGATAGCTTTTCTGGAAACCAGAATCCCTATTTTCCCGAGTGATGATAGGGAAATTAGAAACCAAGCGCTGCGAGAGAGGGAGGCGTTGGTCGGAGAAATACTGGATAAGGATCGTGAGAGCGATTTGTCTCTAGCTGATCTGGAATCCACGAGGTGGAGCCTCACATTGTGGCAGGTACCCATTCTAGGCTGTTTTCCCGAGGTAGAGATGAAAAGAGGCTCTTCAGGGAAACTAGCCTGGGTCTATGTCAAACAAGGCCAGGAGTGGCGAGTAAGGACCTGGGGTTCCCTAGCCATGGAGTTAGCACAGGAAGGTGGATGGGAAGATAGCCCTACCTATAATAAGGATTATAGGGGAACCCTTTCTAGGTCAAATGTGACGAAAGAAAAAAGACAATCAAGAAGAAAAGAGAAGTTTGTGGAGCTTGAGGTAGCGCCAGTCAAAGACATGAAAGAGCACAAAGTTTGGCGAGCTGATGAAAAGAACTTTTGTGTGGGGAGCTATTATGGGGACGACCAATTGACAGAAGTCCCAGAGAAACAGTTCAAAATAGTAATGCATTTAAAAATAAATGTGTTGACCTGTGCACACCCCGACTTTAACTGGATCGGGGGAATTGAAGCTGAATTGCATGAGAAACAACCTGAAGTGAAAGTGATAAAGAAAGGTCTGTTTCGACGGGCCAAAAGGCTCGTAGAGCCTAAGAACTAACCTCTAATTTCAGAAAAATGAGGAGGGCGAAGTCGTTGGATGTCCTGACTGAAGAGCTGGAGGGAGCAAGAGAAAATATCAGGAGGTTGAAACGGCAACGAAATCGCTGGAAATGGATAAGTACAGTTTTATGGTTTTTATTAGGATTGGGAATAATTATATTGGCCATAGTACGAGTAAGCTATATATTACAATGGGAAATATTAACCGGACAAGTAGTATTAGCGCAAGTTCAAGTAGACAGAGAGAATGTCTCTGGATTTGATTTAACTGTATTCGCTACAAGGGAAAAGAATAAAAGTAAAATAGAAAATGATAAATATTTCTGGAAGTGGATAAACAGTAACCTAAAGGACAAGGATCAGAACCATGAGGTGTTGTATTATCTGGTTAGAATCCCAAAAGTTAAAATTAAGCGCACAGTAAAAATAAAGCGCTGGTACAGTAAAGAAGTGGAGATCTATGAAACTAACAGTTACATTACAGATCATGACGGAAATGAGACATTTAAGTACTTCATTGGTTCAACGAGTAGAACTAGTTCTAATGAGGAACTAGGGGGATGTTGGATATTTAGAATGAATAGAAAATTTAATCCGTGGAAAATAGGTCAATGTAAAAATAAAGGGACTGTTATAGGACGAGAGAAAAGAAGTATGGTGCTAGATAAGGAGAAACATGAAAAAGCAGTAGAAAAGAATGTAATGGAATGGATTAAATATAGTAGACTTTTAAATCCCGTAGGGGAATTTGTCTTACTAAGTACAACTCATGGTCGCTATTTAACATCCCAGTTGTCTCCCAGTATGGATAATCGACTCGGGATGGAGTTATTAGAAACTGAGAGACATTCCGCAACAAGAATTAACCTAGAACTCAATGAGACCGTTCCATGGATATGGCGGAAAAGACTGAAATTACCAAGAATTAAATATAATTATAAGAAGGAACTTTGGGAGGTAGATAACAAACGTAAAGATACCGAAGTTTATTTGATCAAAATGGTAATGGATGAGTCCTTAGAAACGGAAGAGGATATAAAGAATCATTACGAAGGAAAAATGAGGGCGATGGATAAGTGTATCCGGCTAGCGATTAGTAAAAGAGACCACCATAATAAGTATCGATATAACAAGAATGGCTATAATGATTTTTCGTACTCTAGTTTTTGTGATAAAAGAGGGGAACTTATGGATTGTAACGACCTCATGAATGGTACCAATCCGATATCAGGAAATCAAACAGATAATATTCTTAGCTTAAAAAGGAAATTATTACTGAAAAGAGTGGGTATGACCAAACGGAAAGAAAAGGATGGTAAATATAGGATGAAATTAATCTTTCATGATGATGGCATGATGGGTTTAATCGGAAAAGAGTGTGGTGAGTTAATTAAACAATGTATGGGTGGACATGATTATGTAACTATTAATCAGATGTTATCTGTATTATGTTACTGGCCTAACGGAATCGTGCCATTACCGTGGACTTTAGTAAGAGGTAATTTGTCAGATACATATGAAATGTCATATGGGCCAGGCGGAGTCATCAGGTCCGTAGACAGAAAATCTCAGTGGAAAGTATTTCATGTTCCTGCTAGAATAGACGAGAATATATTCATTCGATATGACTTGGAACGAGAAAGCCCATTAAAGTTAGCTAATTTAGAGACAATTGCTCTGGATGATTTAGATCAACTAATCTCCAGAAAAAGTTGGAAGAAGCTGTGGTGTAAAGGTATGGACAATAATTACTATCTAGGAATGGACTGGATGAAAAGAACTATTTGTAAGCGTAGCATTGAAATTATTGGGGCAGATAGCTTTCCCAGGTGGTACGACGAACCCAAGGTATTCTTTGAAACAGGAATACAAGGGATAGTTAACGCAACGACAGCCGTTGTTAATTTCGTAACAAAAGATATATGGGAATGGACAATCAGCTTCTTAATTGATATGGGATGGTATGTTTTGTACTGCGCATTGGGGATTTTGGGGCTGATGTTAATTACCATTATAGTGAAGTGTTCATGTAATGCTTTAGGAAGGCGGATTTGTTCGAGAAGTGACAAGATAGATCAGTTAGGAGTCTTAGAAAAGTTGGTAAACTTGCAAGGCTCTCATTTGAAGAAAAAGAGGACCCTTTCTGAGAAATCGTTGCTGTAGCAGGATGCGGAGGGGGTGGTCCGGAAACCTGTGACTGTCAGGCGGAGTCACAAGAGTATATAGGTTAGACAGCTGTGTGTGTCAGCCATAGAGGAAACTTAAACTTCTCCCTGCATTTCCTGAAGATAAGAATTTGAAGGGGAACCAATTACTTATTTCATCAAGACAACTTTAAGAACAAGAATTGTTCCAGTAAGACCAACAGAGATCCAAATTGATAAATCATTAACATGGCATCCAACGGGACAAAGAACGAGACTTCAATTGGGGTCGCCGACGAGGCTGAGAGTTTCCCAGGAACCTCTAATAGCTCGTTTGCGCAGGTCAGTGAATTTGCTATTTATTGTGTATGGATGCTTTTGAATGGTTACAACCGAAATCTCTGTTGGCACCTGTTAATTTCTGCACTCCAAATTGGGAGAATATTTATGATCGGCAAATTGAGCAAACTGATACTAGTTTGTGATATGTTGATTAATTCGGACGGATGGTCTAAATTATTGGAATTGCGAGGAGCTGTGGCCCTCTATCTATTGAGTGGGGGTAAATTGGCAATCGACATAACCATGAAGATAATTAAAAAACCTGAAATTACCGTATGGTGCGAGATAGCAATAATCGCAGAAACGACAATGTATTTGACTGGATTATTGATATTTCGACATGGAAAAGAATCGAGGTTGTGGATTTTAATTGGAGTAGTAACCATGAGTATTTTCACTTTGGGAATTTTTATTCCCAGCGAAAATATTTTACTATTAGGAGTTATAATCCTTTTCCATAGATGGGATAAGATGAAAAAACCGATAAAACATTGTAAAGACTGTTGGAATAATCTGAATTCTGTAGGTCCTAATTAAATGTCTACCCAAATTTCAGGAGCTGACACGTCAGATTGAAATTTTGGAGAACAGACGACTTAGCGAAAACGAACATGGTATTCAAAATACAACGGAGAGAAATTTCCGTGAAAATCATTGTGATGAGTGTGGGAGATCAATAAGACGAGTGTACTTTGAATTAATTAACGGTCAAAGATGGTGTGGATTTTGTATAAATGACAGAGACAAAGTGGTACAGAATGGGTTCCATGGTGAAACCAGGAGTTGGGATTTTGTAACGAGTATGAGTGTTCGAGAAGGCCTTTGTTTAAGAAATGAGTTGAAATTACATGGCTTCTCGGAAATTATATTGGGAATAGATAGATTTAGACGTTATGTGCTTCCACCATGGTTGAAATTATGTATTCCTGGAAGACAGTGGGTATCGATCTCTGAAAACGATGGGAGATCTAAATGTAGTTTCCAAATTGTAGAATTTTTGGATGATAAAGAACTCACAATTTGGGATGGGATTGCTTTAAGACAAACAAAGATGTCTGTGGGATCAGGAGCTTTTGGACTGGCTTTCATTGATGAATCGCGTGTATTCTTCAGATGCCTCAGGTGCTGATCCAGGAGACCGGAGGCCAATTGGCTGGAGAAACCTTTGAGCAGTTTCTAACCCGGGCGAAATCCCGACCGGAGACGGCAGAGAGGGTATGGTTCTCCAAGGCAGTAATGAGGCTATGCGTGAATCACGACGATACAAATGATAACTATATCCATGAGACTCCTAGATACCAGGACCCTAAATTTGAATGGTCTAACAATCGTTTTTATGAAGTAACTTTGTTTAGACGTAAGAGAAATTTATTTGATTTATATGTCGAACAGGAATACCAAAGTGTAAAAAGGGGAACTGTTATGGTGTTTAACTGTCCTATAGACAGACTACCAAAAACAGCACAATTTACCAGAGGTCTTTACCATAAGATTTCAAGAGAGGGTGTTGTGTTGCCAGATTCTAATATGAAATCTTCTGATAAATCCCTTGATTTGGAACCTCTCCTAAATGATTTACATATCTCAAAAGTAACTGACAAAATTGAAATATCTATGGACGATCTTTTAGTTGCACGACTCCAGAAAGACCACGCCAGAGAACTTCATAAAGCTAAGAAAACGGAGAAGAGGAAGAAGAAGGACCCAACAACCACAGAACAAGCTGACAGATCAAAGCCAACAGATTATGAGGATTCTCAGACAGATGGAGAAATTGCATAAAAGATTACTTAGCATTGTAAGGGGAGTAATGTTAGAGAATCAGTTTAAATGTCCAAATTGTGAAATATCATGCTTACAGGAGAAGTTTGAATCACTTGATGCAAACTTGCCCTGTGATAATGTCTTATAGTTTAAATGTCATTGCTTGCAAAAGAAGTTTGCAACGCTAGATGCATGTTGCAAGCTTGCTTTGCAACCACAGTGTTTGTGGTTTTCTTTGATCTCTCTGAGTGAGTTCAGTGGAACAACAGGTGTTAAGGCTATGCCTGCTTAGTTGACCTTTTAACACGGTTAAAGAAGATGGAAAGAGGCCTCCTCGCATTTAGAGACGAGGCGAGAAGCGAGCTGTGGTTTTAACACCTGCAGGCCAAGAAACGGTCAAAATGTATATTAAGCTTTTAGCGTAGGTGGTACATATGAGATAGCCTATACACGCACGCTTATTGCATAACAGCTTTAGGGTCATGGAAAATTCCAGACCAATTGTTTTATTCTTCTAAGAATTATTTCATTGTAAGGGACAGCCCTAAAATGCTTAAGACGGCCCCCATCAAACCATATAAAAGGTTTTGTCTCCAGTTGCTCGGGGCCGCAATTCGAGGTGAAGACCTATACGCATTTCTGTTATTTTTTCCTTTTTGAATTCATTGTCTTTGTATTATTCTGAAACCTTTTTTAAGTAAAACGAAACCATTTTTTGGTGATTCGAAAAACTTTTTAAACAAGTCTCAGAGTGATTTTTTCCTGGAAATATCTTTACTTTGATATAGTTAAGATATTATTACTAAGCAAAAGCCCCGTGAAACGGACCACGGACTGAACTGGATCGGACACCGCCGAGGACCCTGAAGCCATTTATAGCAACTTTAACCAAGAGGTAAGGGCAATCCTTGATTGTAATAGGTTATGGGAATGTTATAGAAGGATTTGGATGTTACAGCGGTATAGAAATACAACACACTCTTTTTAGGTTAGACGTGGGAATATGCTATAATTGATATCAGTTCAGTTCATCTTTATTCATTTCCCAAGGGCAATTTGGTTGCATGATAAAAGCATAAGACAATCACCATACAAACAATACAAACATATAAAACAGATCTTAAGACGACATTAAATGTTCACAATTCCAGTCAATCACACATCATCTTCACATGTTAACAACATGATGTCACCATGACATGGGAGCATTTTGTGTTTTTGTTTCAATTATGGCAAAAACGGAATAAAAAGAACAAAATGGTGCCATTCACTTTGAAAACAGCTGACGAAAAGCTAAATTAAAAGTACTATTACATAAACTTGAAGCCTAATGCAGTGGTTCTCAACGGACCTCTCGGGAGCCTCTTGTCTCTCTGTGGGTGGCCCCAATATTTGTGTTGGTGTAGTATGGGTCCCAACGGTGTTGTGTTTGTAGCAGAATAGACTTGCTATCAGCTAGTAAGCCCTACCAGGCCTCCCTAAAAGCAAGTCCCCAGCGGTATGGGTAGATGGCTGACAATACTGGCTTGCTTCAGGCCTAGTTGGCCTCTCTAATCCTCTAAGTGGTCGGAGTACAGCCAGCAGTGTTGACGGTCAGGCACTGGCCTCGCTGACCCTGAGCCCCAACATGGGGTGCTTGACTGTTAAATTCACTGGCCAGTCAGATAATTGGCTTCAGTGGGTCTCTCTGTAGCCGAGCCCCAATTAAAAATTAGAGCCCCCCAAGCCAGATTCCCAGTGAAATGCTCTCAGACAACAAGTGCAGTGAGTTTGCTTCTTTCTTCTCTGAGAAAATCAGTAATATCAGAAAGGTGATCAGCACATCCTTGAGTTGCTCTGAGGTCAGACAGATCAAACCACCTGAGAAAGTAGTTACTATGTCTGATTTCAAAGAAATTGTTGGCAAAATTTTGGAAGAAACCGTACAGCACCTTAAAACATCAACCTGCGCTCTTTACACACTTCCCACATCTTTCTTCAAAAGTGTGTTAAACAGTTTAGAAGCAAATCTTCTAGAAGTGGTAAATGCCTCACTTCTCTCTGGGAGTTTTCCAAACTCCCTGAAAACTGCAGTTGTCAAGCCCCTCCTGAAAAAGAGCAATCTGGATAAGACCATATTAAGCAACTATAGACTGATCTCAAATCTTCCTTTCATAGGCAAGATCATTGAAAAAGTTGTCTTCAATCAGCTGAACAAATTCCTATGCTCGAATGGATACTTTGACAATTTTCAATCTGGTTTCCGACCGCACCACAGCACAGAGACAGCGCTCATAAAGATAATAAACGATATTCGCTTAAATACTGATTCAGGCAAATTATCAGTGCTGGTGCTACTCGACCTCAGTGCTGCATTTGACACTGTCGATCATAACATACTTCTGGAAAACTGGGTGGGGCTTTCTGGGATAGTCCTAAAATGGTTCAGGTCATACTTAGATGGGAGAGGTTATTATGTGAGTATAGACCATTTCAAGGACGTAAACAATAACATTCCGTTGGAATGCTACTGCGCATGTCTGGCCCTGAAGCATTTCCGGTGGCGGCATTTTTAAATCTCAGGTCTGTGAAAACAAGCGCGTAACTTTTACGTCTAGCGAAAAGGCAACAGTTAAAGTATTTCCAAAAACTGAAAATAAACGATGATTGGAATTACCGGACCCTTTAAATAAGACTTTGATGCGTATACTTTTTACACAGAACAACGTTTGCCTGAGTAGTCCGATTGGGTGTTGCGGCTGCTTGCGTGTACACGAGAGATGCGATAAAAGCCTATCGCAGTCTGGATACTTACAGAAAGGTTGGGAAAATTCGTTCGTAAAATGTTGATGACATCTGTCTTGTGTTTGGTGAAGATGAAGCAAGTCAAACAGCGTCAAAAACGTACTTATCATGGTTTGTCCAGGGAGGTTACGAGTGGGCATTTCACTTGCATTTGCTGGCATATCTATGCAAATATTCATATTTATTTGTACAGCGCTATTCAAAATACATATCGTTTCAGAGCAGCTTTACAGAACATGCATGTATATTACAACGCTAAATGTACGCTAGTAAACGGACTTCAGTAAAAATCGCTTTATGCCAGTACTCATTTCATTCGTTTCCAAATGTGTGTGTGTTGCTGTGAAACGGTGTGCGAGAGGATTTAAATGTCCTATCTGAGCCCCTCATGTGGTCACAAATACATAGAAGGTGAAAGCAATGTAATGCTGGCTGTCTTTTTTTTCTAATGCATAAACCTGTATTGGTCATTTAAGAGAAATGTATACGTGAAGATTACTAATTGTAAAATTAAGAATAAAACATACAGAATACACTTTTTAGGTCCTTGAAGGGAAAATTTTATTTTATGGTTAGTATAGTCACATACAGATTTGCTAGCTGTGTGTATTTATGTAGTCAACATTTGAAGTGGATCAAAAAAGTTAATCAAAGTTGTCCTAAGACAAGAACAGGTATTGTTCAAAATTAATGTTAACTTTGATGAAAGGTTTTTATCCACTTCAAATGTTGACTACTGTGTATATTTAAAAATACACAAAACAAAAGAAACATCCTCTCACTTTTAACAGCTTTTATTTCCAGCAAATTTCTTAATGTGTAAATAAATACTTGTATGAACATTATCTGCTTCTACAACTGAGACAACAACATAAAACACATTTCACAGACTTTTTTTGACAAACAGAAATGGAGTTATGAGTCCCTGAACAAAGGGGGTCAATATCAATCCTCAAGGTCTCGAACACATCTGGGGGTTCATATGTGTGCAGAATTATTGATTTTGCACGTTGATTTTCTGATCATATTTTTTTTTTTCAGACACATTTTTACCAATTCCAAACCACATTAATCTTAACTACAATTCATTTTGTATTTAATAATTTATAAGTGATATAGAATTGTTCATCAAGGCTGGAAATGAAAAAAAACTTATATTCAGATGTGCATAATTATTAGGCACGTTTTCTTTTACAGTTAAAATAAGCCAAAAAAAGAGAGGTAATTAAAGAATACTAAAAATGCCCCACACTTAAGAATCACAAGCTGAAGTGTAGTAAAATACATGAAGAATTAATCTTCCAGAATCTGGCATTAAGTTTTAGGAGTTCATTTTTAAAAATTAACTCCCAAAACTTACTGATGAAGATGAATTCTTCAAACAGTGGAACAAGAGGATGTGATGCTGGTCCTTCAAGAGTCAGTCCCAATCTGTCTGTCCATAAAGCCTATAAAAACATCATCTTCATCTTCATGTATTTTACTACACTTCAGCTTGTGAACCCAAGTCTCTGAGATCCTGACATCTTGCTCTTCTGGAGACTCCAGGTAAGTTGCAGTTCTGAAAAAATGGTGGCGCTGGAGACTAAAGGGTTCCTGATGGTTTCACACTTAATTATTTTGCAGTTAACATGTGCTTTTCTTCTCCACCTGATTTTGTCTGACTCTGCTGACCAAATGAGGATTTCACTGTCCAATGGTCATGCTCCTTCTCATGGGCATTTAATTTGTGACTTTTCAGTCTGAGTTATCTCTTTTTTGGCTTATTTTATCTGTAAATGAAAACGTGCCTAATAATTATGCACACCTGAATATAAGGCGTTTTCATTTCCAGTCTTCATGTACAATTATATATCCCTTAAATATATTAAATACAAAATGAATAGTAGTTATTAAGCTTTATGTGGTTTTGAATTGGTAAAAATGTGTCTGAAAAACAAAATATGATCAGAAAATCAAGGTGCCTAATAATTCTGCACACACTGTATGGTCACATGTGGTTTGGCTGTCGTTCCTGTCTCCCTGTAGTAGTCTTGGACGTCTTAAATTACAAATGATGGCTTTCCTATTGAAGACAAAAGCAGAAAAACAATTATTAACTTAATCTGGTTAATGCACAATTAAGAACTAATGCTACTATTGTGTACTATAGTAAATGGTGGAATTAACATTAGCCAAGCTTAAGTGATGAAAAATGTTTACCGTTACCTTTTGTAAACGACTGCAGCACACCATTCAGGTGGTAACTGTTATACAGTATACATTCTGTAATGTGTTACTTACTGCAGTTGTCAACTAACTAGACAGCTAGCCAACAAATGTTAACTCCTACTTAATTACAGCCCACAGAACATTTAGGGGAAAAGACTGAAATAAAAGCTTGGCCTATTTTCACTAAATTACACGCGTCAAAATGCTAGGTTTATATGTAAACAATAACGAACAGAGCTATCTTAAATTATGCTGCAGCATACATAAACAGTTAACGTAAAGAGTAGAGAGAAAAAAAAAGTAAAGAAAACAGTTTTACTTACCAGAATCGAAATGTGTGCTGCATATTGCTAGTTGCGTATTCAGCCTTCTCGCTTCACTGATGCAATCCAGGCGCGTTTTTCAGGAATTTAAACATTTTAATTTCCAAAAAAAAAGTTTGTTTCGGGCCAGAAGGAGGACCCAACTAACGAGCAACAAGGACCTAATTTTAATTTAGATATTCTAAATAGCAGGATTAAATAAATTATCGCAATCCCACTGTACATCAAGCGCATCCCGCCATTGTTTTGAATGCGCTCGACAACTAACCGGAAACGTCCTAGGGCCAAATACATCACTTCCTTAAACAGACGAAAGGCCGTTGAAATGGTCTATAGGAGACCATAAGTCTGAGTGGACATCCATGACATGCGGAGTCCCTCAAGGCTCAATTCTTGCACCACTCCTGTTCAACCTGTATATGCTCCCAATGAGCCAAATAATGAGAAAGAACCAAATTGCTTACCACAGCTATGCAGACGACACACAGATTTACTTAGCCCTATCGCCTAACGATTACAGCCCCATTGACTCCCTGTGCCAATGCATTGATGAAGTCAACAGTTGGATGTGTCAAAACTTTCTTCAGTTAAACAAAGACAAAACTGAAGTCATTGCGTTTGGAAACAAAGATGAAGTTCTCAAGGTGAACGCATACCTTCACTCTAGGGGTCAAACAACTAAACATCAAGTCAGGAATCTTGGTGTGACACTAGAGTCAGACCTTAGTTTCAGTAGTCATGTCAAAGCAATAACTAAATCAGCATACTATCATCCGAAAAATATAGCAAGAATAAGATGCTTTGTTTCCAGACAAGACTTAGAGAAACTTGTGCATGCTTTCATCACCAGCAGAGTGGATTATTGTAACGGACTCCTCACTGGCCTTCCCAAAAAGACCATAAGACAGTTGCAGCTCATACAGAACGCTGCCGTCAGGATTCTGAGCAGAACCAGAAAATATGAACATATCACACCAGTCCTCAGGTCTTTACACTGGCTCCCAGTTAGATTTAGGATTGATTTTAAAGTATTATTACTGGTATATAAATCATTCAATGGCCTAGGACCTCAATACATTGCAGATATGCTCACTGAATATAAGCCCAACAGATCACTCAGATCATTAGGATCATATCAGCTAGAAATACCAAGGGTTCACTCTAAGCATGGCGAGTCCGCTTTTAGCTATTATGCTGGAACAGCTTCCAGAGGAGATCAGATGTGCTCCTACTGTAGTCACATTCAAATCCAGACTCAAAACACTTCTGTTTAGCTATGCATTTACTGAATGAGCACTGTGCCAATGTTCGTCCGACTGTTTGTACTGTACTGTACTGTATTTTATTTGTTTTTATTTTTTCTAAACTGTTTTAATTTTTTTATTATTTTAATTTCTTCTATGTAAAGCACTTTGAATTGCCATTGTGTATGAAATGTGCTATATAAATAAACTTGCCTTGCCTAACACACACACCAACTAAGACTAAGAACAGAGAAAGGACTGACGGACCTGAAGGAACTATATATATATGTGCAAGAAAACGGGGAACTGCATGGCAGCACAGGGTGCCCATGATTACCATTAATGGGGAAAACAGTCAAAGACCATCAACTGTAGTAACATGTTTAGACAGGAAAAAGGCAAGCTGACCTTAAACTACAATTGTACAAAGTTTTTTTCGGGACGAAATTGTATGCCTTGCATAAAATAAAATAATTGTATTCATAAAAAACTGAATCTGATTCAGATGTTAAACTATCAGAACTGCTCACTGTATGTTTAAGGGCAGGTAACAATGAGTCTGTCTCAGCATTGCGTCTATTCCACCTACAGAATGAGAACCATGTTATATTTTTAAACATTAAACTGGTTAAAACTGGTTTTGCTGATCAGCTTTACACAGTGCTCTAACAGTATAATCAAAGATCCATCAGTAAATATGATGCATGATCTGTTCAGCGTAAACAGGATTTCATGTCATGGGTCGGTAAATGTTCTGCTGCATTTTAGTTTCTTTTTTAAAATGTCACGTGATTTATAATAATCAGATCATAGCTGGAGTTACTAAACACTTTGTGTGCAGGTAAAAAAACAAACACATTAGATGAAGGATCCAGTCATATCAGTGGACTAATTAAAGCCATCTCATTTTGCATAGAATAAAGTACATTACAATGTGTTTAAAATGGCATGGGACTTTACATAAACTTTCTATAAGTTTTATTGAACCATTCGGGAATGTTTGTCAACTATGATCATTTTGAGAAAATGTCTAAAAAATGAGGATAAAAACAATTAAAATAAATCAAAATGTAAAATTCACAACTTTGTCATTTTTCTCATATTTTTTACATTTTAGATCATATTCTGTCTATACAATACATTCTCAACTTTCTCAAATGTGTATCTCTGGTGAAAAGGTGGCCGAGGTATGTTACTCACATTCTTGGGTGTCATAAGCACATTTCTGAAAGCACGCACATACAGCATGAAGATTTCTAGCAAACACACCTATTAGATTTGGTTGGGAGGGACTTAGTTCATCAATAAATAGTGTTTCAGTTAGAGCTGACTATCATTCAACCAGACACTCTTCACAGACTCCAGGTGTGTACGAATATTCATCCTTCTTCTAAATAGTAAATTTAGGTCTTGAAATTGTTTTACAGGACATACTATTCCTCCTCGTACACCTATATATTTAAAAAAAAAAGTATTTATATACAAATATTACAAAAATGTTTTACAAATAAACATTTATTCTTAAGTATTAATGTATTATTTTATTGTCAGCAGATATCTGATCTTCTGCAAGTTTCAATTCAGCACCCGCTACAGATTCTAGGTGAGCTGAATTTATAATTACAATTAATTATTTAAGAATTAACATTATAATTAATATTAACATTAAAAATAAATGATTATAAAATGATTCAACTAATTGAATAATCATATACACCCAGGTGAATAGGAATTATATATAAATTGTGCTTTTTTGGACGTACTTAATATATTTAAATTGTACTATACTAAGTGCGTAAGAAATGTATTATTTTGAAACAACTTCAAGTATATTGTGTATTTCAAGATATGCTTAAGATTTTAAGCTATTTGCAATACATTTTAATATATTAAATTGTGCTAAAATGGAACCACTTCAAGTACATTTAGTGCATTTAAGTGTATTTATTTACAGTTCATTTAAAATATACTTTCATATGTCTTAAACTAAAGTTATAATATATTTGAAGCTTAATTTTAATATATTTCAAGTACATTTCAATAGCATTTGAGCTAATTAAAATGTATTAGCATTATACTAATAGTTTATTATAAAGCTGTTTTATTCAGTATTTAAAATGGTATATTAAAAGTGCAAAAATAATTAAATATAAATGTTAAGACATAAACATACTGTACTTTGAAATCAAGAAAACTTTAATATACTATCTTCTTGTGTACATTGCAAAATAAATACATAAGAGTACATTAAAAAAGTACAGCAGCATATATAATCTCTTGAATAAAATACATTTTAACATAGATCAATGAAATGCTATGGCAGAGCTTATACCTGTACTACTGAAAAGTACACTATGAATATTACATCACTAAATAAATAAGCATCACAATGCAAATTTCTGAAAATTTAAAAAAAAAAGTTCCATAAAAAACAATGTGCAGAAGTGAATAATGCATTATGCAGAGTAAATGTTCTTGTGTTATTCTCCTGACATGTTATTTTCATGGGAGATATTTATTCATTTTATTTATAGGCACCAAGTGTGTGCCAGTGCTATTTCACTGCCAGATCAGGTCCGCTTCTTCACAATGACACTCAGTGAAATGAGTGAAAACTTGTACACACAAGCTACGAGGAATTAAACTGTTTTTTTGTTTTTTTTTAAACTGCAAATACGTTTTTAAAGGGATAGTTCACCCAAAAATGAAAATTCTGTCAGTAATTACTCACCCTCATGTTGTTCCAACCGCGTAAGACCTTCGTTCATCTTCGGAACACAAATTAAGATATTTTTGATGAAATCTGAGAGCTGGATCACTCCTCCATAGGCTGCTAGGTGGCCCAAACTTGCTGGCCCAGAAAAGTTATTAAAGAGATCGTTAATATAGTCCAAGTGACTACAGTGGCTCAATCTTAAGTATATCAAGCGACGAGAATACTTTTTGTGCGCAAAAACAAACAAAAATAACGACTTTATTCTACTATTCATTTCCTTCTCTCTCGACCTCTAGTTGGTTCGCGTAGTGTTTTTGCGCAGCGCGTCTGTGTTGCACGTCACCACGTAGGCTCACTATTGGCCGACGCTGGTCATGTGTGTGATGCGTGATGACGTGCAACACAGACGCGCAGCGCAAAAACACTACGAGGCCCAGAGAGAAGGAAATGAATAGTGGAATAAAGTTATTATTTTTGTTTGTTTTTGCGCACAAAAAGTATTCTCGTCGCTTGATAAACTTAAGATTGAGCCACTGTAGTCACTTGGACTATATTAACTGTTATGGGATAAATGATGGAAGTGGCTGGAATGCAGTTTACAGTCTTTAATAAAAGAAAGGAAATAGTCCTCAATACCAGAACACAAATCACAGGCTTAAATCTCAGCCAGAACAGAAACTGCCAGACGACTGGAACTCTTTAGAAAAACAGCATCAACCTCCACGTGGGCAGAGGCAGGGACCCAGTGAAGCAAACAGCCGGCCAGGGAATGTGAGACAGCAGATAAGGGCGAGCAGCAGAGAGCAGGCACTGAACAGGTACTCTGCAAACAGGCACAGCTGGATAATTCACAGTCTGATGGCAGTTACTCACAGTAGAATTAGTAGTATCACTTTCCACAAACGAGACAGGACAGGACAGGACAAGACTGAAAGGTTGACGTCTCTCGTGAGAGATCATAGAATAATCCGACAACAGGACAGGGCTAAGAGGAGAGAATAAGAAGCAGAAACAATCAAGAGGTAAAAGGGAACAGGTGAGAAGGGAAAGAAAGGGGAAACAGCTGTAAGAGATAATGAGCGGAGGAATGGATGTGTGTGCGTGATTGTGTGTCCGAGTGAATGTGTGACCACAAGAGGGAGACAAAGATCATGACAGTACCCCTTCCTCAACAAGCGCCACCTGGCGCTGCTGAGGACAACTGGCGAGACCGGAGGAAATCATCGATGAGCGAGGGATCCAGGACGTCCCGGGAGGGAACCCAACTTCTCTCCTCAGGACCATACCCCTCCCAGTCGACGAGATACTGATGGCCGCGTCCCCGACGGCGCATGTCAAGAATCCGGCGAACCCTGTAGACAGGGACATCATCGACAAGACAAGGGGCACAAACTGGACGAGAAGGGGGACGAATGACCGGCTTGACACAAGAGACATGAAACACGGGATGTACTCGGCGTAAATTAGGCGGAAGGTGAAGCTTAACTGCGACAGGACTAATGACTTTAACAATGCGGAATGGTCCAACAAAGCGGGGAGATAACTTACGTGAATCGGAACGGAGAGGTAAATTTGAAGTGGATAACCACACTCTCTGACCGCAAACGTAACGAGGACTCTTAATTCTGCGTCTGTTGGCCGCCACAGTCATGTGTCTTCTAGCTCGACATAGAGCAGATCGCACTCTCCTCCAGGTACGTTTGCATCGGCTAATAAAAGCTTGCACTGACGGAACATTGGACTCAGAATCTTGGGACGTAAATAACGGAGGTTGATAGCCAAGACAGCAATGAAAGGGCGAAAGACCAGTAGCCGACGTGGGCAGCGAATTATGGGCATATTCGGCCCAGGGAAGTTGCTGTGACCAGGACGCGGGATTCTGATGGGTGAGACTACGAAGCATACGCGCGACTATCTGATTGGCCCGTTCTGCTTGACCGTTCGTCTGGGGATGAAACCCGGACGAGAGGCTAACAGATGACCCAATCAGACGACAAAACTCCTTCCAGAATTGAGAAGAAAATTGGGGGCCTCTATCAGACACTATATCAGTAGGTAAACCATGTAGTTTAAAAACATGGTCAACCATGATCTGGGCGGTCTCCTTGGCAGAGGGGAGCTTAGCGAGCGGAATAAAATGGACCGACTTAGAAAAACGATCCACCACGGTTAGAATTACGGTGTTACCCTCCGAGGGAGGAAGCCCGGTGATAAAGTCGAGAGCTAAGTGAGACCATGGTCGTGTAGGAACCGGTAACGGACGAAGTAAACCGGCCGGAGGGGAGTTGCCAGCCTTAGTTTGCGTGCATGTAACGCAGGAGGCAATAAATCGTCGCACGTCTCGTTCTAAAGAAGACCACCAGAAGCGCTGACGGATAAAAGCAAGGGTGCCCCGGACGCCGGGATGGGCAGTCAATTTAGAGGTGTGTCCCCATTGAAGGACAGCTCGACGCGCGGATACAGGAACAAAAAGGAGCCCCTTAGGGCAGTTGCGCGGGACTATGACTAGAGAAAGAGATCGCTTAACCAGCTTCTCTATTCCCCAGACGGTCGTGCCAACAATATGACCCGGGGGAATAATCTCCTCGGGCTCAGAAGACGACGAGGAGTCATAAAGACGAGATAGCGCGTCAGGCTTGACATTCTTAGTCCCCGGGCGAAACGATATGGTAAAATCGAAACGGGTAAAGAACAGAGCCCAGCGGGCTTGGCGAGCGTTTAGTCTCTTGGCTTTGCGTATATATTCTAGGTTTCGGTGATCCGTCCAGACAATAAAAGGAACGGGAGCTCCTTCTAGCCACTGTCGCCATTCGCCTAACGCTAGACGGATGGCGAGTAGTTCGCGGTTGCCCACGTCGTAATTGCGCTCAGCAGGGGAGAGACGGTGAGAGAAAAAAGCGCAGGGGTGTATCTTTCCGTCAGCGGCGGAACGCTGGGAAAGAACAGCCCCGACCCCCACTTCAGAGGCATCGACCTCGACTATAAATTGTTCAGTGAAGTCAGGGGTAAGAAGGATTGGCGCGGTAGTAAAAAGAGACTTTAGAACGTCAAACGCAGTCTGCGCAGATTCTGACCATCTAAACTGGGACTTGACAGAAGTCAGAGCTGTAAGAGGAGCGGCCACCTGACTGAAACTTCGTATAAAACGACGATAAAAATTTGCAAACCCGAGAAATCGTTGTAGCGCGAGGCGAGAGTCGGGCACGGGCCAGTCAGTGACCGCCTGGACCTTAGCTGGGTCCATACTGATCCCCTCTGCCGAGATGACGGAACCTAGAAACGTCACAGAGGAGGCGTGGAAAGAACACTTCTCGGCCTTAACATAAAGTCGATTCTCCAATAGACGCTGAAGGACACGACGAACATGTTGGACGTGCACCTGGAGTGATGGCGAAAAGTCAAAATGTCGTTGAGTTAGACGAACACAAAGACGTTGAGCATGTCCCGTAGGACGTCATTGACTAAGGCTTGAAAGACCGCGGGGGCGTTTACCAATCCGAAAGGAAGAACCCGGTATTCAAAGTGCCCTAGGGGCGTGTTAAACGCGGTCTTCCATTCATCCCCCTCCTTTATACGCACTAGGTGATAGGCGTTGCGTAAATCGAGCTTGGTGAAAATCTTGGCCCCCTGCAAGACTTCGAAGGCAGATGACATCAGTGGTAAAGGATAACGATTCTTGACCGTGATATCATTGAAACCCCGATAGTCTATGCAGGGACGCAGGGAACCGTCCTTCTTTTTAACAAAGAAAAAAACGGCTCCCGCAGGAGACGAGGAGGGAACGATGGTACCGGCATTAAGCGAGTCAGAAAGGTATTTCTCGAGCGCCTCCCGCTCGGGAGCAGATAACGAGTATAGTCTTCCCCGGGGGGGTGTGGTACCCGGGAGAAGATCTATACTGCAGTCATACGGGCGATGAGGGGGGAGAGAAGTGGCCCGGGAACGGCTGAAGACCTCCCGCAAATCGTGATACTCCTCCGGAACTCCAGACAAATCACCTGGCTCCTCCTGAAAAACAGTCACAGAAGAGACAGGGGGCACAGCAGAAGACAGACAATCAACATGACAAGACAATTTCCAAGATAATATAGAGCCCTCCGCCCAGTTAATCTGGGGGTTGTGGAGAACTAACCATGGGTGGCCTAAAACCACTGGAGTGAAAGGGGAATGAAAAATAAAAAAATAAATAGTCTCTCTATGATTTCCTGAAACAGTAAGAGTCAATGGAGAAGTTCTTCTCTGTACCCTAGGAAGGGAACTGCCATCTAGGGCGAACAGGGGGGTGGAGTCTTGTAAATCTAAGAGAGGAATACCTTGTTCTAAAGCCCAAGTCTCGTCAACGAAGTTTCCCTCTGCCCCCGAGTCAACCAATGCAGCGCAGGAAACAGATGAACCCTGCCAGCGGAGGTGAACGGGAAGAGAAGTGCAGGACTTAGACGGAGAGACCCATGATGTAGCGCTCGCCAGTAACCCTCCGCCTACTGACGAGCGCTGGCTTTTACTGGGCACCTGGAGACGAAATGATCAGCGGCAGCACAGTACATGCAAAGGCGATTCATAACTCTGCGTTGGCGTTCCCGTGTAGAAATACGAAGCCCCCTAGCTGCATCGGCTCGGGATCGGCAGCAGATGGCAGTGGTGGCTGGGCAGCGGGAAGTAATGAAGCCTCCATTCTGCGAGCCCTTCGTCGCATGTCAAAGCGTCTTTCGACGCGGAGAGCCAGCTCGACCAGGGAATCAAAATTGTCAGGCACCTCTCGGACAAAGACCTCGTCCTTAATCTCCGCATTCAGACCCTCGAGGAAGCGAGCAATGAGTGCCGGACCGTTCCATCCGCTCGTGGTGGCCAGGGTTCGGAATTCAATTGAAAAATCGGTAACTGACCTCTTCCCCTGGCGCAAGGTGGATAGGAGGTGGGATGCTTCGTCACCATGTGCAGACCGGTCAAAGACTCGGATCATCTCCTCCTTAAAAAGAGCAAACTTGAAAATACAGTCCTCCTCTGCCTCCCAGTTCGCTGCCGCCCACTCTCGAGCACGACCGTTGAGAAGAGAAATCACATAAGCCACCTTAGATCGATCCTTGGCATAAGTTGACGGCTGGAGGGAAAATACAACCTCGCATTGGGTGAGAAAGGCTCGGCACTGTAAAGGCTCACCAGAGTAGCACGGCGGGTTGTTAATACGTGGCTCAGAAGAGTCACGCTGTCCAGCTGAGGCGGAGGTCTCATGACGGTAGTGATGGAACTGTTGGGTAAGATCCGAGAGCTGGGCGGTCAGGGAATCAACGGCACGTCTCGCGGCAGCTAAATCCTCTTCATGCTTTCCCAACAGAGCACCCTGGAGCTCTACAGCGTTGTGAAGGGGATTGCCACTCGCCTGGTCCATCTTCTGGTCGGATTATTCTGTTATGGGATAAATGATGGAAGACCAGGCTGGAATGCAGTTTACAGTCTTTAATAAAAGAAAGGAAATAGTCCTCAATACCAGAACACAAATCACAGGCTTAAATCTCAGCCAGAACAGAAACTGCCAGACGACTGGAACTCTTTAGAAAAACAGCATCAACCTCCACGTGGGCAGAGGCAGGGACCCAGTGAAGCAAACAGCCGGCCAGGGAATGTGAGACAGCAGATAAGGGCGAGCAGCAGAGAGCAGGCACAGAACAGGTACTCTGCAAACAGGCACAGCTGGATAATTCACAGTCTGATGGCAGTTACTCACAGTAGAATTAGTAGTATCACTTTCCACAAACGAGACAGGACAGGACAGGACAGGACAGGACAAGACTGAAAGGTTGACGTCTCTCGTGAGAGATCATAGAATAATCCGACAACAGGACAGGGCTAAGAGGAGAGAATAAGAAGCAGAAACAATCAAGAGGTAAAAGGGAACAGGTGAGAAGGGAAAGAAAGGGGAAACAGCTGTAAGAGATAATGAGCGGAGGAATGGATGTGTGTGCGTGATTGTGTGTGCGAGTGAGTGTGTGACCACAAGAGGGAGACAAAGATAGAGGAAAGGAGACCAGGATCATGACATTAACGATCTCTTTAATAACTTTTCTGGGCCAGCAAGTTTGGGCCACCTAGCAGCCTATGGAGAAGTGATCCAGCACTCAGATTTAATCAAAAATATCTTAATTTGTGTTCCGAAGATGAACGAAGGTCTTACGCGATTGGAACAACATGAGGGTGAGTAATTACTGACAGAATTTTCATTTTTGGGTGAACTATCCCTTTAACTACTTAAAAATAGATAGATTAAATATTTAAAAGCCTACATATGCATCATTAATCATAGATATTATCTTTAACAAATAAGTTCATTTGCATTATTTGGCTGAGGATGAAAACTCCTCCTCCTATGTGGTTTGATCAACATAAACTCCCTGGACAAACTTAAGAAGGCATTTTTACATTTGGAGTGTTACATAATATATTACAGTACACAAGTTACGGAAATCCAATGTATGTTTCGAAATAGTTTGTTACGTTGAAAATGCATCTTAATAACACCTTATCATATTACCAAATTATATATGACAAATATAAAACAATTTTCATGATATAAAATAAAAAAATCAAAACTACTTTTGACCTCTATGATTGTCTTTTAATTTTGTACAGTAGTTACATTTGTTGTTCTTTTGTTTCATATTGGTTCATAAATGTGTCATATTGGTTTCAGATGCAGATTTTGTCCTTAAACACATTTCTCAAGCCTCTCCTGTAACTGAAGACAGACACACTGTAAACAGGTCTACTGCTGGAACCAATAAATTAAGGTAATTAGATTTCATTGTTGTACATTAGATTACTAAATTATATTATCTAAATAAGTATTATGTCACTAATTCTGAGCAGTTGTTAAATTAATGTATACATTTGTTGTTTAGATCATGGAAACTCAAGATCCTGCTGTTGCTGAGGCAGTAAAGGCATCAGGCGAGTCCACCCTGGAAAAAGCTACAGCAAAAGCTAAAGAAACATTTGATCAGATGTTAAATGTCTCACTTAACATCGCCGTGACTGGAAATACAGGATCTGGGAAATCCTCCTTTGTAAATGCACTTAGAGAGATAGATGAAGATGATAAGGGAGCAGCACCTACTGGAGTTACCGAAACTACAATGGAAGCCACCGAGTATGAACATCCTACAATGCCAAATGTGAAGATCTGGGACCTGCCTGGAATAGGATCACCAAAGTTCAAAGCAGATAAATACCTTAAAGATGTCAAATTTAAGGACTATGATTTCTTCTTTATCCTTACCTCAGAAAGATTCACACAGAATGACATCATGCTGGCTAAAGAAATAAGAAAACAGAAGAAAAACTTTTACTTTGTTCGTACCAAGATTGACAATGACATCAGAGCAGAGGAAAGGAAAAAGGGATTTGATGAGCAGAAAGTTCTTTCCGAAATAAGAAAGGACTGTCAAAAAAACCTAAAAGATGTGGGAGAACCTAAAGTCTTCTTGATAACGTCTCATGACTTGGAGAAATATGATTTTGAAATACTTCAAAACACTCTCGAAGAAGAGCTTCCAGCCCATAAGAGATCTGCTCTTCTACAAGCCTGGCCAGTGTGCTCCGCAGCATCTCTTGAGAAGAAGATCAAATTCTTCAAAGGCATGATCTGGGCTGCATCTCTTGCCTCTGCTGGGATAGCAGTGGTCCCTGTGCCTGGTCTTTCAGTAGCATGTGATGCAGGCATAGTGTTGGGTTTCCTCTCAAGGTGCTACTATTCATTTGGTTTGGATGACAGATCACTGTCAAGGCTTTCAGAAAAAGTGAACAAGCCACACCTGAAATATATGGCCAAATCAAAGTTTGTTGCTGCCATCAAAGAAAAAGCTGTGACCAGAGTTTCTGTTTCTGCTGCACTCGCTACCGTTGCTACTGTTGAATATTTATTTAGTCTCCTTCCAGGTGTGGGCAGTGCTGTTGCAGCAGGTTTGTCCTTCATGACGACTCAATACCTCTTGAGAGAAGGATTAAAAGATCTGGCAGAAACTGCTCGAAATATCAGAAAAGAAGCTGGGCTGAATACAGCCTAAAACTACAAGCTCCTTGAACATAATTAATCCTAAGAATGTATGTGGTCCTAGTTTGTTCTCTTCATTGATTTATGTCCAATAAAGAATGAATTGTTTTCTGTTAGACTGTGTGGGGGTTTAGCAAAGAGAATACCACTCTTCATAATATTAAAACAACCTATAATGTGCATGTAAACTATATACTGGAATATATGATAACGTGAAATAGTTCTTACTTTTAATTTTTCCATTGCATTTTTTTTTTCATTACTTTTTTTCCCCAGTCATTTATAATGTCTCATTTATCATAAAAAAAAACCAAAAAAAACTGTTTTATGTACTTTCAATTGAAATCTGGATTCTTTTCCACATTTAATCATGTAATAATGTCTCATACATAAAATAAAAAATGTTTTTCTTCATTTGTTTTGTGATAACTGTTTATGCAGTTCAACTACTCCCAATATTTTTATAACAACAATAATGAAACATGTTATACATAATATATATATATATATATATATATATATATATATATATATATATATATATATTTGATCATATTGGCAGAAGGGGGATTAAAAATTAATTTAAAAATGAATACATTAAAGGTGCTGTACGTAGATTTTAGCGGCCTCTAGCGGTGATGTTTCAGATTGCAACCAATACGTTTACAAGCGCGTGCTCGAGTACCGGCCAGGGCTGCGTTTCCCAAAAGCATCGTGAGCCTAAGTTGATCGTAAAAACGATCGTACGACTGATCTTAATATTACGGTCTGTTTCCCAAAAGCATCGTAGCTTAAGTAGCACTTGAAAATCTTCGTAGATCTACTAGTGCTCTGGAGTAATCGTACATCCCCAAGTGCATCGTAAGAAGACAGATTTATGAGGACACCTGCAGGACAACGGGCAGATTACACCTTTATAGCTTTATTCAAATGCAATGTGATTATAATATAAGGTTTTGATTGTACTTTATTGTACACTTTATTACTCTTTTTTGTTGTTGGTTAAATTAATGTATAAATTAAATAATTAAAAAGGTCAGAAAAATAAATAGAAATAATTTAATCTAATAATTTGAATCAAAATTAAATGAATGAACAAAAAAATTAATAAAATAAATCCTTTAAATCTGTTAAAAATTACATCTTTGTTTCACTCTATCTCCTCTAAAAGGACATTAATTTCATCTTTTTGAAAGGTATCTTTTCGTGTGTTTTATTTTTATTTTTTTAGCCATTTAGTCAGTGCCTCCGCCTGTAGGTGCTTTATATAGACTTGTCTTGATTGCTAATCCACAACAGATGACAATTATTAGGTTAAACGTTCAGAATACGATTCCATATATAAGGTTATGTTTCAGCACTTCGCGAATGGACAGCGACTCTTAAGTAGCACGTAGAGCGCGTTCTCGCGCGTTCATGTTAAGTGCATTTTTGGGAAATGCTCGTGGAATTGCTGCGAACGTTCGTAACTTTGCACGTAGAAAGCGCTCTTAAGAGCTAAGATACATCGTTATCGGGAAACCCGGCCCGGCTGAGACGCAACACACCGGAGAAAGCATCACACAACATGCTGGAAACTCAGGTAAACTCCCACTGCAACGTTAATAGGCTACTTTTATCAGCTTGACGTTGAACTAATGCTCAAAGTGGATCCCGCAAAGTGGATAATTTTAATGTGAGATTACAACCCCTTCACACACAGCCAATTAAAAAGGGATTTGTTTTAGTATAAAACCTACATACAGAACCTTTAATTTCCAGAAATGAAGAAAAGACAGATAATGTTCCTAATAGTTCATCTTAACGATTTGTATTCAAAAAATGATGAAATATTTTATTTAGCCTATAGAAAACAATTGCAGAGCTAGTTTGAACACTATAAGCCAGATGTGTTTGAGGCCTCAATGGCATGTGATTATAAAGGTCAAGAGTTTCTGAGAAGTTTGCGTGGCCACTGCACAGTTTTTGCTTAGTCAGTGATTTTTCCAGTAAATAACCCTGGCGAAAATAAAAATGCTAAGTATACTTGAAGCCATACTAATTATCAGTATACTTCAAGTGTGTTAATGATTAGTTAACTTGAAGTGTGCTATTTTGAAACAACTAATTTTGTACTAAGTATATTTTAGTAGTAATTAAGTTGTAGTAAAACATAACTTTAAGTGTATTTAGTGTACTAAATTGGAACAGCTTCAAGTATACTTTAAGTATATGCATGTGTAGAAACTAATTACATGCTTGATTAGTGATATTAAAAACATAGTTTTGGCATTATCACCTTTTATTGGAATAGGACAGTAGACAGGAAGTGAGGTGAGAGTGAGAGAGAGAGACAGGATCAGGAAAGATCCACGAGCCGGAACTTGAACTCGGGTCTCCTGAAGCACATCAGCACACTTGCCCATGAGGCTATCGTGGAGTGAAAATATGAGTATAAACTATAGGCTCATTAATACCTTTGGCTTATTCCAAAAACTACAAATTGTATACTTTTCTTCAAATAACAAATGTACATTACTAGACAAATAAAACTTAGCTATACATTGTACAAAATATATTGTAGGCTATACCAGTGGTTCTCAACTCCAGTCCTCGGGACCCGCTGCTCTGCACATTTTGTATGTCTCCCTTTTAACACACCTGAACCAGATCATCAGCTCGTCAGGAGAGACTCTATGAACTGAACTGGAGTGTCAGATAAGAGAGACATACAAAATGTGCAGAGCAGCGGGTCCCGAGGACTGGAGTTGAGAACCACTGGGCTATACTATAATGTATTTTGAAAGTAAACTTCAATGATGCTGAAGAAGAACTCAAACAAACCAACAGAACAGCAGAACGGTGTCTGATTATCAGTCCAGGATCTCTAATATTCAGAAGGACATTTATGAGAGCAATAATGTGCTGTATAACATTCAGAAGGACATTAAAGAGGTGAAGCAGCAGCTGGAGATCTCAGGTGATGTTCAGGAGAAGGTCAGGAGAGCCACACATCTACTGAGCGTCCTTAGAGGAAGAGTCTCTGTACTGGAGAGACAAACCCGAAGCTTCATCCTCTGGAAACCTGTGATTAATATGATCAAACATGTGCTGAAGGCAGCAGGACTCATGGCAGAGGATCGGCTCGTCTGTAGTGAAGATGTACCAGACCTCATTAATGCTCTGAGGGAGAATATGAACGGACTACTGGCTTTATGCGACTCACCCAATCATTCTGAATATGACAGTTATTACTGATCATGCCCAGATAAGGTACAGTAATGGTTTATTTCTTTGCTAACAATCTGTCTGTTTCATCCCGAGGTTACCATAGTCAGCCGGATCTGGTCCAAATCCAGATCAGATGGTGGACCTAAACCTAGGCATGACCACAACGCAGCACTAAATGTCAGCTGAGACCATGTCAAGACAAGCCGTAGAGACGGATCCCCTGTGAGGACCTTGTTAACCGCCATAGGCACAGATCCACAGCAAAGGCCACAAGAACCAGACAAGTCCTCTTCACAGAGCTCTACGGCCAGCTTCAACTCCAAGCTCTTTAAGTTGATGGAACCAGATGAAATATTCTGAATTACACCAATCCACAATCTGACTTGTGATGCAGCCTGACTCATAATCACACCACGGTCGTTCGTTGGCCAGAGGAGAACTGGTCCCTGACTGAGCCTGGTTTCTCCCAAAGGTTTTTTCTTCTCCATTTCCGTCACCTGATGGATTTTGGGTTCCTTGCCTTGGTTTTTATTTTTTATACATTTTATTGCTTTATACAATTTATGTAGCATTTCAGGTAGGTCTATTTTAGTTGTTTCTTTGTTCTATTGTAGTTTTTTTTTTTTTTTTTTTTTTGTCCTATTGCTTGTAATTAGTTTATTTGTTCTTAATCACTGACTCTTACAGGTGAAACTCGAAAAATTTGAATATCGTGCAAAAGTTCATTTATTTCAGTAATTCAACTTAAAAGGTGAAACTAATATATTATATAGACTCATTACATGCACAGTGAGATATTTCAAGCCTTTATTTGTTATAATTTTGATGATTATGGCTTACAGCTTATGAAAACCTTTCATAAGCTGTAAGCCATAATTCAAATTTTGAATTTGGGGTTTTCATAAGCTGTAAGCCATTGTCATTACATTTACATTTAGCAGACGCTTTTATCCAAAGCAACTTACATTGCATTTCAAGGTACACATTTTTTTTTACATTCTTATCAGTTCTTGCTTTCCCTGGGAATCAAACCCATGACCTTGGCATTGCAAGTGCCAGCGCTCTACTGTTTGAGCTACAGGACAGCCTAATATAAGCCTTATATGCTGTTTTATTAGTTTCATGTTTTACGTTGAATTACTGAAATAAATTAACTTTTTCACGATATTCTAAATGTTGTCTTCAGTAAGCTTAAGTTTTTTTATTTTGTGATATTGACTTGGTGACAAGAATTTTGAAATGTCTATGGTATATATTTTTTTTTATATAAACCTCAATTAAAGCAAAATTGACTATATCGTGATATATATAATTATCGTGAAATAAAATTATTCATCGTGATTAAGATTTTGGTTATATCGCCCACCCCTAGTGCACTGTCACTATCAAACTGAGCTGGACGATGACATCACTGCACACTGAATTGCTCAGATGAACAATGACACTATTTTCTTTTTAGAGCTGCTTTACTGCAGAATTGAACTATGTTTGAATCATTAAATAACCCCCCCATGACATGACTTGTGCAATGGACCAAATCTGGCAAACAGCATGTCGGCCACATGAGGATTGTAGGAAAGATGAGGGTTAGAATAAAAATCAACTGTGGCCCACATTAGGGTCAGTTCTAGTTGTTACGTGGGACATTGCTAAGGCTTGCTTGTGGCCCAGATCTGGCAAACCGGAGTGGACCACTCAAGTGCCATCATTCCATGCGATATGTGGGCCAGAGCAAGGTATTACAGTAAATATGGGTCGGATCTGGGCCATAATTAAAATAACCTGTTTCCCAGATGTGGGCCAGTTCTGCTTCATTTGATTTGCTTATGGCTGACATGCGGCATTGCTATGGCTCGATTGTGGCCCAAATCTGGCAAACAGGAGCGGACCGCCCAAGTGCCATCATTCCATGCGGTATGTGGGCCAGATGAAAGTGTCAAGTGTGGGCCGGATCTGGGCCACAGCAATTTTGCTATCTGGGTCACCATCTGTTTTTTTCTAATTTGAAGGGATTTGATCATACACTCACCTAAAGGATTATTAGGAACACCTGTTCAATTTCTCATTAATGCAATTATCTAATCAACCAATCACATGGCAGTTGCTTAAATGCATTTAGGGGTGTGGTCCTGGTCAAGACAATCTCCTGAACTCCAAACTGAATGTCAGAATGGGAAAGAAAGGTGATTTAAGCAATTTTGAGCGTGGCATGGTTGTTGGTGCCAGACGGGCCGGTCTGAGTATTTTACAATCTGCTCAATTACTGGGATTTTCACGCACAACCATTTCTAGGGTTTACAAAGAATGGTGTGAAAAGGGAAAAACATCCAGTATGCGGCAGTCCTGTGGGCGAAAATGCCTTGTTGATGCTAGAGGTCAGAGGAGAATGGGCCGACTGATTCAAGCTGATAGAAGAGCAACTTTGACTGAAATAACCACTCGTTACAACCGAGGTATGCAGCAAAGCATTTGTGAAGCCACAACACGCACAACCTTGAGGCGGATGGGCTACAACAGCAGAAGACCCCACCGGGTAACACTCATCTCCACTACAAATAGGAAAAAGAGGCTACAATTTGCACGAGCTCAACAAAATTGGACAGTTGAAGACTGGAAAAATGTTGCCTGGTCTGATGAGTCTCGATTTCTGTTGAGACATTCAGATGGTAGAGTCAGAATTTGGCGTAAACAGAATGAGAACATGGATCCATCATGCCTTGTTACCACTGAGCAGGCTGGTGGTGGTGGTGTAATGGTGTGGGGGATGTTTTCTTGGCACACTTTAGGCCCCTTAGTGCCAATTGGGCATCGTTTAAATGCCACGGCCTACCTGAGCATTGTTTCTGACCATGTCCATCCCTTTATGACCACCATGTACCCATCCTCTGATGGCTACTTCCAGCAGGATAATGCACCATGTCACAAAGCTCGAATCATTTCAAATTGGTTTCTTGAACATGACAATGAGTTCACTGTACTAAAATGGCCCCCACAGTCACCAGATCTCAACCCAGTAGAGCATCTTTGGGATGTGGTGGAACGGGAGCTTCGTGCCCTGGATGTGCATCCCACAAATCTCCATCAACTGCAAGATGCTATCCTATCAATATGGGCCAACATTTCTAAAGAATGCTTTCAGCACCTTGTTGAATCAATGCCACATAGAATTAAGGCAGTTCTGAAGGCGAAAGGGGGTCAAACACAGTATTAGTATGGTGTTCCTAATAATCCTTTAGGTGAGTGTATATCGTCAAAAATTCATGCTGAAAAAATATCCTACCTTTAAATATAGCTGCTGACGTCATATAAAACAAAAGGTCTTTAGCATTGTAACATTGTCATCTCTGTATGTAGGCATATACAGATATTTGTTTGTCTTAAAAACATATTCAAACATGTATAGCTATTCACTCTTGTCTTGTATTGAGCAGTATAATTACGTTCCCCATAACACAGGGGGTTTCCTTATATTAAGTTACTTCACCACGGACGCATAACAGTTTAAAAAAAAAAAAAATGTATGCGAGTATGTAGCCCAATCCATAATTTGGTCAAATACAAAAATACAAATACGAAGTCAATATTTATACATTCTGAAACTTTATTTATGTTCGGTTATACGGCTTAATCTGTTCATCCTGTTTTGGCGGGACGTAAAGAGACAAGAGCAGGAAGAGAAGATATCATTTGCTGTTTTTTGCTTTAACTTCATTTCTGATCTTAGTTTAAGATTTACACATTGCCTTCTCCTGTTCTCCGGACACACACACACACACACACACACACACACACACACACACACACACACACACACACACACTCACACACACACACGCTTCGGTCAGAACTGAATCGAGGTAAGGCTAGTGGAATAGTGTGAATGAATGTGTGTTTGACATTATTGTACAGTTTGCAATTGGCACGTCGGATTGAAGTTGCGAGTACGCACCTACATTAAAACGAGTGGCCCCAAATGAAACCGAAAATAAATTACATATTGGGGTGAAAATTTATTTAAAAAAAAATCTGTTATAATTCGATTTTTTATCACAAAACTAATTATTAATATTGTTTGTCAAAGCAGTCATATCAAATCCCCATGAAGAACCAAGCGTAAATTTGACTTATAGGGTTTGTCATAAAGATGGGTGGACATATTTCCGCACTCAACATCCCTCAAAAACACAGGGTTCCAGACTAACTTTCACACTGGTTGCACTGTGCTAACAAGTTACAACTTTCTCATTTGGTCGCACCAGCACATGATTTGGTCGCACCTTTAATTATCATTTTTTTGCAACAACATGGAATTAATCTATTATTCATTGCGCGGCTCGCCAAGCTTTAATTTGTGGCTCGCATAGCGGTAAAAAAATACGGTGATATGATCATGCAGTCACTACAGATATTTCATTAAAAAAAAACAAGTAGGGCTATAACATCACCCATTACAACCTCAAAGTGTCAGCTCTATTACAAATAATTTCGATCGGATTGAAAGGGGTGGTTTATCGAGAGATCAAGTAAACACTTCGATTTGAAAACCGAAACTGAAAGTACGACGTACACTGTTAGACATTTTATCGTATTTTTGCGGTAACTTACTGGTAGCACTATTGCCAGTAAGTTACTTTAAGTTCCCCTTTACAGTAGCTTACCTGTAAATGTGTTTTACGGTAAGATGCCCTTACCGCAATTTAATTTTACAGTAAGATGCCCTTACCGCAGTTTAATTTTACAGTAAGATGCCCTTACCGCAGTTTAATTTTACAGTAAGATGCCCTTACCGCAATTTCATTTTACAGTATGATGCCCTTACCGCAATTCAATTTTACAGTAAGATGCCCTTACCGCAATTTCATTTTACAGTATTATAGCCCATTTTACTATTTATATTTAACATGAATTCTATTGAATTTAATAAATTCCAAAAAAGTGACTTGAGTCCATGTACATCAGCATATTCTTTATTCACTCTCACAATCAATTACATCCATTTTATTTATTTATTGTGATGCAACATTAGGCAAGGCAGTTTTATTTATATAGCACGTCATACACTTTGGCAATTAAAAGTGCTTTACACAGTAAGGAATTAAAATAATCACAAAATAAAAGCAAGGAAAATTAAAGTGCCCCTATTATGGATTTTTGAAAATGACCTTTCATGTAGTGTGTAACAGCTCTAAGGCCTCGTTTACAAGTGAAATGTAACCCAATTCAGATTTTTTGCTCATGTGACACAGATCAGATGTGTTCTATGACAGTGTAAACAGGAAAAAAACGCATGCATTCAGATATTTCGAGATCGGTTTCAGGCCTCATTCATATGTGAAAATAAATCAGATATAAATCGGATATGTGCCAATGCGACTGTCATGTAAACAGGCTGATTGGATTTTCTGAGGCATTAGGCTACTTCTCGGCGGTTTAATGACAAGAGCAACCCCGATGCGCGTCTGCAAAGGGACGGATGGCCTGTCGAAACGTTGTGTCATTGTAGGAGAGGAATGTGGACAAACGTTGACACAACATATCAAAGGTTGGCTTGCTCATCCTAAAATTTCGGACCCACTGCTTCTCGTTAAAGCTCGCCACAATATGCTCCTACCAGTCCTGAGATCTCTCTCGCACACAATAACTGAAGCATATGCACAGGCTGCAATGATGGCACTTTTCGTCCTCCTCCGCCTCATAATCATGGTGATGTTTGGCGAACTTCGCATATATTGCAGAACTAGCATCAAGCATATAATTTAACCCTTTAAGCATGCGCAATGTTTCAGATAGTATGGCAATTGTAAACACATGAATCAGATATGGGTCACAATTGAAAGAACGTGTAAACGGACGGTCAAAAAAATTTTTAATATAGCCAACAAATCAGAATTGGGCATCAAGACCTGCAGTGTAAACGAGGCCTCTGAGGCCTAATCGTTTTTCAAACGAGTCATAAGCCATTTAGTTGTGACGTCAAGACGAAACATTAGCATATTGCCGACACCAGGGAAAACTTGAAACCCTTCAAACCCTTCAGCTAATCTCTGTGGATGCTGGATAGCATCATGTTGAGAAGACGCTGTGCTCTACAATGTGACGGTAAAGCCAGTTTTATTTTCACTGCCCAAGGACGAGCATGTGAAGAATCAGTGGTTAAAGTTCATCTTTACCATGTTATCACAGCAGTATAATCCTAAACTTTTGCTGTGTTCCCTTTATTTCACTGACGACAGCTTCTCAAATCTCGGAGTTCAATGCAGGATTCGCAAACCACTTGCTCTTGGAAGATGGAGTTCAAAATACTTAGTTTTGAGTTTTATATTGTATAGGTCTCCTGCTAACTGGCTAACTCACATTATCACTGTCTTACTTAAAGGGTTAGTTCACCCAAAAATGAAAATTCTGTCAGTAATTACTCACCCTCATGTTGTTCCAACCCCGTAAGACCTTCGTTCATCTTCGGAACACAAATTAAGATATTTTTGATTAAATCTGAGAGCTAGATCACTCTTCCATAGGCTTCTAAGGGATTGGAACTTGGCCCAGAAAATTTATTAAACACATCGTTAATATAGTCCAAGTGACTACAGTGGGTCAATCTTCAGTTTATAAAGCGACGAGAATACTTTTTGTGTGCAAAAACAACAACAAAAATTACGACTTTATTCCACTATTCATTTCCTTCTCTCTGGGCCTCGAGTTAGTTCACGTAGTGTAACTGCGCAGCGCTTCTGTGTTGTACGTCACACGCATCACACACATGACCAGCGTCGGCCAATAGTGAGCCTACGTGTGACGTACAACACAGATGCGCTACGCAGTTACACTACGTGAACTAACTCGAGGCCCAGAGAGAAGGAAATGAATAGTGGAATAAAGTCATTATTTTTTTTTTTTTTTTTTGCGCCACTGTAGTCACTTGGACTATATTAACGATGTGTTTAATACATTTTCTGGGCCAGCAAGTTCCAATCCCTTAGAAGCCTATGGAGGAGTGATCCAGCTCTCAGATTTAATCAAAAATATCTTAATTTGTGTTCCGAAGATGAACGAAGGTCTTACGGGGTTGGAACAACACGAGGGTGAGTAATTACTGACAGAATTTTCATTTTTGGGTGAACTAACCCTTTAAATACCTATGCTAATCAGTTTGTGGGCCACGATTATCTATAACTGTGTCTATTAATGCAGTGTATCACTGAGAAACGTCCTGCTTGAGTCGTCCTTGTGATGGAGGTTCGGGTTGAATAACTAGTTCTTCCAGTGTTTCATTATTGGACTCGCGTTCGGATTGATATGGTAAAATCGACGTCATTGTTCGTTACTGTGTTTAGTTTACGGTGTAGGAAGCCTCAGGACAGCTGATGTTGTTATGTCAATGGGTGTTTTTGTTTAAGACACGTGCGCTGTACGCAGTAAACCAATCACAACAGACTGAGCTGTCTGGCCAGTAGCATGTGGAAAGGAGGGATTTAGAGAGATTGATTCATCTGACGAGCCGTTTAAGAATCTTTGAAAAATGTGGTGATGTGCAAATGTATATTATGAGAAAATTCAACAGTTTGTTTTACCTTTGATGCACATTAACCTGTTGTAGGTAAGTGTTGTAGTAAATAGCATAATAGGGGCACTTTAAAACAGTTATAAAAACAATTAAAAAAATGTACAGTACAGTTATAAAATGAATTAAAAGAGTAAAAAGATAATACATGGACAAAACTTCTCATCTGGCAATACACCGGTGTATCATATTTTTCACAACTCCCAGTTTTACTCTGAGATTTTCCCATGGTGATTACACTGTGTCTGTGGTGTTCTTGCGGCACGCCTAAGAAATCAACGTATCCAAAAAAACTGATTTTTCCTTAAAATCGTACACGAGAAGCTCTAGGACTGACTCACGGGGTAACCTCGGGTTCACTGCCCCATCAGTCCGCACCCCAAAGATTTGTCCGGAAGCTCTAGGAATGGAATCGATCCAGTCCACACCCCACAGAACCTCGAGTTTAATTACACGTGAAAACTCATTACTTCACCACAGACAGAGGTCATCAGCATGGTTTCATCTCTCAATTTCCCCAATTAAGTAATTTATGTTTGTCTCTTACCCAATTTGAGTGGCATTTGTGCCATTTGAGTTCAGTTTAGAATCAAAAGGAGGATGCAAAAAGAGAACAGAATTCATAACAAATCAAAGCAGGGATCATGACAATACGCAAAAAAAGCATCCCAGTTGGTCTTGACTGGCCTCCATACCGCTAAACCACTGATGGCTGATCTGAAAAAACAAACAAACAAACAAACAAACAAACAAAAAAACAAAAAAAACAAAAACAGAGAAAATGTGTGAGAAATGGTTGAGTTTGGAGTTGTGGAGTTTATTTAATCTAAATTTGTTCATGGACAGACGAGGAATCAACTTGTGCAACAGCAGTTATTACCAGTCGAGTTAGTTTCTAAGGAACTCGGTAACACTTTAGAATACTGTATCTTACTTACTGCATAACTAATAAGGAATTATTGAGGAACTAATAGATAATTATTTATTAACACTTAAGTCACTACTGTTAACTACTAAGGAAGATGTGTTAACTAATTAGTATGTAATAGAATTGTATGATTGTGTTAAGTTTCAGTTAGTTAATCAATAACTAATTAATTATGTCATAACTCTTGAAGAACTATTATTAATTATCTATTAATTAATGTGCAAGAAAAATAACTAAGAAGTAACTACTAATGAACAGTCATACACAGTGGTTACAATAAACCGTTTCATTTTAGCAGTGGAGTGGTGGATGAAGTACACAAATCAAGTACTTGAGTAAAAGTACAGATAACCCAATAAAATATTACTCCAGTAAAATGATAAACTATTGGCCTATTCATTTTCAAAATTACCTTAGTAAAAGTACAAAGGTAATTACTTGAAAAGTAAAAAGCACTGATCAATGTTTTTTATTTTATTTTCTAGCCAGTTTTAGTCATTCTTCAGCACTAATAAGAAAGATAAGGGCAGACATTTACTAGGCTATATATTGATCTGCAAATAAGCAAACTTTTTATTTAATTAGCAAAATGTATCATAATGTATGATAACTTATCTATTTTACAAAGGTTTAGATAATACCGTTAATAATGTGTTTTTTACAGTAAGTTTGATTTGAGTCAGAAGTATGTGGTAATTCTGTATTAATTACTAATGAGTTCCCTATATTCTCACTTTAGAATACTGTTCCAGGTTCCAAGTAATTCCTGAAGAATTATCTAATAATTATTTGTTAATTACCAATTAATTTCCTTATATGTTCACTTTAGAATACTGTTTCAGGTTATAAGTAGCCTAATTCCTGGATAATTATTTGGTAATTATTTATTAATTACTAATGAGTTCCCTATATTCTCACTTTAGAATACTGTTCCAGGTTCCAAGTAATTCCTGAAGAATTATCTAATAATTATTTGTTAATTACCAATTAATTTCCTTATATGTTCACTTTAGAATACTGTTTCAGGTTATAAGTAGCCTAATTCCTGGATAATTATTTGATAATTATTTATTAATTACTAATGAGTTCCCTATATTCTCACTTTAGAATACTGTTCCAGGTTCTAAGTAATTCCTGCAGAATTATTTGATAATTATTTATGAATTACTAATAAGTTCCCTATATTTTCAGTTTCCCTCAGTCATTGCCTCAAACATGAATTTACTCAATGGCATTCTATGCTGAGGAAAACAGACACACACAGTACTGTATATAAAATATAAAAACTAATCTGAGGTTAGTTTTGTATGACTGTTCATTAGTAGTTACTACTTAGTTATTTTTCTTGAACCTTAATTAGTAGATAATTAGTAGTAGTTCTTCAAGAGTTATGACATAATTCATTATTTATTGATTAACTAACTGTTACTTAACACAATCATAAAAATATATTACATACTGATTAGTTAACACATCTTCCTTAGTAGTTAACAGTAGTGAAGAAGTAGTTAATGAATAATTACCTATTAGTTCTTCAATAATTACTTATTAGTTATGCAGTAAGTAAGATACAGTATTCTAAAGTGTTACCAGGAACTCTATTAATTGCCTGAATGTACAATTATGTTAAAGGTACACTGAGTAACTTTATTGCCCTTCAAACTTAAATCTGAAATAGAAAGCTTTTGTAACATTGCAAATGTTTTTACTGTCACTTTAAGTCAATTTAATGCATCCTTGCTGAATTAAAGTATTAATTTCATTCAACAACCCCCCCCCCCCCCAAAAAAAAACTGACTGAACACTAGTGCTTTCTATTTCTGATAAATGCTGTTCTTTTGAACTTTCTATTCAAAGAATCCTGAAAAAAAAGTGTACAACTGAAAATAATCAGAAATGTTTCTTGATTCACACAAGTGCTCCTAAAAAAAGTTATGCTGCAAGTTCTCCATTACAATATGTTAATCACATAATGCATCTGATAGTTAGTCAAAACATACTTACAAAGCCAAAGATGCTCAGTGCTGAGGCTATGGGCTGTAGTTAGCTCCTGTTGACACAGGGAAAATAGAGAAATAGAAGAAACATTATTTTTCAGCAATGATTATTGGCAAATGACTATATGTTATGAACATGATTAAAGACAGATCTAGGATGACTGCTAGATTGATCAATTACACAATCAGATGACAGTTTTACCAATAATTGGTATAGAATTAAAAAAAATATTTTGCAATGAATATTTTTTCAATTAGTCTGCCTTTACATTGCTTTAAATGCCTTACTATTTTAACATGTCATATTTCGGTCCTGTGCAGAGTGAATCCAGCATTTATACGTAGCTGTCACATCTCTTACATCGTGTCTACACTTTGTTAATGAGAGTTTTCGCGAGCCTGCATAACGTTACTTCGGCACTGAATAAAAACTCCTGCGTTCTCCAGAGCGCGAAAACAAATACCGGTAAGCACAAATATTCACTGGAGCGTTTGGTTTGGCAAATCTGTTGCGCCAATATATTATAACAGTATCAAGTAACAGTATCAAAGTAGCAATCTCTTGCTTGCGTTTGAGGGTGCATAGCACCCCCACAGAACCGGGCCTGGGGCAGAGAGAGCGCGAGGGAGTGCCTTTGAGAAAACGCGCTAGGCCTAACTTACTTCAAAACGCCACACATTTAACTGATGAGTAAATATGCCATAACTGGTCGTAAAAAGGACAGAAAACCTTTGTTTGTGTAAATATTAGATTGGGTCCATCTACTGGAAAAGGCAGTCAGTCAATTCTATGGCATTTAATGGGATATTAAAGCTGCAGTTTCGAGGAAAATTAAGCCGCTTTTCCACCGAAATTACCCGGAACAATTTGTCCCAGGAACTTTTTTCCCAGGAACCTTTTTTGCCCCAGACCGGTTGCTTTCTGCGTTTACACCGCGGTCTAAAGTACCGGGAAGGTAAACTGCGCGCAACTGCTCCTCCCAGTCTGCGACGGACAGTAATCAGTTTTGAGCGCCACATTTATAAGTATGGAGGAGATTCAAACTGCTGCAGTTATTGGTTTACTAACGAGGTAATTAACATAACAAAATAGACGAGCACTGATACTAAAGCGTGTTCAGAAAGCTCGTATGCGTATAAAATTAGACAAGGTACGTTGTGAGATGACTGGGACGAACGCGCAGAAATTTCCTTTTGCGCAAATACGCTTAAAAAAAAGCCTGAACCCCGTCTATCAATCATACATAGTGACAGTCTTGTAAATAGTTGTTTGTTACCAACCTCAATGCGCTATTTCAATCCTGTTATAGTAAATTTGTAACATGGTTTGCCTTGCAATAGATGACAATGTGTAAACATAATGACTTAATATTAAAAGCTGTGGCAGAAAAGAGACGAGCACTGATAAAGCGTGTTCAGAGCTCGTAATGCTAACGTTAGATATAAAATTGTATGTTATCAGCTATTGCGGACATTGGCCGTGAGATGGCTGTGACGAACGCGCAGAAAGTTTCCTCTTCCACAAATACCCAAATAATAAAGCCTGAAACTCGTCGCCAGTCCCCCAGTTTTTTTTTATTAAATTCCATATTTGCAGACAGACAACTTTACTGCATGAAGCCACTTTTTAAAAGGGAGGTTAAAAATAAAGAAAATGCTGCGTGGAGTCATCCAACCAAAATGCGGCGTGAACACAACCAATCAGCTTGTGCAGCGCACAAGTCCCACCCCTGAAAGTTCCTGAACTTTGAAAAAGTACTACCTCGTGAGCAGGGACTATCGGAGGGGGAAATATTTACCCGGAACTTCATTTAGACCCTGGTTCCTGCGGTGTAAACACATCGAGTACCAGCCCAAAGTTCCTAGTTCCTGGGGAAAGTTCCTGCGGTGGAAACGCGGCTTTAGACTGTCCTGTGAGCTGTTATTAAAAGCCTGTTAGATTTTATTATTTAGGCTACTTTCTTCATAAATTTAGCTATATTTAATTGATATTGGTAATGGTTTACTTTGTAAAAGTAACTTATAAAATAAATTTGTTCAGTAAAAAAGTACTTACCTCAGAAAAAACCCCAGCTGGTGTCTAGCGATCCACTCTCAGCAGGAACGTCCGTTATGAGCGCGCACTCGACACGTGACGTCACACAAACCTTAGTTTACATTCTGCCAGTGCTGCGTTCCAGTCCACTTTTAGACACGCACTTGCGAACTTCCCTAAGCACTTCCCCTCGGGGGAATCCCTGCCGCCATTTTGAAGTGCGTTCCACTTCGTGAAGTGGACGAGGGAAGTTTATATGGACAGCCCCTCGTTCCCTCGATTTTGACCGAGGGAGCGAGTCTGCTTCAAATGTACACTTCAGGCACCTATATGTCCCACAATGCAGTACGATTGTGACGTCACCACATATCTCGTCTAATCACCACCACACAGACAACTCTATGATATATTAATTATATATATTTTTTTATTTAAAACAACCCAAACACACCTATAAACATTTGGATGCTGCATTAAACAAATTATTAAAGGGAAAAAATGTAAATAATAAATCAACTCCACAGCTGATTCCAAGTGATCAAGGGCTTAGGACGTTCCACTTCAGCCCATTGCAGTTTCCGCCAGTAGTGGGCACTCGCAATGACGTACATCCGAGTGAACGAGACGAAGGGAAGTTAGCGAGTGAAGGACATGACAATTTTGGACTGGAACGCAGCCCAGGTTGTTGCTTCTTCTTCTTCTTCTTTTAGTTATCTGGCCGTTTACTCCATAGGAGCATTACCGCCACCTACTGAATATTTTATCCACCTGGGTGATGAATCTGTATTGTTTTATTTTCTTTTCTTTCTTTCACCTTTCCTTCCTTTCCTTTCCTTCCTTAAAAAAAAAAAAAAAAAAAAATTGAAGGGGGGGGTGGATACCCCACCCACCCCAAAGGATCAGAGCCCAGGCTTCAGCTGACGCTGCGTGTTCAGCTCCTCCAGCTTCCACACTGGGCTCCTCAGCCTTTAAGGCAGGCAGAGGCACCATACATCTCACCCTCAGACCCTATATTCCTATATCCTGTAACATATACCTGTAACCTCCAAAAAGATTAAAACAGCCCTATATATCTGATTGTCACTTAAACCCTTCCCCAGAAGATCCACAACACTCACTGGCCTATTTTTAATACTATTAAAAAGACTGTCACGCTGACCATCATATTTACCACACTTAAAAAGCACATGCTCAACTGTTTCTAAAATATTGCATTCGTTACACATCCCACTGTCATGCTTCCCCATTAATGCTAATGTTGAGTTTAATCCTGTATGTCCCATTCTTAATCTAGATATCATTACTTCTTCTTTTCTATATCTTCCAAAAAACTGCACTTTTTTCCCTACTGATTTCTCAATACTATAAAACCACCTACCTGTACTGCTATTTTCCCATCTTTGTTGCCATTTTTGTATTAATTTCCTATTAATCACAGATTTTATTTCACTTCTACCCAAAGGGACTTTAACTTCCACCATGTTTTTCTTTAATGCCTCTTTTGCTAATTTATCAGCTATTTCATTCCCTATTATCCCGATATGTGCTGGCACCCAACAAAAATATACAGTTATACCTTCCATTTTCAGTCTGTACAATAAAGTATAAATTTCCACTAACAAATCTTCTCTATCACTTTTTGTAGATTTTATACTTTTAAGAGCTGATGAAGAATCTGAGCAAATTAAAATCCTGTTTGGCCTAACCTGTTCAACCCATTGTAGTCCTACTATAATTGCACTTAGCTCAGTAGTGTACACAGACAGTTTGTTACTTAGCCTCAAGCTTATTTCTGTCTTAAAATTGGGAATATACACTCCTATGCCCACTTTTTGCTCAATTGGATCCTTAGATCCATCTGTGTAAATCTGCACAAAAGAATTAAAGTTTTCTCTCATAAAAACATTAACTCTATAACTATTACTGCATATTTCTTCTGCTTTTTCCCGAGCCTCCAATAATCTCATTTCAACAACAGGTTCAGTAATATTCCACACTGCCACACCACTTAATGGCATGTTAGGACAAATTGCTTCATCCTCTATACCATAATCCTTGACCCACTGTCCATATTTCCAGCCAAAGCTATTTCCTCCATTCTTTTTGTATTGCCAGGTTGTTGCGCGGGCTTTGCAACAATTTAAATTGTGTGAGGTGTAAGCAAAGTTTATAAAGTTTATATTAATTAAAAAAAAAAAAAAAAACATTTATATCATTTATATTGCTTGTATGGGAACCAGTTGTGAATTTTTGTATATATATATATATATTTTTTTTTTTTGTTATTGGAGAAAATGCTAATATAAAAATTACTCTGGTCTCTCACTAAGAACTCATTTTAAATCCTTCCATCCACGTGTTTTTATTTATTTATTTATTTATTTTATTTAACTTTTAAACATCCAGTGTTTGCATAGCTTTTTTGCGGTAAGTAACTGTAAAATTGCGGCAAAGTCTAACAGTGTATGACGCGCTGAACGAGCTATTCTCCCGATGAATAAAGTGTCATATAAATGAGTGTCCTGTCATTCTATAATTCTCCTTTCAGTCATCAGTGAAGTAGAGCAGGACAAAGGCTCACCAGTCCTTGTTTCAGATTCTCATCCACAGACGACTATTTGGCCATTTTTACTGCGTGATAAATACATACAGCATGACACAACGGTTCGTTCATAGTCTCGAAATTATGACTAGAATTGGATAAATATTAAGTCTGCTGTTTAAAAAAAATAAAGAACCAATGCAGGAGAATGGTTATTAAGCGACAACAGCGGGGAACTTTTAGGCTATATTTGTGCAGTGTGTGCACGTCAAAAAAATCTATTCAGATTTGAATCTTTTGACTTATAAACGCGCGCATCAACCTGATCAGGTATCACATCACGATGTTTAGTGTTCATGTAAACTACAATACATTCAGATTCATCAATCGGAATGAATTCAGTCCGACTAAACAAAAGTTGTGCATGTATCCAGTCTCTGCGGAGATGCCAGTTATGGCGTCTTTCCAGCTCTTAACGCTGCATGTGCTCTTGGATGGTTAGATACATGATGGGTTAATGTAGAAAAAAAAAAAACTTAAGGTCATTCTGGGATGAATTCTGGAAATTGTCATTCAGGGAAATCATTTTGTCTCAGTTACAAATTTGACTGGTAAATCATAAATAATTTGTTCCCCCACCCTTTTGTATTTATTGCATTGCATATTGACTGAGGTGACAGATTGATAAGCAGACATGGTATTTATGACTGGATGTAACTTTTCATACTTTGCGGTAAAAATGGCTCTCCTACTGATGTTGTCCTATCAGTGCAGCTCTCATGTAAAAAATAGTGAAGACCACTGAATTAATCAGTGCAGTGTGTTGAACAGTTGCCTTAATCTGCGTATACACTAGTTTTGCACTAATGTACACAGACTGACACGAGACCTCATGTTGGCAAAATGTTTTAAGCTTTTAACTATCAAATGAAAACCATTAAAACAAATATTTAAAAAATCTAATTTGCGCGTTTCATCAGTGCCCCATGCGCGTGTATGTGACTGCAAATAGGAACTTTAAACAGCAGAAGCTGCTGTCTGATACAACAACGGCAAGGGCTTTCTGTTGCGCATGCACGAATTTCGGCCGTTTCACAACTAGCGTTTGTACAGCGTCACAGCAGCGGCTTCAATGTGACCTTTTTTAAACAAAGATCACTATATTTGTTTTTATAAACTTGATAGTCTTGGAAGTTTGTTAACATGGAGTGGTGTAACATTCACATGCACATAGTGAACAACAAACACAACCAAGAAAACTGCTCAGATCATGTCCTTCCATGTTTACAAGACAGCAAACTCTGTGGATGAAAAAAAAAAAAAGTATGGGTTTGATTTGTGTAGTGCTAGAGCCTATAAAGGCTACCTGTCTGTGTATTACATAATAACTAAAAGAAAGTTTATATATCATATTTTCTGGCTACTTTAGTTTATATATATACAGTATATAGGCCTATATATTGTTGTGGCAAAATATTCTCCTTAAACATCATCACTGCGTAAGAGACACTCCGAGTCAAATTGTCTTTTATAAAAGTATTTATTCTTGCAAGAAGTTCCCCGTCCCCATCCCCTGACCTCTGTCCAGCCGTTCCCAGTGTCTCGCTTCTTCACTTCAGGTGTATAAACATACATACATTTCAGAGAAGTTCCTCCTTCTCATATCAGACTGCAAATGATAAAACAATATGACATTCCTCTGTAATGCCTACTGAAAATCTAAAATTTCCATTACTATATATATATATACACACCATATCGGCTTCTTTCACCCAAAATGAATAGCCTAATTAAAAACACGTTTAAATGGTTAAATGGGTAAATCTTCTATACATATATTTACTTCTTCATTTTCTTTTCTGACATAATCCAGTTCTTGTTAAAACACACTAGACATGCTTAATCTGTGCATTTTGAGCACTTTTTGTAGGAAATCATATTTATTTTGTCCATCAAAAGTGTGCTTTCCCTTTAATAGAGCGTGAGTTTAACACGCGACGCTCCTGTCATTGGGTAAAGGTGCTATAGAGCTGGTAAGTCCCGCCCCTTCCGTAAAACCCCGCTGGACCTCAAAGTTGAAAAACCGTCAATGCAAGTGAATGGGAGAAAATAATTATTTTCTGGTCCCGTTTGAATTGTGCCATGAATTGAACATATGTTGTCTGTGAATTTTTTATATAACTTTTCATGTTACAAGTTTGACAGTATATGGTATGATTCGTCGGCTAGCAGTTGTGGAAAAGACATAACGAGAAAGACTACATGTCGCCTATGTGACGTCACCCCATAAAGTTGACTTACCCGTGGTTTTCACCAACCTCAACGATTTTGTCCTCTCCCTGAAAGAAGGCGGTGAAGTGCACCAAAGACACAGTCATGTGTCTTTAGCGGGATCCGTGAGCGGGATCCGTGAGCTAGAGCCGTGTGCTAGTGGTGGTGGCGTTTCAAACGCGTCGAAAGCAGCGAAGAGTTGTAGTCCACAAAGTGCTTTCACACAAAGTCTAACCGTATCAAACTTCTACCCGCTAAACTGTAGCATTCTTTACACGAAAAGTTCTATAAAGAATTCACAGACAACATATGTTCACATTCATGGCAAAATTCAAACGGGACCAGAAAATAATTATTTTCTCCCATTCACTTGCATTGACGGTTTTTCAACTTTGAGGTCCAGGGGGATTAGCGGAAGGGGCGGGACTTACCAGCTCTATAAGCGATGTCACACGTTTTTTAGGGCAAAACATTTTTTTTGTTTTCCTTTTGTTTTCTCTATTAGGCCAGCATGATCCCTCTGTAACAACATTAAAGGAATAATTTACTCAAATCATTCCAAACCCATACGACTCACTTTTGCTGAACACAAAACACACTGAAATGCTTAAAATACCCATACAAAAATAGTGTCAAGTTTATGCGACTCGTGTGCCATTGTAACCGTATGCTTCTGTCTGCGTTGTGTTGTGAATAAAGTGCAAAAGAAGACAGGAGAGCGCCGGATTGGGTCTGCATAAGAGAATATATTTTGATTAACAGGCCGTCACGCCAGCTTCAGCTCAATCACAGTGACACTCAGTTCGGGAGAAAGGCAGAAAAGGGGAAGCACAAGGAAAGAAAAAGCACAGAGACGGAGAAAACGCAGTAACTCCATACACTTAAACATGAAACCCGATAATATAAACTTAAACACAAAAATAGGGTTTGTCAATGCATACCTGCATAAGAGAATATATTTTGATTAACAGGCCGTCACGCCAGCTTCAGCTCAATCACAGTGACACTGCCAAACAAAAAAAATAACATTCCCAAATATTGTATACATATTACATCTGTGAATAAAATATATAAAAACAACTTAAACATCGTGTGTGTGACTTATTTTCAACCAATGCTAACACCTAATCGGTAGCATGGAATACAGCATACCTCAGTTCGGGAGAAAGGCAGAAAAGACCGCTCAATGATCAATACAGCGGATATAGCTGCCTGGGCCGAACCACTTTGTTGTAAAGAGGAGGGGGGAAACGGTCGAACCATCACCTCTTTACAGACCCTTTTTAATGAATTTAATGAATATAAACAATTGTGTAAATAATAGTAGAACATCCTTAAATGAATAATAACAGAAAAATCTTGTGAAATAAATAAAACCATTTTAACCTCGTTACACCATATTCTTGTAAAGGCACAAAATTCCTTTGAATGATGAACAACTTAACTCACTCAATATAGAATTTGAGTATATTTTTCAAATTAAATATATTAAAACAGGACTCAAATCCAATATAACGATCAAAACTCACCGTTTAAGCTTCATGATAACATTTGGTCTCTAGACATGCAATAACCAATGATTAATATTAACATTTTAAAATTGGGCAGCTTAAAATAGTTTGCTTTGACAATATGATGGTATTGATACGTATATTGTAAATGAAGTAAAACACTTGCTTTGAGGTTTCCCTGTTAAAAGCACTTCCTCGTCTGCTCCACACTGCAAGTCAAGGAAAAGTTTAGGAGTGCACATAAATATCGTTCTAAAACAATATGATGTTGTAAAATACAAATTGTAAATGAGGTCCTTGTCTGCTTTCCACCATGAGTCAAAGAAAATGTCTCTTGCTGCGTCTCAATTCACATACGTATTGTATACTTTGAGTGTGTAGCAAAAGAGTATGCAAGCTTGGACATACAATTTCATCATCTTTAACGGTTGCTCTCTGTCGCTTACCGGTAGTTAAACACATCTGTCTCATTGTCAATGTACGTGCACTCCTCTCGCCCTTCTACATGGTGGATTCGTGCTGGACACTCTGGTCAGTTCTGTGATTAAATATCTCCTCGCTCAAACGGTTTGCTAACAAATCCTGCAGTATCCACGTTTTTTTCCTGTGTTGAGAAACCGGAAGTACTGTATGAAAGGCACACACACAGGAAAGCTTCTCCCACCACACATGAATGTGTTGTTCCTTACACATGTATACAGCTGTACAGTGGCTTTAAAACTATTCTAGAACTAAACTGTTCTATATTTCACATCATGTGCAGCTCAGCTTATTTTTTACATTTTACATCTTACATACATGTTCTTCTATATAACAATTCCATTGCAGTGGGAGGGTAGACAAAATCACTCAGCGTCTGTGTGCAAACTTTTATAATGGTTATAAAGACGTTGGTATAGAACAGTTTCACTTCTGATCAACGAATCCTGCTGGGAAGATGTTTATGAAATTAGTGTTGTCCATGAGCAAATGTATCTGCAATGAATTGAAATGTGAGTATTCTTGATTACATTGCTTATATGTGGGTATGTTGAGGTTCAACCATTTAAATAACATGCATAGGAATGTATATATTTCATATGCAGAAGCTGACAGACAAAAGCAGCAACAATACCAGTGTTTTTGACTGATTTACTTCCTTGATACTAGGGGTGCAACGGTACAGATAGCCCACGGTACGGTCCGTACCTCGGTTTTTGGGCCACGGTCTCGGTTCGGTTTCGGTACATGTTTTGTGCAGAAAGAGACTGCTATTTCATCCCAAAAATATGTTTTATTTTTCTTATGAGCATAAACAGAATGTCACAGTAGGAAGAACATCAATGTATGGAATAAATTAACACTCTAGTCTGTACTGAACAACACTAAGTAATACAACCTCTTCAACTATCACTTATATGAAATACAAAATGTAAACAAACACACTTCAAAATATTCAAGTGGATCCCAATTCCAAACCTTGATAACTGGTATATGAAGTGATCAATGTGAAAGAAAAAGTGCACTTTTACCTTTAACAAACATAAATTAGCTTGTGCTTTGAATAAAAAAAAGCAGAGCAAAATAATATAATAAAAAAATACTGCATTCAGGATACAAAGTGCAATGTTATTCACTCATCCACTATTGAGAGATTCTTGTGCAAAAAGATGAGTCTATCAACACTGTCTGGTGCAAGGCGAGACCGGTTGGCACTATGTCCCCAGCAGTGGAGAAAATTCTCAACTTTTCAGAATGCCGCAAGCGCACCGTAGGTCACGTGACAAGAACCAACCAGAGAGCAGCTGATGGTTGCTTTAGCAACGACAGACGCCTCCGGAGCGCAACCGCCCTAGCGCTTTGGAAAAAGGAGAACGCGGCGCGCCTAGCGTTTTCAACGCGTTTTTAGGCGCAATATGTGAACGGCGCCTAAAGCAAAAACTAAAAGGATCAGCGCGAACTCAATGGCAAAACCGAAGTCCCGCGGGACACGAGGGTAGATTGTCCCGTGCAGGGCTGACCGAACGGTCCGGGATTTTACCATGTACCGTTGCATCCCTACTTGATACACTTGAATTTTGGCAATAACTGAATAAAAGATCTGCCAAAATGTTCAATTGTTATCTAGTTTGAACAGATTGCATTAGACTTTAACTGTAAAAAGCACACACACACAACATTTTTTAAAGGGGGGGTTGATTATTATTTCACTTTTCTAACTTTAGTTAGTGTGTAATGTTGCTGTTTGAGCAAACGCAAACTCTCAAAGTTCAAAGCAAAGGGAGATATTTGCTTTTAAAGAAATCGCTTTTTAAGGACTACAACAAACGGCTGGTAGAGACTACAGGACACTCCTCCCGGGTTAGTGACATCCCCAACCCTACAATTGTCATAAACCCCGCCCCGGGAACACGATTTATAGATTATCAAGACAGAATATTCTAATCAATGACTAGAAGATAACTACACATCAGCTACAAAAATTCATCAACTAACCATTCAGAAATGTCCTGTTGCTTCTACATGTTGTCACTTCTTCTTGACTCCGGTTTGAACATAAAAGGCTAAACGTTTTTGAAATGTTCAGTGCATGTGTGTGTGAGGTAAAAGGACACGAACTCTTGAAGCTCCGCCCCCTGTGCCGGGAGCAGCAGCTCATTTGCATTTAAAGGGACAGACACAAAACGGTGCGTTTTTGCTCACCCTCAAAAAGTGACAACTTTAACATGCTATATAAAAATATCTGTGTGGTATTTTGAGCTAAAACTTCACACACACACTCTGGGGACATCAGAATTATTTTACATCTTGTGAAAATACCACCCCTTTAAGTAAACAATTTTGGGAAAGAAAAGTGAAATAAGAAAGAGGACTATTGTTGTTTAAATAAAACCCTCGGAATTCTGTTTTGTTAATATCTATAATATGGGATAATCTGATCTAACAAATATGTTTGAACTTGTGTTTTATTAATCGTAGCAACAATGGCATTACCAAATAACCCACGTCGGCGCAACATGGATGACGATGATCTTCCCAGATTGGCGTAAGAGAATGTTCTTGTGCATTACTCACTTGATTCAGAGAATAATTGAGTGTTTTAAAAAATGTATTATTGTATTATGAAGCAGTATTAATAAAAATAAGATTTGAAGTTGAGTACACATTTATGTAGCATAAATTAACATTTAAAGAATCCTGGTTTCTCAGCTACCATTAATAAACAAATTCTAGATAATAATACTGTATAAAAATACTGTAAATTCAACAAAAAAAAAAAAAAAATTCTCTCTAGACATTCTTTTAAATGTCTCGAAAAGGATTTTATTGAATTCGTTAAGAATGATTGCCCTGAAATCCAGCAGAGCATGGACAGACTGTGTGATATCCTGACAACATATGAAGAAAATTACAAACGTGCAGAGACCGGCTCTAAGCATGGGAAAAACTCAGGAATAGCTGGAGGAGTCATGATGGGTGTGGGACTCGCTTTATCTCCGTTTACTTTTGGGGCTTCAGCCGCTCTCGGCGCAGCAGGAGCAGCAGTGGCCACAGGAGGTGTAGCTGGAGGTGCAGTCTGGAAATCAAAGAAATCAAGCATGGAGGCAACATTTAGAGAAGACTTTGAAGATGAACTGAAGAAATTTCAGAATAAACTTATCCATATGTCTAGGGAGATGAAGGACATTGATCGGCTTACTATGGCAATACTGAGAGACACTAATAACCCAAATCACAAGGTCAGTTATTTAGGTAAATATTTTGCCTCCGCCTATGAATTATCACATTTCATACGGATATATAACGTTGGTGGATTGGCTGCGAAGATCTCTGCCACTGTGAATTTGACTGGAGAAATAAAAGGAATTGTTGCGCAGGGCGAATCTATACCAACGAGTTCAGTGACTTGAGGGACAAAATGATCCAGTTACAGAAAATCCTGAATGCAATTAGAATCATGTTAACCTGAAATAATATACATGTCTGAGAGAGCTGCACAAGAACATCAGCCTTTATAGTGACCAGACTCTCATTGAGTTGAATGACATTGTTCTACAATGATTAATGTTAGCACAATCTCATTTTAAGATAGCTAAGCAAACTGTGTATTTTTTGACCTGCTGAAAGTCAAGTGTGAATTTTATTGATTTGCTTTTTTTCTTCTTCTTTTTTTTGTGTGTGTACCGGGCTTTTTGTTATTATTATTATTATTATTATTATTATTTTTACTTAAATAAAACCAAAATAAGAAATTTATTCAAATATGTATCTGGTGTGTAAAATTATAATCTTCTTGTTATTCATTAGTCTTCTTGTTATTATTTTTGGTCCTGTTGCTTTCAATAATCAGTCTGATGTATTTTAGGTAAATTACTGTACCAAAGAAGACAGTTGTTGAGGGGGATATTACAATTGTATGCATTTTGTTTGCCAAGAGGTGATTTCTGTGGCACATGAACTGCATCATCACAGAAATTATATCAAGAGCTGTTGGCGCTGACCAAAGCAAACCAGTCTCTCACCAGTAAAGTAAAATTTTGATGGATGACAGTTGTATTCAAGGTAAAGACGATTACATTAGGCACACGTGAGTCTGTTATTAATAATGTGAAACAAAACGTAGGCCTGTATTGTGTGTGCTCCCATAGCTTTATGCATGAGCACATTTAAGTATGGTCTCATGTCTGGTGAGTGTTTTATATAGTTTGTGAGAGTCTGCGGTGTTTATGTACATATTGTAGAGAGTTTGAAGTCTGCCCAGATGAAGAATAAAGACAATGCAAACGGACTGGTAGTTCCACACTCTACACTCTTCACATATATTTCAAAGAGCGAATGTTAACAGGGAAAAGAAAACACTCTGAAACACGCTACACATCAAAGTGGAAGTAATATGTAAAATGAAATAGCAGTCAGCAGTAGAGCGGTCATCTTGTTTATACTCGACGCGTCCGCACAAGCGCTAAATGTAGAATTAATTATTGTCATAATAAAATTAAAAAAGTTATAAATAACTTTAAAGTTTTGTAAAGTTATTAGAAATAAATCATGAAAATAAAATTGAAGTTGGCACTGTATCAATCTAGAAATGCACTGCAGCTAAAGCCACATGTCTGACCATGTTATATAGTATTTAAAATCTGAAGATAAGTCTAAAACTCTTTATTATGTTAAATGTTTTTCAAGGTCATGTCACATGACTTTATTTTGATTAGACTCTAAAATGCTAATTGATGTTTATGTCATCTTCTAAGCATCCATTCAGTCTATTGCCTCTATTGTTTTGTGGTGTAAACACATTCACACCTCTCTGTCCTGGTTATGGCTCTAAATATGTTTTTCTTTTGTCTGCATTATAATTAGACTACTAATGACTGGCTATTCACGCTGTTTCAATCCCTTATTTCTTTTATCAAAGTTCTCACTTCACATTTGAAACTGTATCAAATGCCCTTTTTGAAAAAATAAACATTTCAGTAAGCATTCCTATTTAGAAAAAATCATAAAAATAACAGCTAGTTGGCAGGTGCACATAGAGCTAGCTAGCATGTTAGCTTAGCACACCATCAATACACGACAATTTATGAGATTAAAACCATGTTTGTGCTCCAAACTTACTTTATAGCGCAAGTGTTTTAAATAATCTTCTGTGATCTAATTTGGCTTCAGATAAAAAAAAAAAAATCAGACAGAAAATATATTATGTTATAGTATTCTGCACGATGATAAAGTCTATATCGATTAGCATTACATTATAAATATAATCTATTATTACGAAAATAACAGTGGTCGAAGAACACAGGTAAATCAAATATCATTGCAATCATGTTTATTGTCTTCAAAACGTCTTTATCTGCATGTTACAGCGATCTCTGTTAGCTTTGTTTATGTCAGGCAGTTCCTGGAGTGTCACATGGTTATGGTTCTTCGTCTGTACCATATATGGAACTAAATGTGCATATGGCACCCTCAGTCTGCCAGTATGGATTGAAAACACAGTACATCAGAGTATCCAGCGCTCATAATGATTACATCGACATATTTGGGTATAAATTCAATAAATATTATTCCTGATATGGTGTGGTGACTTTAATGCACATAGCACACTGTGGGCCCTTGTGAAAAAGAAGTGTGCTTAATTGTATTGAAAGTGCACTTTTTGTGTGCTTAAAATAATAAAAGCATACTTTTTGAAAAGTGCACTTGCAGATAATATAATAAAATTAAAATTAAAGACCACTTATGTGTACTTAAAGGGAATACACTTTAATGACAATATTTATTAACACACTTAAGTGCACTTTTTACAAATGCACTTTGTAATAATATCTAATTAAGTTTAACTTAAAGTAAGTACACTTTCATCACAATATGTATAAAGACACTTAAGTGTATTTTTAAAAATGCACTTTGTAATAATGTCTAATTAAGCTTAACTTAAAGAAAGTACACTTTCATCACAATATTCATAAACACACTTAAGTACAATTTTTACAAATGCACTTTGTAATAATATCTAATTAAGTTTAATTTAAAGTAAGTACACTTTCATCACAATATTTCTTAACACACTTAAATACACTTTTTAAAAATGCACTTTGTAATAATGTCTAATTAAGTTTTACTTAAAGAAAGTACACTTTTATCATAATATTTATAAATACACTTAAGTGCACTTTTTACGAATGCACTTTGTAATAATATCTAATTAAGTTTAACTTAAAGTAAGTACTCTTTCATCACAATATTTATAAACACACTTAAGTGCATTTTTAAAAATGCACTTTGTAATAATGTCTAATTAAGTTTAATTTAAAGCAAGTACACTTTCATCACAATATTTCTTAACACACTTAAATACACTTTTTAAAAATGCACTTTGTAATAATGTCTAATTAAGCTTAACTTAAATAAAGTACACTTTCATCATAATTTTTATAAACACACTTAAGTGCACTTTTTACAAATGCACTTTTTAATAATGTCTAATTAAATGTTACTTAAAGAAAGAACACTTTCATGACAATATTTATAAACACACTTAAGTGCATGTTTTAAAAAATGCACTTTGTAATGTCTACTAAGTTTTACTTAAACATACATTTTAAATAATTATGATTTAATGGCCCGGTTTCAGACAGGGCTTAGACTAAGCCAGGATTAGACCATAGATCAATTAGGACATTTAAGTAATTTTTATAAACATGCTTAGAAAAAAACATTACCGATGTGCATCTTAAAACTAAAAAGGCACTGATATATTTTTAAGATCAGTCAGTGCAAGTTTATTTCAGTGGAAACAGCTCAGACTTACATTTTAGTCTAGGACTAGTCTTAAGCCCTGTCTGTGAAACCAGGGGATAGTGTTTTAAATGTATTAAAGTTAAAGTTATAAGTTATTAAAGGAAATTTATTTTTGATGTATTGACTAATATATACTAAATAAAATAACAGTTTTAATGGAAAACATGGAAAATAATTTATTTTAATTCCAACTCAAGTGTGTTGTCCAAAATTAATTTGTTAATGTATTTTAAATGTGCTTTGTCTATATTATATACTGTGTGCATTATGCAGTTGAAATGTATTTTTCCAATACATCTGCTTATACAGTACAACTTATTGTTGACATTTTTATCACCAGCCCTTGCTCTATGAACTCAACTAGTGTCAGCTTTCTACATAATATTTGAAAATAAAATGTAATATATGAGAGGAGCCTAATAGTAATGTGTTGTAGCTACTTTACATCTGTGAACATAGTACTTTCAATATCATTATGTTGTTCTAAGTCAATTAAACACACATTTAATTGTATTTATTGCGAGCAAAAGTTAAACAAATGTTAACAAAATGAATTTGCATTTAAATTCAGTTAAAATACATTTAATTTTAATCACACTACAACATTGAAAAAAAAAAAGATTGACTTTTAGTTAGGTTAATGAGTAAAGTTTTGTGAACTTAGAGAGTTTAACAACACAATGAGCTAGAACAACTTCAACTTAAACAGAAAAGCTGAAATAACATTTAACCATGCATGATATATGAATATGTTGTTTAATGCGCATGCGCGAGAAATACTACGTCATGATGACGCACTATACTTCACTAGTTTGAAAAATGCGCT